>OX402530.1:20172789-20750819 GCA_948098885.1 Drepanosiphum platanoidis | reverse complement strand
AAAATGTCACTGAATTGAAAAAACTCGCGGTGTTAAATCGCCAGAACCGAGAAACGCTCGCCGATCGCGCATTACGTCGTGTTTTAATGACATCGCCGCCGCGTCGATCACGATAAAATCATCTACAAACACTACCACCGGATCCGCTTCCGGTCTATCCGTCGAGGTACCCTCGCGCGATTTATCGCACGCACACACACACACACACGTATTCGACACGATATCGCGTACTCGTTTACGACTCGACGCGGAGGAAAAAGAGCTAGACGTTTCCTTTTCGACGCGGTTAAAAAACACACACACACACACAAAAAACAAACGATCGTCCCCCCCGTGTCCCCCCCCGTCCCCCCTACGTCCAATCCAACCAGCCGGCAGGCCGGTGAAGTCTTCGTCGCTGGGAGCGAGACTTGACGGCGCCGTCCACCGTCGCCGCCGCCGCCGTCGCCGCCGCGGTCGATCGCACGCGCCGCCGCACCACTCTACTCCGCAACGCGCGGAGAAGCGACCGGCGGCGGCGGCATCGACGACCCGGTCCGCGGCTACGACGACGACGACGCGCCGCCGCGTAAAACGCGATGCGAAACGTTTTTTATCGATACGAACGCGAATGGAAAAAAATTCATTTCCGACGAGAGAGACCGCGAGATGAAGTGAAAGTGTGAAAGAAATAAAAAACGATATTCTTTGTCGTTGTCCGCGGCGACAATTAATATACAATACTCCCAGCATTCAAGGTTCCTATATTTAGCTAACATATGTACTAAGGTTCCTGTTTTATTATATAATATTATTAATAATAATGAAGAAAAAAAAATTAAAAAAAAAAAAATAAAAAATAAAATTATAATTAATAATAATTAACAATGATTATATTATATAATATATATATATTATAATTATATAATATTATGATAATTTAAAAAAAAAAAAAGTAAAATTAAACATTAATTGCTTTTTTTTCTATAAATATATATTTAAAATTAAAAAAAAAAAAAAATACATAAAAAAATAATAAAACTACATAATAATAACGATTAACATTCGATTAATTACGACTATTTTAGTAGTATTATTTTATTATTATTATTATTATTATTATTATTATTATTATTATTATTATTATTAAACGTTTAAGGCAAACAAATTATGAATGTATCATTTTACTATTAGAGTTATAACGTGTGCATTGTTGGTGTTTTTGTTTCTCTTTTTTTTTAAACATTATTTTTTATTAGTTTGACATAAAATACCGTAAACGATAACAACAAACCAGGCCCCCGTCCGACACTCTCTCCCACCCCAAACCCCCGGTCTCTGTGAACCGTTCAAATGCCGCGCGCCGATCGGGCCGACGTGCGTATCGCGTAATTCGAGCGACTGACCGCTCGGCGGCCCGGTCCACGACGCGGCTGCTGCTGTCCCCCTCGCGAACAAACATGTTACGTTGTTTTATTTTATTAATTAATTCATTTTTTTTTTCTTATTTATATATATATATATATTATTCGTCTACTCATTACGTTTTATTTATTTAGCTCGTAAATAATATTATTTAAGGACAAACGCAATACGATTATATGGTTTTGTTTTGTTTTTTTTTTTTTTGTCGAAAATACGATCACATTTATTGTGTATTGTTATTATTATTACAATTTACGCGATTATTTTAAAAAAAAAACATTATTATTATTTTGTTAAATCGTCGTCGTCGTCTTGTATTTTATTTATTTATTTTTCCTAACGCGTAAACCCCGCATTATTTTATTGTATATCTAAAAAAAATTTACCTAATGTATAATATATATATATTTTTCCCTTCCAGAATCCCCTGCCCACCTGTACCTGTACTGTCCCGTTAAATATTGTACTGTCGTCTGACGGAAAACAAATCCCACTGCGGTATCACACAATGTTTTACACGATTCTTGTATTAAAATTGTAGTCTACAAATTTGGTCTATAAGAGTGTTTTTTGTTGATTTTTTTTTTCATCCCTTCAACACCTGTCCTCCTCTTTAAATAATCTATTTCCTTTGACCGTTATGTATAGATATCTGAGCGACACGAAAACACAGAGGATTTACGCAACTAGTACATATTATAGTTAACAACCGCAGCGGATGGAAAATATTCGATGATAATGTGACGCGTTTGATCGATTCGTCAAAAATATCACAGAAATACGCTTTCACCGTTTACGTACACAACTCACGCGTGCGCTTCGGTTAACGGTTCGACGCCATCGGATTATATAGGGGTATTATTACAATATTATTACAACTATATTTTTATCTTTAGACACGAGTTGTGACTAATTAATGATATGTTAATCGATCGATGGCTGGTTCGGCCGAGAACCACCTGCAGGTAGGTTTCGAGTGTTGAACGCCCCTATAAGAACTAAAGTGTACGAACAATTTAAGCTACAAACGGGCCAAACGTGTCGACAGAAATTCACCACGGTTCAGAAAAATCAACGAAGGTAATCGATTATTTTATCATATCATCATCATATTCGATTACATTTTATTACTCTATCAACATTGTTCGATTGTCAATCGAATAATTTTAAAATGTTTATAAACGCTGCGATTATTATTATTATTATCATTCGTCTACAGTAAAGACAACTGCGCGGTTCGCGCTGTTCGTCCAAACGAACAGTCGAAGAAAACGTGTGCGAGTCGAACGCCTCTGGAAAAAAAACAGAATAAAAACTCAATACAATTTTGTGGCGTTCGATGTAAGTTATATAATATCGCGTACGGAGGTGTGATAATAGGGTCTGGGGATTATGTTCTAAACTCATTTCATATACAGTCGACTCCGCTTTATTGGGACACATCGGTTGCATGTTATTTGTCCCAATAAAGCGGTTGTCCTAATAATCCGAAATGAAAAAAAAAACATACAAATTTATTGAAAAACTGATTTTTTATGTTTTTATTATTACAAATACATATTAGTTATTACAATAACACAATTATAGAAATTTTTTAATTATACAAAAAGAAAAACATAGTATTATAACCTAAATATAACTAAATGGTCATAGCATTGCACATTTGAATCCAGATGTTCAAATTCTACGTTGTTCAGTACTCTTACAATATCATATTCTTCGGAATTTGGTTCTAATTGTTGATCGATGGTATGATTTTCTTACTGAACTATTAATATAATCGATAAAAATGTCCCAATTATCCGGATTCGTGGCCCAGATAAGCGTTGAACGTTTACCCTACAAGTATACATTTGTTTTCGTAATTGAAGAATTGTCCCTATTAAGCGGTTGTCCTTATTAACCGGTGTCTCTATTAAGCGGATTCGACTGTACTACGAGCGACGACGTATCATCATAGCCGCGCGGTCTAAATCATATATTACTCTACTATAAAGCGTATCTCGGTCGGTCGATACCGCGTTTTGTTTCTCACGCGAAAAAAAAACCACACATAATAATAATTGTACGTTTGTGTGCCTCTATACATCCAGTCTGCGCCATTGTGTGTGTGTGTGTGTGTTACTACAGTGCAGCCTGAAACAATAGGATTTAGTTACTTGTACACCGTGTCGAATATAGAGCAAGACGACGAGGACGAGAAGGTATTATATTCGCATTGCCCAGCATCGGACGCGATAATAATAATAACAACGCGCACGGCGATCGTCGGGCGCTTGACGTCACCGCGCCGCGGCGGCGGACGATTTTTTCACCGGTCACGTCATAATATTATTTCGTTTGTCCCGAGGACACGCGCGTGTGACCGGTCGCCGCGTCGATACACGGCGTTTATCGACGCGTAGGTAGGTAGTGTGTATAACACGCGCGCGTTGAAAGTATTTTCATAAACATAAATATCGTTTAAAATCGCGGGCCGAGGCGAACGCATCACATCGTATATACGTAGTAATCGTGTGTCTCGAAACTGTGAACTGCATCGCGTATGGAAACGAAATCCATTATGAGCGAGGTGCCACGCGAGAGGTTCAACAACACGTGTGGCGTGCGGAGGATAAAAAAGGAAGAGAGACAGAGTACAATATAATCTGGTCCACGTTTTTCTATCATTTTTACGGATCGAATAATAATACGATTCGCGTTATTATTGTACACGTTGAAATAATAAAGGAGACGCGTCTGAAAAACTACAGGGTACCCACATCGTTATTTTTCCCCGAGTTAAACGGAATAATAAATGAAATTTACAATAAACAGCTTGTTGTAGACCGAACAGAGGAGTATAGTTCTCAAGAGTAGCATAAATATATTATAGATGATGATGGGGGAAAAAAATAAATACTATACTGACAATGAAAATTTACGGCCACGAAATTCAGAAAACCACCGGATTTCTATAAAATTAAAACGCGTGACAATGGGAGAGTTATGACCAAGGGACGGTCGAAGGTTTCGGAGCCGTGTACGTATTATATACCGCTCTATTATAGTAGTAGTTTACTCTTAAGGTCGGTATTACCTGTTCTATATTCAAACGAGCCGGCCGTACTGGAGCTACTATTCACGACCGTCTAGACGTGTGTACGAAAGGTCACGGTTGAAACAGTCGGAGCTATTCAAGTGCCGAAAACGCCACGTCGCAAGTAAATCTATATTGTAGTGTCTTAGGTTCGGTTTACACATACAACACCGTCGTCGTATTATATTTACGTCCGACAATGCAAAGATCTCCGTTCACAATACGACCGAAAACGTCGAAAAATCAAATAAACAGGAAGAAGAAAAAAATCGATTTTTCGTGAACATAATGTCGTGGCGCACACAATACCATTGAACATAAAATATATAAACGCTTGAGCGTGCGTGACCGACTATATAATATTATATTTTATAGATATTATTATAATTGTAACAGATTATTTTGCGCGCGTTTATACGCCCGCGTGAACTGTGAACTGTGCAGCAGTGTCTTTGCCGACGACGACGCACGGACACTTTGTCGAAGGATTCGACGATTTATTTTTTTCAATAAATAAATGTATCGCGACGAACGAGCACGTTTTAATAAGATATATTATCGCCCGTTGTCGGATATTTAACTGGTGCAAAACAACATTTCGAGGCCACCCCGGAAGAAAAATATGCACTACAGTTCAACAACTGTAGAACCGTCATAGTAGGTTTAGTGAGATTTAAACTTACGTTTATTTTAATACGTGATATAGTAGGTATTGAAATTAAATAACACTTCGCGCGACGTAGATCTCACGATGAGATATCCACAGCTTTTGAGTATTCCAAATCCTTTCTTTTTTTTTTAGTATCTTAGACAATGTTTAAAATACTTTTAAAAAATTCTTTATTCTTCAAACAAAAAAAATATCATTGCGTTTATCAAATTAGTCATTGATTTATATATTGCCGACGCGACATCGACGCCAATACCTTCTACGAAACATTCCAAATGCCCTCGATATGATTATACTATCGTCGTCGTGTATTTGAATATACATAATTATATATTCTAAATAATTTCGTTTGAATTGCGTATTTGAAATACATTTGAAAAGTATTTTACTCGAATCTGCTCGCGCCGTTCGTCGAGTCGATAAAAACGATAGCAGATAACCAAATAACGCCATATCATGTCTGTTTTTCGTGTGGTGTAGAGGTAGGCAATAGACGTTAGATATTCCATAATATACTTTCGATTTTCGACGACGAGTAAACAACAGGTGTTCATATAGGTGGCGGATGCTTGGTGAATAGAGAGAGAGAGAGAGAGAGAGAGAGAGAGAGAGAGAGAGAGAGTAAATATTACGTGTGATAAGAATATATTCTCCCAGATTTCATATCGATAAACATTACACACGGACGTAAAACAAAACGAAAATGTTCGAATCGTAACTATGGCGAACGATATACGAACGAGTGTGTGTACGTATAATTTATAAATCATGTTACGTAATGCATACGATCTCGTGTGATCTTGGATTATACGCCGTTAATTGTTAATATCATTTTTTTTCGACTAATAATTATAATTATGCGTATGCGTACAATCACAGAGTCCTTATATATAATATCATGTACACAATATGTATGCATGTATATTATATACGCGATGTGCGTATAAGAGGCTCGCCGCCGCCGTCAAGACAATGACCCGAAAGAGATCTAGAAAAAAATGATGCCCGGGGATCGATCTAAGTGTATGTGTGTGTGTGTGTGTGTGTGTGTGTGTGTGTGTGTGTGTGTGTGTGTGCCGTGTGGATAATTAGTGTGTATGTAATATAAACGTGACAAGAAACGTGGCGGCGGCGGTGATCGAGCCGGGGTGGGGTTCGCTTTTTCTAACTACACCTTGTCCACACTCTGCGCCGCCGTGTATAATTATTACCACCGTCTCCGTCGCTCGCGCGCACAACTCATATTATACATTTCGCCTATTTCTCTCGTTTGATTTTTTTTTTTTCTCTACTTATAATTACGTCTAATTATACGCCTCTCCCGCGTGCAGCGGTCACGATCCTCCCGCGGTCCACGTTTATAGGTGTATATATATATGTGTGTGTGTGTGTGTGTGTATAAATCCACGTCGAGTGTAACATAATAAAATACTCGTAGGAGAGAGGAGAGGCAGAAATAGGGAGAGAGAGAGACAGAGAGATCTGTTGTTATTCACGTCCGTACAGTATCGACGGAGACTTAGATGACGTTACTCTATACGCGTATACGAGTATATCTCATAATAATACTATAATAATGTGGACGACTAGCCAGCCAGCCACCCGCCGCGTAATAATAATTACGCGCGGGCGACTTGTGCGCACAAAAAAATACGATTCGGTCGAAAGACGCATTTGCAGGATGAAATTCGGCCCTCGTCGTATGTACACCTCCCGCGCGTCCTGGAGGACGGTATATACGTATGTGTATGTATTTTTTTGCTGTGCAAACAACCCGAAGAATATGATATAATATAATATACGTGACGTATAATTTCTGGTCGGCGTGAGGGTGCGGCGATGATCATATGTGTGGTGCGCGTATATATAATACGATGTATATAGTATTTAACGTGTGTGTGTGTGTGTGTGTGTGTGTGAGCGTATTATACGCGCGCGCCTATACATAATATTATTATAAGTATTGCCGCAGTAATATTCTCGTATCAATCATAATCAATCACCGGCGTATCGACTCCGCCCTCGTTTCGCCATGGTAACGCCGCGGCCGCCGCGCGAAACACGTTATCAGTCCAAAGGCACCAAAACACACAGGAATTGAGCTCCCAGTATTATTAATAATAATAATAATAACACACGTCAAACCACCGCCGAGCCTTTAAAGAGCGCCACCCGAGTCGCGCGAGCCGCTAAGAATAGGACCGAGTAGCTTCCCCTCGCTACCCTTTACTCCGCCCGTCAATATTTTAAGTCCCGGTCTTTCCTCGCGACTTACCGTCATAACGTGGCCTGTCGTGTGCGTGTTATTTCGATTACGCGATGACCCCTCACGCGTCGTAATACCGTCTCGGTCGGCTGACAATATTATGGTTTATGTAAAGAAATTATAATTATGTTTTTCTCACGAAACTTTGGTCGAAATTTTTACTATAATACGTATAATAATTCGCCCTCAAAGTTAGACACGCCAGTCACTTGTGTGCAGTGCTTGAAAGTCGTGTCGCTTGTAGGTTTTTTTTATTTTAGAACGTTCTCAGCGCAAGCTGTTTTGTCGGTTTTAAGCACTATATTTATCGCGAACGTTTCGAGCTAGCGTTCAAGAAAAGGTTGGTAGAAAGGAAATGTTGCCAGGATCAACGCGCAGGAATATACAATTTTATTTTCCCAATATATATCATTCATATTAACTTAACGATTCCGATTTCAAATATTTCGGTGTGCGTTTGATTTTTACTAACAGACCGTTCATAACGCCCGTCCTGGAAGGACACCCGAGCTTTTCACTCGGCGAGTCGTTCCCGTGTTTTATATACGCATGTGCATAGGCACGCGTTTGTGTCAAATCGCACCAATCGATCGAATGAGTTATAATTTGTTTACTTCTCGGGTATATAAATGCATTTCTCGTAAAATAAAGGTTATGTTTTTTAAATAATTATTCGTACCATATATGCGCGAAATTAAGTCGTACGATAATGCATGCTTACGATTCGTGTGTATTTTTATACTCACACACGATTGTTATTGCTGTTTTATTTCTGACGTTTTCCGTGTCCATTGTTCTAGTTATAAATATCATTTCTATATATATATATATGCGCGGGCACTAACAAGGCGCATACAATAATAAATCGATATAATTGGATTGCAATAAAAAAAAAGAAAATGAAATATGAGAGAATCCATTACGATTATGTACGACGGGCAATGCGCACCGCACGCGCTCGCGTAGGTGTCTGTACTCTATGCATAAATACAATTATCGATCGCGTTTAGCGCGCGAGATTCAAACGAAAATCGAATTAAACTTTAGCCGTATTATAATGTCACGCGTGTAGATTGATTAGACCTACTATTATAGTACATATTATTATAATCTACACATCGTGCCGAATATCTGGCACGTTTTCGCTCGTATTTATCGCGTCGTTTGTTCTTATTTGTACCGAAAAAAAATAGGCAATACCCACGTAAATTATACAACATGTTACAATTATATCGGTTTGTCACTACGTCATTGAACATGTCGAAATGTCATTGCGTTCCGTAACGAATGCTCCAAGCGTTGGTACGCGTTTTCAAAACCGTTTAAATCTGTATATTCGATCGAATCAAAGTCGACGGGAAACAGCCGTCGTCGTACGAAATGCGAGTCTTTGTGCGCGAACTTTACTTTCGAGAATACAATATATATTATATTGTATACATATAATCCGACACGAGGCGGTCAAATCGTCGTTTCCGTGTATCATATATTATGTTATGTACACCATAACTGTGCGGCAGAACAATAACGTCCGGGTCGTTCTGAAAAACCACGAATTAGCTGGATGTAGTATTAATTGCGTGCACTCTCGAGCGTTTTGAAAATTCGATAGAGTTATGAATTTTCTCTTCTCGCAGTAACGTTAGTCGACGGACGCGTTATATTATTATTATTATATATATATATATATATATATATATATAATATAACGTTACGTATAGTTCAAGGTGCAACATACCTAGTAGTTAAATCGTATCGTAAATTAATTTAGACGAAAAAAAACACCGTACGTGTTTTTAATTATTACTCGGATAATATATAGTGAAGTTAATTCCATTAAAAACAATCCGTTTAATTAAAAAGAAACCGATCCAATTAAACGTCATTAATTTAATTAACTTCACAACTGCCCACTGCCGCCGCCGCCGCCACGCCGCTGCCGTATATGTGCAATGTATTGAAAAAATCAATTAGTTTTTTTTTTTTTTTTATTATTTAATCGGGTTTGATTAGAAACGACTACCCGCGAGAACACCCCCAAAACCAGTCTGTCAGCGTCAGACGTGCGAGTTCATAAAACATATAATATCCATGTGTATGTATATATATATATATACACGCACGTACAAAATATACCTATAATGTGTATATATATATATATATACGCATAAAATTATAATATAATTATATATGTTTATATACATATGGGATGAAATCTACTCGATCGTGTATAACCGTAGGTATCGTCGATATCATGTTTATGTAGGATTATTATAATAGGCTTCGTCGGTCCTCGATTTATTTGCTATTAAGGTCAGACGGCGGCGGCGTATAGTCGAAATCGAAATGTTTAATAAAACGTGGATATTGATTTCTAATCGGTTGTTTTTTTTTTTTTTTCCAACGCGAAACACGTCGTCGGAGATATCTATACGTCTGTACGACGATACGCGCGCCGAGACGTATATTTCATGATTTTAATTCCGAATTGACTTTTCGGTTTGAAAATATCGTTTTCCCGACGGGAAACATTTACCATAACACCTATTTTATAGTGATAAATACGACGTAGTGTCCGGCAGACAAATGCGTGTAATAACGTTCCGTCGAATAATAATTTTAACTCGTTTAATTTATTTTTTATAGTTACTAAAAGTCCGAGTTTATTATTCTTGTAAACTTTAAATTTTATTTGAAATTTTTATTCGAGTAAAAAACATTCGGTATCAAAAATAGTTGTTTTTTGTTTTTTCACCGATTTTCAAAACAAAAATGTCAAAGTTTATAAACATTTAAATTTCTTAACCATTAAAAACTGCAGGTTGTATTAATTAAATAATACGTGTCTCGTGATTAACGATAAAATATTACATTAATTATAATAGTATATTAAATTGATATAAGCAAGAAAAGTTCTAACAAAAGATTGCTATAAAAATGAACTCAATTAAGAATTTTAAAATTTTTTTCCAAAAATTGTATTTACAAATATAATATTACAGTCTCGTTTTGTTTTTTTTTTTTAAATAAAAATAAAACCTTATATTTTTATTCAAAGTGCCTAGTAATTATTTATATTACATTATAATATTCAGAAGCATAAAAAAATCGTGTTAAAAAAAAAAAAAAGGAAACTTTAAAAAACGTAAAACAGAATTGCGTTTGTTAGATTTCTGCGGGACACCCTATAATATTACACTATCGACCATCCGTTGGAATCAATTACTAAAACAAATATTTAATAAGGAAATATAATACGTTCCGGGAAGCTTTTCAGAATTATTTTATAATTTTCAAAAAAAAATCGATAAAATTCTAGAATTCACACTCGTGTTGCCTGGCTGCATCGAGTAACCCACCTCGTTTTACATCCGAACCAACATCACCCAACCGATTGTCCAACTAAAGCGTGCGCAATAGTAAAAGCTACGCGTGGGCCAAATCAATAACGTTTTCGAAGATTTTTTTCTTCGGTTCTTTAAACGACGATCATACCGATTCCGAAATCGTACGCGAGTGGTGTAAAACGAAATAATAATAATTTCGAACAATCCTGGAACGTTCTCCAGTTGCTCGCGCAGAGCAAACGAAATTCTATAAGTATACTAACAGTCGATAAAATAGGTACCGTCGCCGCGGAGAGATTTGGTAGTCTAAAGTACTCTCTAACTATATTTCCGAGTGTACGGTTTTATATTACGGGTCGTTTAAAAAAAAAAAATGTACATTTATATATTTTTATTATATGATTAAACAAATAAACGGATAGTAAAAAAAAATAAATACATTTATTACGAGAGGAGCAAAAAAAAAAAAAAAACCGCGAAGACCCCAAATGCGCACGCACGCACACGCGACGTTGGTATTATTTTATATTAAAAACCACGAGATTATAATATAAATAGGTATTAACATAATTATAATCTCGCAGACGGTGAGACCGATTAAAAGAGAGAGAGAGAGAGAGAATTGGATGAAAAAAAAAAACGAGCCACCTCGAATGTAATTTTCCCATTATTACTCGATCGGTTTTTATGTGGCGCGCACTGTCTAATTATTATTATTTCCATTTTACGCGTCGTCGCCGAGAAACGTACGGAATAAAAAATATTATACACACATATATATATATTATAATTTTTAATATTATCTCGTATAATATAGCTGCGGGAAACGCGACGGCGTTATTGCAGCGCCGACGACGACGACGACGACGTCATATCTATAATACCGTAAAAAATAAATAATAAACGAAATTAATTAATCGAATTAAAAGCAATAGCCTATATAATTTTCAGAAACGTAATAAAAAATTTAATAACGTTTCGTGTCCGACGACGACGGTCAGAACGACTACTCGGAATTTCTCGCGTATAATATTATGTATATACGAGTATATACCTGTATATATATATAAGTTTTCGTGCTATGTATGTATCTACGTCATATGTATTACACAATTCGTATAAACCTATATCGATGTGCCGTATTCTATGCGGTTTATATGATATTCATTAATACGGTGCATAATGTCATGCTCGTATGGGGTACGACGAGTAAACCGCGGCCGGGAAAAATAGTATTCTCGACGGACGTATTATATTATTAATATTATCGTCGTGTACGCACACACACACGCCGCTGTTTACTGTTTATCTATATTTCGAGTATTTTTTATAATTATTGCCCAAATTATTCTCATAATACCGAGTGCCCGTCGCGCTATAATAACGATATACATACGTACGTATATATTTGATTTTTATTTTATCGTAAAAAAACACATATATAAAATATAGAAGAAAAAAAAATCGCGTGACTGACGTTATATATATATATATATTATGTTATACGAAGTCCTTACGCCCGGCGAATAAAACACACTAAATTTTTATAGACGAGGGAAAAAAAAAACAACTTTCCGGGCTCGGCATATCGACAATAAAAACGATTACCCGCAATTACAATTGTACACAACTACACACAATTACGGTACGATATTATATAGTATTATTGATTTTTCTTTTCTTCGTAATACTCACCGCCGCGGTTGTTTGGCCTCCGCCGCGCCGGTCGAATTATTATAACCGACTGCAGTAAAACGGTTACGTTTTCGAAATAATATTGTACACGGCAAAATGTCAGATGACGATAATTATTGTTGTTGTTGTTGTATAAAGCCAATAGGAAACTATAATTTCTTTTCTCACGTAACGCGCAAACGCAATAACGATCGTGCCGACGACAAAGAAACCAAAAGAGATTACGCGAACAAATAAAATCGCTACGGCCGATCGGTGTTTTACAACCGGATTTTCGTGGAAACTCTCCGAACCATCGACGAATCTTTCCGCCGAGTGAGAGCGAACCGAAAATCGCAATGACATCAAATTATTGGTATGTATATTATAGTCATTCGGCCAGCGGTTTATTGAATCATCTATAATCACAGTGAAATAATATACTCTCGTATAAATCCTAGTGCAGATGATATTTTACTATCTTATAGTTTCACCCCTCCGAATGACAATAATTATCATTATCGTCAGTAAAATGCGCTTTTCACAGACTCGCGACGTCGTCGCTCCTCCTGCGCGCAGTGGTCGTAGTAAACAAAAGGCATATATACCGTATTACGATCGACGACGGACCGTTGTTGTGGTGACCGATCGCATTCGTGTGTGCGCCTATACGCGCGCATGCCTAATAATGTTTTATACGCACGTACGAATGCACGAGGGTAAAAACGAAACGAAATAAAATATAATTATCCTAGTCACCGGTGCAGCGCGGCGCACGGAGGATGGGTCGGTCGGTAAACCGTGGTCGTCGGCGACTGTGCGGTACATATTTCGTAATGGCATACGTATAACTATGATAATAGTGAAAATAATAATAACGTGAAATACGCGCGCGTACCCTATAGGTAACGATCGAAAAACACGCACTAATTAAGCCGCGCGAAATGACGCTGTTCACAAAATTTTATATTATATCGTTTTGGAAAACAAAAAAAAAAAAAAAACTCTATAGGTATGCCGCTGCATAAAATAACGACCGGCGGCGGTGACCTTAGCGAGAATAAAAAAATAAAAAATGGCGCGCGGGTATAATTATAATAACTCGACGGCGACGACGACGACGACGACGGTGGTGTAATTTGCGCATAACGTACAACGTGGCGGCGACGAATCGTTCGGTCATCCCCGTGTCGTATCATAACGGTTTTCGTATATTATTATTATTATTGATATTAACGTCGTCGCTCGCACTCGGGTTTGTGTTGACGTTTCGCGCCCCGCACGATATAAACCGCCGCGAACAGAAAATCCGTCCCCAAAACTACCTTAGGTGGTAATATACATATATTACATAGTATATATATATAATATACAACAGTATAATACGAATAATAGTCGGTTTATGTATATAGTATGTGATATGTGCGCGCGTTTATATTTATATATCATATATGTATTGCGTTTAAAATTGTACAACGTGGCATTTTTTTTTTTTTATTTATTTATATTCGAGAGACGTTTTGCGGTCGGAAATAAAAAAATACGTTCCCTCGCGCCTCCTCGGCGCGCGTATATATTACACGCCGCGGTTGGGCGTCGCGAACGCGCCGAAACGAAACAATATTAAAAGTTACCGAAGTGAAATCTCCGTCGTTTACGCACTGTGTGTGTGTGTGTGTGTGTCGTATAACCTTACCGCTGTTTTCAGACAACATTATATTAATATACCCTATAATAATATAGTGTGCGAGACTCTGTATTACAATATCGTATAAAGTGTATAATAATTTTTTACACCGGAAAACGGATTATTTGCAATAGACCGGCGCGGCGGCGGCGTGACACGAACTCTACCGGGGAAGAGGAGACCGTCGAATTTTCTGGCAAGTGGACGATTATTTCGTCGGCGCACGCGGCCGTATCATCTCGACTAGGTAAACCGACCTAGGTAGGTGGATTGTGAAAAAATATCACTGGACATCGCGGATCGACTATTATAATATCATCGACACGATGAATGACCTATATGTTCTTTCGAATTAATCGAATCGACTAGACAGTTGTGTACAAATATCGTACGAGTAAATTTCTATAGCAATACGCATCATTATTGTTGATTAAATCGAACGACAAAAATTAAATTGCTTAAATCGTTTTAAAATGGACATCGATAAACTGCCGAAATATTCAAATAGTCGTTTGGTATTTATCAAGAGTCGATTGCAATTTATAAGATTAGCTTACGTATTACAATATTCATAAACTAATAATTCAGATCTAGAAGATCATTATTTAAAATATTTAGTACCTACCTATTACTAGCTAGTTTTTTATTTTTATTTTTTGGTAACAAAATATAATCGTTTGAGCGCGTTAAAATGTAAAAACATGTTTTTTCTTCGACGATAATTATTACTATATATCGTGTGGTATAGAATTATTATAGTGTAGAATTAACGAACAAACACGTAAAAATAATACTTTAGATTAATGATCGGTCATTTTATAAAATTATATATGGATTTTTTTTTCTCGAGAGAGAGAGAGAGAGAGAGAGAGGTGAATCATTTTCGTTGGTTTAATGCTTACGAAAATTATAACCCGGCTAACGATAATATTATTAATGAATTTCAAGAATAACATAATAATATATAACTCGAATTTCGAGTTGGATTATAATGTTCATTAATATTAAGATTTGTATAATATGCTTAACGTGTGCATACGGTTATGAGTAAAACGTGAAAAACGAGTATTACAGAAAAATGTGTTACCAATAGAAATACGTCGATCACAGAACGATTCAAGACGAGACGTAGAGTAAAGGTAGCTGATAAAAATTAGGGCTGGGATT
This sequence comes from Drepanosiphum platanoidis, assembly GCA_948098885.1. Lineage (NCBI taxonomy): Eukaryota > Metazoa > Arthropoda > Insecta > Hemiptera > Aphididae > Drepanosiphum > Drepanosiphum platanoidis. The sequence continues at coordinate 20,735,525 of OX402530.1, read as the reverse complement.
TTGTTGCCCCGAAAGGTTTCAAAAAATGCAAAATTAACTTGAAAAAAAAAATCAAAAAATGCATTATAAAAACGACTTGAACATTTATTTATAAGAGCTTGGAAAAATTTAAAAAAATATATTACAAGTGAATTTTTGCATTATTATTTTATTAGAAGTTAAAAAAAAAAAAACGTTTTACTGATAGCTATCTCATAGTGTACCTACTTTATAATTTGTTATATTTATATAAAAATCACGTTGGCGAGTAAAAATCTTAAAATAAAATTTCGAGTTTATATTTTGTTTTCGAAAACTCCGAAAATGCTCCAAAAACTCTAAAATTCCCAAAAAGAAAATTACCTAAAAACCGAAAATTGTCAAAAAATGCAAAATAAATTTTCTTATTCTCATTAAAAAGTACATGTAACTGTGCCCATCGCACGGCAACTTTTGGAGGAAAAAAAAAAAGGCAAGGGGCATCGAAATCTCAGCCCTATATTTATACCTAATCAACGAGATACGTTTCGAATATTTTCGAAATTATTCAAAATCCAAACAGATATGGACTAAATAAAGTCGTCAATTTATTTTATTTCAGTACGAGTACACTCGGACGATGCAGTCTTTTACCGTCGTTTATAAACAGATTTTTTCTTTCAACTAAGACTGTCTAAGTGTAGTCTCCAAATCGAAAAACAATTATATATACGAGTATATCGTATAGTTCATATCTATGTCCATTACATAACACGTCTTCCACGGGTCGCAACTACTGCGTTTTATAATCGAAAACGATTGCAACAAAAGAATTGAATTCAGAATGGGTTGAAACGTGCAACTTAATTAATCTAAATCAAACCGTTGGATATATATTAATTATTTTTGTATTTGGTTTTCCGTTCGGTCCCTTGTCGTCGTCACGAAAACAACCGTAGACGAAAACGATTGTTTTATAATTACACACACACACACACAGACACATGAAAAATGCGATCATAAACGTCATCATATCTCGTGGTCGATTTCACGAGACATCCGTCGGCCGCTGTCGGCTACCGGTTTTATCGTCGCGTTTGAAAAATCGCACGAGATCACCTGTCGGCATTAGAGCCGAATTATTATCGGCTTAATTTTTAAACGTACGCTCCGTCGTCGGCGAAACACGTTTCTGTCAGAATCTACTCGTACGCACGGAAGCTGTATAATCAGTGTGTACTCGTACGTCCCGAGCACATAGAATACAATATTTCACGCTTTTATCACTGATTACGAGTAGACGTCAACGTGACTATAATATACTCGGACTACTCACTACTAATAATAATTTATGGGCGATTTGAATTTTTTTTGCCCCGAAAACACCGACGACGACCAATATACGATAATAGTGTTGTCGTTTTCACATTGAAACCACGCGACTTATTGCATTTGGATCGATTAGCCAAACGAGTATTTCGCTATTTTTATGAAATCGTAATAACGAGACAGAGAGAGAGAGAGAGAGAGAGAGTTAACACGCGTTTTGTTTTCCACGCCATTGTCCGTTACGAACAATTATTTATATTATTAGTTTTTTGTCATTGTACGTCTTTTCATACGGTTTTATCATACGTCCGGCGGGCGGGTAAGGTTTGCTGGTGGGGGAGGGAAGAATAAATACAAATACCGCGATATCGATGATTTCGTGAATTGTGCCTTGAGAAAATCAACCGGCACGAAATTACCGATTAGCTACGGATTTTTGAATGTACATTGGGAATACGTCGAAATAATAAGGATTTTATATAAGAAAATAATTATAATAAATGTGAAAACATATATATATATGTATAGGATTAACGTCCTTCTCGACGTATAGTCGGTAATATGTATTACACGTCAAAAAACGTCTTTGTATATTATATACATTGTTCTTCAAATTGTCTGCCAACGTATATAATAATAGTAATAATAATAATAATAATAACAGCAGTCGTAGCCGTAGCAGTAGTAATTGATATTGAATTTTGTCAAAGAGAACATGTCTTGAGTTTAGAAAACGAGCACTGAGGGATACGGAATAAGTGTAACGAAAAACACTCGTACTGCATCTTCACGTCGTGGTCTGTCGTATAAAGATGTGATTCCCAGATACGTTTAAACGATAATAACACTTATTACACGTAGTAATGACAACTATGTATCGTGGTCGTTTTTTTTTTTATTTTTTGTTGCCGAATAGAAATTAAAATTCCGACACGGTAGCCGAGATAAGATTTTTCGGCAAACGCGAACATTATTATAACGCGGTTCAATGAGAATTATCTATACAAACTCTCGGCGACACGATAAACGGTCGGCGGAAAACATAACGCGGTGTAACGCCGTAGATATAGACAAAATATAAATCGGTTTTTATCTTTCTCTATGTTTTCACCAAAACACACTTGTGCGTTTTACACCATCACATAGTAATATACGTATATATTCGTACGCGTAACGGATTCGACGGATTACAATCGTAATTGTCTCGTGTGATAAATTTCTTTCGCAAAATAATAAAAAATAATATTAAAAACGATCGGAAAAATCAAACGAAAAACCATCGGGCATAATCGCCCGCGTTTTGTTTGTTTTTTTTTCGATATTGATTTATATTCGAAGATCCGATTTTCCAACGATAGTTCCTACAGCGTGGGTGATTTTTGTTGTTTTTGTAGACATTTAAAACTCGAATTACATTTAAATAACGTTTTGATACGGTAGTTCAAAGGCGAGTTCAAGGCGCGAAAACAATCGTATAATATTAGATTAATCAGTTACCAATATTTATGATTTAAAGTTCAATAAATTAGTTTTGAGCACTACGTTTACAATTCGCACGTTATTATAATTATTATTATCGCTCAGTTAATGCATAGTGTAAGTGAAAAGAAAAATGTTCAATAGTTTTAAAAAACCGTGCCATTACGAAACGTCCAAAAAATTGTATATATATATATAAAACTTGTCTGGAATAACCCGATAATAATAATTAATTATATTAAATAGGGTCAGATACCTTTCTACGCTGTAGTAGTTCGCGGTAAAACACAGACATGACTAATTTTTTTGTTCGCTCGTTAATAGTCAGAAAGCAGCACGACGACAGAAAAATCGTTTATTTCGATATACATATGTTTTTTTTTTTTTTTTTGTAAACGATTACTAGTTTTAGACGGTGTTATTAGTGTTACTACTATAGTCGTCGTCGACATGGACGAAAAGAACAAAAAAAAAAAAAAAAATGTTTCACAGTTTTAAATTACACCGAGTTTAATAATAATAATGAAAAATTATTAAACTATGTTACGAAACGATACCGACAGCTGTTCGGTACGAGTATTTACTTAAGGTTTTCAATATTTCAAGACGCATTTATTGTTATTTCGTATCGACCCGAGAATATCAAACGCCGGATCTCGCGACGCGTTATCCATTGTTCGTCCGGGTCCGGGGTGTTTTTCGTGGATATTTTTCGGTTTCCGGGACTCGATTATCGGGTTCGATTCATTAACAATATCAGCGCACAGCGTTACATCAGCGGACCATCTGTCCGTCGAACGCGAGTTGGTTAGGTTCGTCGAGAACGACCGCGTATTTTATCGGCGTACACGCACGTTTCGGCGAACGAAATTGTCGCGACAATAACACGGTTTGTCGGGATATTATTATTATTTATCGGGATGATCGTTTTTTGTTTTTTCTGGAACTCGCCGCCAAGTGTGAGCGCGTCCTGCAGGTCGTTTTCGGCGATTTTATTATTATATATTTCGGTTATCGCCGTACAATATCGCTGTTGGCACGATATTATAATACGCACGGTAGGTACAACTGTTTGCGTATACGTGTTTATGTTTTTTTTTGTGTGTGCGCGCGCCCGTATGAAACCGCGTTTAGATTTTTAAAGGTGTACGCCGGCGAAACCAGTTTTCATTAAATCACCCAGGGGATAGACTTTTGAGAGATTTCATTACAGGCCGACTCAGATTTTTCTCGTAATTTATAACTCTTCGACGGCCCCAACATCGGCCGGCCGGCCGTCGCATACGATTGTAAAATAATAAAACCGTACACGAACGAATGCAAAACGTTTCCGAGAACGACAATCACGGGCCGCCCGGAGTAAAAAGCAATAAGTCTCGAGTTTATAATCATCATAACTCGTCTCGTAATCGTTTAATTAGTCTTTTGTCCGAAAACATATTATATAGCCCCCCCCCCCCACGGTGCGTGTGTGCCTTCTTCGCTCATTTGAAATAACGTTGAATTCGAACAATATAATATTATTATATTTGTTCTTTACAGTAAACGTACGGAAAGCGAATATTCGAAAGAAAAAAAATCGTAGAAAATTTATGGAAAATCGTTCGTGTAACGTGTGCGTGAATCGGTATAGACGGCGACGTGTTTATGTATACCAAAGTGATCGGAACGAGAAAAAACCGAACGAGATGTACAAGACCCGGATGAGATACGCGGTAAATACGATTTTGAGGAAAAATGAGACGAATGAACTAGCTCCCGTTTCAAAAATTTGATAAAATTCTAAAACGACATGTTTTTTTCTAATAGTTTTTTCAAGTTAAATGCATATTTTTCAATTGTTCGTGTTATTTCGGAGTAAGTACACATTTAAGAGCTACAAAGAGTAACATTTTTAGTGCTACAACTAGCGAGCCCTGTTTATAATATACATAACATAGTAACGTCTATATTATATAGGTGTGTCGGAAAGCTTTTCGCGGCGCGGTTCGAAAAAGACCGCAAACGGAGAGAACCGTACGGAAACGGCCGCGCGTCGTTTTTCGGGATCGTCCGAGCGGGCGCGACCCAGGGAGGAGAGACGGGAGAGTTCACACGGTTTTACGGCCGTTAAAGGATCCCCCCCCCCCGTGCCCGGTGTACGCAGGACGTACCACTGGGTTATGTGATATAATGTGTGGCCACCGTTGTCGTCGTCGTCGACCAATACTAAACAACACGACGATGATATTAATAATAATAATAGTAACGGCCGTAATATAACGACTCCGATGCGAGTTTAATAATAAAAATATCCCGTTTTTAAAAACGGGGCGGACGAGGCACGTTTTTAATTTCGCCGGGGGCCCGTTTAATGTGTGCCGGAACGACGACGCAGGCGGCCATATAGCGCGTACGCGAAATTTCGGACCTCGGCGCGCGCGTTCCTTCGGCCCCGTCCGCCCCGCTGTCCCGCCGCAATTGTCGGTGCGAGCAATAATTCAAAATAAATACTCGGTACTGCGGTATGCGCTTGTCGCGGGCCGAGGGACCGGACGAAACCAGATCACGTCTTCAGCCCCGTCGTCGTCGTCGCCGCGGCCAATTCTCATCGTCCTGCGCCGGCGACTAATAACAGGACTATATCCGCGCTACGTAATGTTATAATGCCTAACGCCGCAGTTATTGTGAAAATCGTGTCGTTATCCGCGCGCGGACTTCTCCTTTCCGAAGAGCAAGTGCTGGACGACGACGACGACGACGACGACGACGACGCGTAACGATCGCGCTGTTGTTATAATCGCGCGCGACTTTCCCTTTCGCGCGGTCATAATCGCGTACGAAACGACGACGACGTGCGCTTTGATTCGCCCAAAAGCGTTTGAACCATATATTATTATTATCATTGTGTTACGAGAAAGAAAAACGAAAACCTATTTCGTTAGTGTCGGGTTTTTAAACGCGTGTTATTATAAATATTGTCGTCGAAGAAATTTATAGGAAAAAATTGCCGTTCACGAATAGAAACCGTTGCACATACAAAAACACACGCACGGCACGCGAATTGTTTTACTTTAAACTTGGCTCGGTACACAACTTTGGCGTATTTATCGGTGTGTTGAAATGACTTAAAGCGACGCGGGTGTATACGTATTATTATAATTTACTATAGTCGTGTGACCGAAATAATTGACAACAGAAACGACCGTTGCCCAATGTAATTGCATATTATACGTATATGTTTATTTTCTTTTTTCACCAATTGGTATAACGTATTCTTTTCGTTTATTAATTATAACGTTTTCGGGCTATATGGGCGAGTGGAAAAAAAAAAAAAAAAACTCCAAAAAATCTAGTCTCGTCGAACGAATGTGTCTCGGAATTACACGGTCTGCAATCTTTAAAATCGCTTCCGATACTTTTGTAAATATTACATAATAACGTGTAACGTGTGTAATAATCGAACAGAACTATTATGGTTGGTATGTATGTGCAGGCCCGAATCAACGCTGTCGTAGGCCCGAGGCACTTTTTTATTTTCATAATAAGTAAAATTTCATAATAAGACGTGTTGAACAAATGAACATCAACATATAATTTTCTATAAATGTAAATCATTGTATATAAGTCGTAAACTATACTAATCTTACGATATTTAATATTTATACTATACAAAACAAACCAATTGATAAATAAACAATACATTTTCTAAGGATCCTCTTCGAGTATTACCGAAATCGACTCTATAATCAGGCAGTATAAAATATCTCGTGCGGTACACAAAGCGGACGGACCACATTGTGAACAAAAATTACACAATATCAAATTGGAATGAGCATTTCGCGAAAAAGTGACCACTTTGTGGAATATTTTCGCATTTCACGAAACGTGAAAAAGCCGTTTTCGGTTACTTTTATACCAAGTGGCTACGACATTTATACACGTGTACTTATTGTACCAACATAAATTATACGAAAGAAAAAAAAAAAAGGTATTCCAAAATATTTTCGTAGGCCCTAGGCACAGTGCCTATGCGTTAATACGGGCCCGGGTATGTGTAGGATAAATCAGTACGAATCGGTCGTCACGACGACGAATGACTATAATCAGTAACTAACACGAAGATAGAAATATGTATATTATTTTGATGTGAAACGGTATATATAATCCACGACAAAAGGTCGACGACCAGCTGTGATGACGTTCCTGAATTTTGTTTGCAATAAATTTTATACATAACAGATAATAATTATTAATCTTTAATAAAAATACGTATTTTCCACCTAAATTTCTCTCTTTCTTCTATAAATTTATTTTTACAGATCCACACGTAACAAATATGATATAATATTTTTTAAACGATGATGTCCACACGAAAGAAAAATCGTCGCACTTAGAAATATCCGTTTCGATGGAATGATTAATATTGATAAATATACCTTGACTTTGGTGTTTAACAGTTACGTATTCATTTTGGACCCGTTGACGAGATGGAAAAAAAAAATTATTTTGTTTTGAAAATGTATATACTATAACAATAACATTGGATTCATTTCAAATATCAAACGTTGGGTGATAAATTAATTTATTATCATTTTTTTTTTTTTTTTATCTTGGTGACGATAATTTTGAGAGCTCACTGTAATAATTAATCTAGATTATTTGCTGGTGCACGAACATCGTACGATCGGTTGCTCATCCTTGCCAAGTATATCGTGGAAATAATAATTGTGACCCAGTTAATCTTTTATTACGTTTGTGTGCACTCTTCTCATTTTGTTATTGTGTTTTTCCCTTCAATCAGAAAATATTACAATGCATTGCTATTTTATTTCATTTCTCGTATTATTCCGCGTCAACTCGATTTAGTAGCGTCCCGCGCAGACGAGAACACACGAAAAAGAGTAAAAATTTTTAGGTGTTTAGGAAGTAGAATGGTTTTTTCTTTCGAGTATTTAAATGAAAACGTTTAATTAAATCAACAAATATTTGACGAAACCGAAGGCAAGCCGATTCGGTCGTAATACAAACGTAGTTGCTATGATATAAACGTAAAGATTCCTCCAATACTATAATAATAAAGAACCATTATAATATAATTACTATTCTTATCGATAAGTGATTTCAATAATCTCGAGTTATTATTTATAAAAATTATCATAATAAAATAATACGACTACAAAAACGTGTGATATAATTGTATATATCCTTGAGGATTGGATAAGATACGCGTGATTGATGTTGGCATATATATTGTTCGGATATTTAAAACAATAAATCATTGCTTTTCTATCTCTCCGTCATAATATGATGACATTACGATGCCTCTTTATATTTTCTAAGTTCGAAATTCATCGAAGTATCCGATTCCATTAAAATCTAATTTTCTAGCGCTTATAAAATCGTTTTGCATCTTGTCGGTGATTTTTTTTTTCTCAACTAGAAAGAGCGACTTTTCTGAAGTATATTTTATTAAACTTTCAAATCTAATGTACTAGAATTGAGAGTTTCGTCCGTTTTGAACTTCAAAAATGTTACGATATTTCGTCGAAATTTCAAATTTCAAATGCTTATATAAAAAAATGATAGCGATGAGAGCAGATTTCCGATAATTTCTACGAAAGTAAGAACGACGTATAAGAAACGTTGTATTACGTTTTCGACATTTTTTTTATCCGACCACGTTTATTTCATCGACATTTTACGGAAAAACTATAATATAATATAACTAGTACAAAAATCAAAACCTTTTAAAGACCCGTATAAGAAAACAAAAACACAATAGTATCCAGTGCAAATTTCAGAGTCTCGGCGATTATTCTCGTTCGAGTCGAGATGGAAAAAATATTCGGGGTCGAAAACCGATATGCCATAAATGTAAATGTAGAGGGAATTTCCAGTAATGAATTTTCCGAGAATCGATTAGACAACATTTGTTACCAAAAACCATCGGTGAAATTGAAAATCGAACGTATCGTTTCAGTCGAACACTCGACGACCGCACACACTCACAAACAAACTCACACTAAACCACACGTAGTGAAATCACTAAAATCAATACGTCATATTCTTTGCTTCACTCTCAAAGTGTTAATTTTATAATATTTCAACGTGTATGTTGACACTACGATATACGTTTTCCCGTCAAATTATCATCGTCTCGTCGAGTCTTTTGTTTTATTAACAAAAAATACGTTTAATATGTTTATAATATATACTCGTACTCGTATATACACGATTGACGGCGGTATCTGACGAAGAAATTGCAAAAAGAGTTTTTCCATGCGGCTGCCGTCTGCGGGCTTATCTCGTACGAGAATAAATAAACTCGACGGATTCCTTGTTCACTGAAACACCCATAGAGCCCACGCTCAGAGACCCGTTCGATCCGATAATCTTAACCGTCCCATTGTTTGATAGTTTTACAGTTAGAAACCGTGGGGTTTCGAGGCATTTTTATCGCTGACGATTTCTGCGTCTATTATACGTGTACATAAATTCATATTACGCAACACCCAATAGTCAACATAATGTAACGTATACTCGTGTATTACATATTATTATATTATTATATGCGAGTGTTGCAATGTTCCTTTATAGGACATTCGTTAATCGTACGGTTCAGGAGTGTTTTCAATACGTTTCGGAACGACGTAGAAATTCCAAATAAAATTCTACTCGAGGCGTGTACTCGATATTGTAATGTTTTCCCGTCGAATTCAAATCGTCAACGGTTTGTTGGCGATGGGCGTTTTCAAACGGTTTATCGGAGAACCCATAGAGATACTGCAGGGGTTCTCCGTGCGTTTCTTCGATCGCGACAAAAATATAGGTTTTCCGTATGAAATTACAAAAATCACCATGAAAAAACCGTACCGTTAAAAGGGGCAGACGAGATGTATGTATGTATGTATGCGTTCGTCGAAACATGTGCACGTATTTTTTTTCATTTTATATAAATAAATCCCCGACGTTTTACCTTCGAAAAAAAAAAAAACCGTGATGAGCAAATTAACAATATAACGCTTGTTTAGATTTACGAAGAACAAAAAATACAAAAAACAACAATAATAAGACTCGAGGATTTATACTGACTGATTCGGTTTCTGTTTAGTGTTGTCACAGTCGAAATAAACAAAGAGCCAAACAGACTGTACTGTAATTCGGATGGAATTCGATACACATAATTACGTTTTCGTATGTTTTTCAATTAGTCTAAAGCGTTTTTGAAACGACATCCGAAGGTTTCGTTCGATTTTAAACGGTTTTCTTTATGTCGTATTATATTTCGGTTAACAAACGATAATTTGTGGAGACAAGAGAACTGACAATAATAGTTTTGTTTTGTTTTGTTTTTTTTTACTCGTTTTCGTCTCGAACAGAACTCGATCACATTAATTTACTTGGTCTACGACAATGAACTCAAATGCGTTTATATATATTTATGTATTATAGGTGTACCCATCCGTCCGTCAAATAACTTGAATAATTTATAAGTCGAGGAGTACGCGGGCGCGCGTGTGCGTCAGGGTAATTATAATTGATTAGAAAACCTATCTATCCGCGTATAGATTCCTGGATAATTAGAGCCGAAGGGTATGTAATATGCTAATACGCGTACACGTCGTGAAGACTTTTACCCAATCGATGCTCCAAACATTTTTTTTATTGTGTGCCGATCGCCGCGCCGCGCCGTCGTGTAATAATCGTTTATTATTATTATATTATTTTCTTCTTGTGTATATGTAATTTTTTTTCTTTTTTTTTTTTTCGGAATAATAATTATCGTCTCTCTCTCTCTCTCTCTCTCGCCCTGGAAATAAAGGCGGACTCGATCACGTTTTTTGTTTTTTTTTTTTTTTCTTCCTATACGTAAATGTGCAAACGGCTAATTATCGCACCGGACGAATTACGGATAATTATTGCTATCATTGTTTCGAGACATTGAATAGTGGAATATCCGGTTAATCATTTGTCCGTGTGCGTTTTAATTTCAGTAATTAAATGTGATTTAAAATACACTCAAAATGGAATATTCGGAATTGATAATAATTACAGGGGTGGCGCTTAAATGAACGCGTTCTGGTGCATACGTATTATAACATAATACATAATATACACCGCTCGCGGACGGCGCGGGAAACACCGTAATGGCCAAAGAGCTGACGATATTATTATTATTATACGCGGCTCGTGATCGTTTTATACCGAGTTTGGTACGTTTCAAACGTACCACGTAAAATATCCATACTATAGAGGCACTTTGTGTGTATTCAAATCTTACAACATAATACCACGTCGTATTATATACCACGTCCGACGAAAACCGACGATTCACATTTTCAAATAACGTCGATTTTTTTAATTTGGCGATTTTCGAGTTTCTTCTTTTTCTTAATCGTTTTAATAACAATTTCGAGACGAGGAAAACGATTAAAATGTCGATTTTACCAACGTCCCGCGCTGCTTTTTTTTTTTACACACGGGGTGGATAACTATATGAAAACCCGCGACGACGCTTTAATAAAACGAACAAACGAATCTTATTTCTTTCGTAATGATTATTTTACCGAGTCCGTTCAATTTAAATTATCATTTTTATTGACGTTCGAACGTCTATTTTCATAAACATTAATTTTTTTTCAGCATTTTCATTATATACATACAAAAGTTTTCTCTTTTTTTCATTAGTTTAAAATTCATTAAAATACAGAAGTTTCCGTCGTCGTCGTACTTTTTAGATTGTCTTTTCATAAAAAAATAAAAAAAATAAAAGGTCATTTTAAAAATATATAGTTAGTATAGCGGAAAAATAAATTAATATCACTTTATAGCTTATAAAGTTTGTGCGCGGAGATCAATATTATAAATATAAATTAAATTCACCGTATACGTTTAAACGTTAAAATGTAAACTACCGAATACTTAATTTGAATTATTGTACCAATGCGACATTAATGATTATTATTTCGAGCTAATTCTACTGGGAAAAATCAAAAAAAAAAAAAAATCAATTACCAAAATAATAATAATAATCGTTTTATTTTTAATTTCTAACTCCAAGTTAATGGCCGAGAACATGGAACCATTTCATTACCTCCGCTGTATATCGACGTTACAATAATAATACGTAGAGAATTTAATTGCATAGCGTGATGATATTGGATTAAAACGGATTTATATTATATTCTAACGACTGATAAGTAATTGCCCTTCAGAGTTGTATTATAATATCGTCGTGTGCTATGTGTTTCGCCGCGGTTAGAGTCTAAACGTTTTCTATCTGCGAGCGACTTGGTCGAACGTTACATTGCACGCGTACCTTAACCTTAAAACCGTAGAACGCCAAGCCGTTCGTTATGACTGGGGCTCGGATTTGAATGCCTTAGAATTATCAAAAAAATGCATTTATCGTTGAATTTATAAGTATAGATATTATAAATATAAGTTTGAATGCGATTGAATCGGCCAATGGGTTGGAGATAAAACAATATTACCTGATGTTATATAGTTCAAAATGAAAATGATTTATATTACTTAGTACAGAATGTTTATATACATGTTTATAAAATAAAGTCGATTTTTCTACTCATATTACGAGAAATATGTAAAAAATTAAAAAACGCCCTAAAAAGTATCCGCTGAAAATGCAAAAAATGCCCGAAAATTATTTTGCGATTACAACGTGGAGTACTTGAAACACATTCGTAGCTTGGAAAGCTTCGTATAAGACAGGCAACTCAAAGTAACTAGCGGGCCGCAGTGCATAGGAGAAAGCAAAAAAAAAAAAAAAAGGTGGTCCTTCAAATTTACTAACATTTATTTTTTATCTTTATTTATTTATATTTACAATTATTATTTAATTAATTATACTTGAGGATGAGGGTTTTCAATAGACAATTTAGTAAAATCCGCTTCTATGTCTGTAGTTGAAACTCTTAAGTAAATGTCCCAAGGTTTCATCTGTTAAACGATTTCTTTCCTTCGATTTAATATGTTTCAAGTTCAAAATTATATGAAGTGATTTGAAAATGTAGCGCGGGCCAGATAAAAAAGGTACGCGTGCCGCCAGTTGCCCATCCCTGGTATAAGACATGGATTCGTTCGACGTTTACTCGGGGGATCGGAATCGCGAAAAAGCTATCCCGAACACGTTTCTGATCAAGAACAACGCGCGATCGTCGGATACGCCTATTAAAACCGTATGTGCGTACGGTTTTTTTCTTTTCACGACCGCGGCGCGTCAAGAGGCCGTTTTCGCACCTGTTTCGTACCGCCAGCGTGTAAATCGTGCACAGTCGTCGTCGACCGATTTGTTGACGAGTCGGAAATGCCGCGACCGAGAGGCGAGGCGAGGCGAGAGGCGGACGTTTGAGTCGCACGACCGGACCGGACAACACACCCGTCGCGCGCGGTCAGGAGAATCGAATTTTTCCACCGGTGTCTTTCCACACACGAGACGATATCCTTCGTTTACAATTAGCCGATAAACTTATGGGATTGACGTCCGTGGCGAGGCGACGACGACGCGCGCGCGCGCGCGACATTCTTCGCGGCCCGCGAAGCTCCGTCTCCCCGTAATTATTACGCTCTTTTCGCTCAGCGGTCTCACGTTTTTCACCCGAAGACTGCGCGCGCGTCTCGTTTTGTCACTATACAACACCCGCGTTTATCGAATCGGATAAACGATTTCATCGAATGCGTTCGCCGTGCGAGTTATGCGTAACCTACCCGACGACGACGTAGGTATATATACTCCTCGAGCGCGCTTGTGCGTATAATATATTGACGATCGCGTCGTGTCCGACGAGTTTCGAACGCTCGCTACATGACCTCCTGCCACGTCGTCGTTTACTATACGTAATTACGCGCGTTATTGGGATGCAATATCACGCGCGTTCGATGAGAAGTCGTCGTCGTCGCGGTGGTTTTTTTTCCGATTGTATCATAATTCGACGTATGATATATTTTCTTGAACTTTTAAATCGATGTTAAGTTAAAAGGGACGAATCGAAAGAGCCATTACTGAAATAAAAAAAAAGAAAAGAAAACCCAGTACGACTTTTATGACATTGTACTCGAGAACGAGATGAACATTAAACTTCATTTTTGTCCTCTCGTAAAAACGTGTACGATATCACTTAATACCTTTGAATCGAACGTCCGTCATCTTTTTATAATGTATAAAACATTATTGAACTCTTTACATTCTGATCGTCGCACGAGCGTAATGTTCCCGGATTTTGTTTCGCGCTCATAGTTTTGTTTATCGAAAAGGTTACTCGACTGCGATTTTATCACGTCCATATAGTGTTTTGTTATTGGTTACTATTGTATGTGTTCTGACATTAGTCAAATCATAACATACGCGTCTTATGACTAGTCAAATATTATGAAAAAGGATTGATTACCACGAGGTGATAACGTATACTACTCGATCTGTTGTAAAATTAATTTCATTAGATAAAAAAACAACAGCGCGATGTAGGTATATTTCGGTAAAAGTATATGAAATATATTTTAGCGTTCTTTCGATTTATGTACGAAACATTTAGTAACATATTATTAAGTCGAAGCTAGTCGAAGTGCTCGTCATTTATACGCGATTGAAATCTGCGAGAAAATTACAAACTATAACGGTTTAGTCGCAGAGAAAAGTAATAATTGACAATAATAATTCACTTTTGATATTTTCTTACGAAATATTATCTCTCTACGTATAAGTCGTACATTATTGTTTGTCGTATAATCTAGTAAACAGGACACACTTATAATAATTATTAAAGTCTTTAATATCCAGCTACGAAACATATTAAATACGAGATAAATCGTTCGTACACAGTTACACCTTTGCCAAGAAATCGTTACGACATAATGAATATAAATGTTTTATAACAGTAGGTAATACTTACATTATTTTTTATTAACGTAAAATATTATATAAATTATGAAAGCAATAACGTACGCGATATTACTCCGCGTGAACTCTATATTCCCGATGTACGTATGTGCATATTTCTCTAATGTTAACCCTTATTTTTTTCTGTACTATTTACCGCTATAAATTCCATTGTAATATTTATTGTTCTCGGACGTCATAATATTTAAACGACGACATTTGTTGAAAAATATTATTTATTCGGTTACTGACAGTATTTATTTGCATATAGTTTTAATAATTACATACACTCGAATCATTAATAAATATTGTGTTTTTCGGTTTATGACTTGTGAGTTATGTAACTGCATGTAACTGCGCGCGAAAGCCTCTAAACACCAACGTGGTTTATAAATCAGTGCAATAATATTATCGTCGGCGATTCTTTCGATCGACTGTTATTCGAAAAATTTCCGAGGGCAACGCTGTTTTCTTTTTCTTGTCAGCCATTAATTTCTTTTCGATTTCAAAACTCGATCGCATGAGATTTTCATTTAAAACTTAATTCGTTTCGTGCACGAAACGTCGTTAGATATCGTTCCGCGAGTCGCTCGTACACATTTTACAGTCGAAAACAGCCGGGCGAGTTGAAAATGCTTAAAAGTATTATTTACGAATTAAAAGAAAACCGTTTCGATTAAACAATAACACAATACAATGTCTCCCGTCGTCGTCGGTATTCCGTAACGTTTCGGATGATAATAATAATAATAATAACATTCCGCATCGAACGAAACAATACACCCGGTGTGAGGTACTCGCGGGCGCGTAATAACGTTTTCGATCTATCGGATAGAATCGTTTGGAGAAAAATGTTTTTTTTTTTTCTTCTTTTCCGGTAAAAACGTTAAAACAATATTATCGAACGATTACCATGTGAAATCGTTGACGTTTCGGAAAAGTTTGTGCGAATAAGGACAAGGGTGCGCGACGACGACGCCATGAACCGCGATCGAAGGGGAGGATGTAGAGACCCTTTGAACTATTTGCTCATTTCCACCCAAATCCATTGGATTATATTTACGCACGCACGCGGCGCATATTATGCATATGTACCCACGGGCCATGACGCATTGTTATTACACCATATATATACACTTTCGGTATATAATAATATACGTTAAATTTCGAATGTATACTATATCGTTGTTATCTTTTACTTTGATTTATTAAAAAAGTATAGCACGTATATAATACGTATTATTTTTTTCTCTCTCTTTTGCTCGTTACGAGTTAATATTTTTATAAAAAGCGTTTCGGCTCATTAGAATAGAGCGGTATCCAGGTTATTCGATATTATAAAGGGTTCAAAACAAACAAAACGATATAGGTGGGAGTGGGGGGGGGGGAGGATGTATAATATTGGGTAGCGCCGTATTACTATATTATGATATTAGTTTTATACTATTATTATCGACAAAAGGAGTAATAAATTCGAACACAATGTTAAAATTGAAAATTAATAATATAATATATTTTATATTTTAACGGGATTATTTTTCATCATATTTGCGCGCGGGGAATAATGTATTGCGCATGAGTCACGCCTACAATGACGTCACGTGCTAAAAGATTTACTTTTTGTTAATGTATATTACATACTATATTACGGGGGGTGGGAGGGAGGTGAGAAAATCGAACTTTCTTTTTTTCGATCGACGAACGTTTTTTAGTCGTCGAGATCGAATTACAATTATTGAAGTTCGACCACAACTGTCGCCGTCCTTAGATTCCGGGTCGTACGTTTTTATAACCTACAGAGACGCACAAAAATATCGGATGCGAGTTATCCGATTCATTTCACTCGCCCCGGACAGTCGTGTATTTCGGTACCTATAATGTAATATAATACGTATTATAAATAGAACGAGTAAATTACAGTCGTGTTTTATAACGATACGAACAACGAATTAAGACTGATTATTATTGTCTAGAAAGGATTGTTGAAAACAAATGTTATGTAAGCCGGAAATGTATCGAGGAGCGTATGTATACGTAACGAATTTAATTTACAAATTACAATCGTATTATAATCGTGGGTCATTAAAAAGAAAGAAAAATAATAATAGAACGTATTTCGCGATCGCTCGGACTCGTTTTACACGCGGGTATACATTTTGAATTTCGTCTACACAAAACGCGATAAAATATATAATTTATATATATATATATACGTATATGAGTGTATAAAAAATCTAGACTGTTTCCATTTATAAAAACGTGATGTTAATCGACGTAATAATAATAGTATATAGTTATAGAATATACATTATATTGTCTACCATGTAATTATATATATTTATTGATTGTAACTTTCGACTCGTTACAGCCGATTGTACTATATCGGACGGTGAAAAATCAAGCATAAATGAGCTCTGACGCTCTGTCGCGGGACCGTGGAGATTGTCCGTTTGTCGAGGGTTTTTCGCCGTTGTCGATGGAAACTCGATCTGAAAAAAGTACGCACCTACGTTCGGTATTATTTCCAACACTCATTGCACGTAACTCTTCGTCGTACCTGCCGACGATTATTATATTTATGCTCCGACCGTCTAAAATACAGAGCATGTGTTTTTATTATACTCCACGTCACCGCCCTTATGTGCAATCGTATTGGTGAAGATGACGTGTTCATCGCATCGTATACTGTTTAACGTTTGAAAACTAGTGTTTTTTTTCCTGCTCGTTCGGAGTGGATACGGTTAAAGAGCAGGAAAAGGATTTTAGTAGACGTGGTCGTAGTATACGTGTTGGTATCGTATGCGCGTTCACAAAGTAAATCGTATGACCGACAATCGGATTCGTGTTGGGAATCGACGTCGTCGGGTTTTGACGGCGGCGACCCCGAAAAAAAACTAATTATACTAAATGTGCTCGCCGCTCCAGCATCGTTCGTCGGAGGGGGTGTGCCGAGAACGTGTCCCACGGCGAAGGACATAATGGGCATAAAAGTCAAAGGGATTCCAACACGCGCACCTGGTCGGAAGGTGAAATTTATAGTACGCATTTTTTCTTTCCTTTTTTTTTTTCTCTCTCTCCCGTCCCCCTTCGCGACATAAATAAAAACCGCTTCGGTTTTAAGTATATGTGATACGGATTTTACGATTTTTAAAACTCCGGCCGTTCGCATATATAAAATTCGGGCAATAAAACACACCCGATCGCCGAGCAGAAGAGAAATACTGCCGGGGTCCGGACCAGAATAATATACACCGTATTTGTTCTTTGCTCGCATATAATATAATATGATTTCTTTTCTTTCTTACGTGTTTTTTTTTTTTTTTCTTTCTTTTTCTTCGTATTTTATACGATTTTTGATCAATCATTTTCCATCCCCGAGAATGTCCGCCTATTGTATTGGCCGAAAATTATTGTTCGCGGTGCAGCTGGTCCCCGGGACTCCCACCTTTTATATAATATTAAAATCGTTAATCGCCAAAACGGTAGAGAGTTCTCGGCTGTCGTAAAATCTGAAAAACATAATCCCCGGAGGACCGAGTTAATCCTTCGAAAAGAAGAAAAAAAAAAAAAAAGAAAAAAAAAAAACGAGAAAAGAAGAATCGAAACCGTCATCATCCAGCGCAGCACTGTGCAGTGACAGAAATTTGTAATTCATTGTTATCCGCGATCCACGAATCGTGGGTACGAAACCAAAAGTAGACTTTGTCCAAAAACGAATCATAAAAGTAAATACAATATAATAACGTATAGTGATACATAAAAAGAGCTGCGCCGCTGTGGTATTAAAATATAATTTCGTCTCCGGAGACGAAATATTATTACCCGGACGAATTCGACGAATTAAAACGTTCTCGCGGGGGAGTGCATCGTAAAGATCGTAAAGATCAATCAATAGAGTAAAACTGATTTCGGAACAAAACAGTACGTACGCGCGTGTAAAAATATAATTTGTGCTTAAATCCATAAGGAACATGGTCGTTTCGAAATGAATCGCATACTCATTCGTTCGACGTCGATATTCTCGTACTTGTAGGAAAATCTATTGTTCTTCTCGTGTTCAAAATCCGTTTATCGATATTGTATTGACTTCAATTTATATAACGCGTAGTTTTTCTTTCGCTTCGTACAACTGTACTACTGTATCGTGTTTTACGTTTCCTTAAAGACCAATTTTTTCACGAGGATACTCGGGCATGTGCGATTGTATCTATTTAAGTTTTTCACGGCCTCGCCGTCGTATTATTTATATAAACACAGTCGTGTAATTGACAACCAAAGACACGACGATTGCGTATTTTCGTGTTCTCTGGACCCGAGATGTCTAGAACGAAAATAAAACGTTTTTACAAACGCGTTTATTTATTTACGCAAATTATTATTTGTAATCGGATACGTCGATGTGCGTTTCGGGGTTGTTTTGGATATTTGAAAAAAAAAAATAATAATACTCCGCGAGTGATAAAAGCTTAGTGGCTGCCAGGAGTGAGGATATATCAAATACTTTGAAGGACAATTGTCGTACAGACCATGATAATAATAATAATAATAATAACAATAATAATAATGGAAATTGGAGCGCGTATTTCACTTGAAACCCATCAGCTGTGTTTTGCGAAGTGCGTATTGTTCACAGTCGATTCCGAGAAAAGGTCCTTTTGGCGGTTCGATTGTAGGCCTGGACGGGTCCGATCAATTCCTTTTGCATTTCATAATCAGAATTTGTAATTTTCTCTCCGAGCAACAAAAATAAAACCAATTTTATCCTTGATCTGTGTTCAGATATGTGTTCGGTTTTTGAATGCGCGCGACCCTAATATTGTTCTTTTTTCCAGCATAATATACTATATAATATATAACTAATGATGTATACACATTTTTTACTCGGGTATACATAAAAACGTTACAAAAGAGAAACACAACAATAACTTTTTTTTTCCCTCGCGTTAAGATGTGAATAATATACGTACGTCAGCAGAGTATATAATATTCGGAGATCGTAATGACAATCGCATCGATTTAAATCCTTGAAACCCAACGATTTATTATGAATTAATCTGCGCGTATGTAAAAAAAAAACATACATTTATATACTACTTTAATGTATTCGTGTGACGTAAGTAACGCGTGTTCGAGTATATGAAAATGTATTTTTATTTAAAAATAATAAAACCGACACATGTACGAGGTGAATATCATAATCATTCGCGTCTCGCATTGGCTTCGAGCAGTTTGAAAAACTTAAACGTCGCGAGATTTTCAACAGAATTCTATAGTTTTTGTCGAGGCATTGTGTTTTACTTCGTTGTATTTATTACAAAATTGAAAACCGACGTATTTAATTGTGGTTTCTCAAAGGTTTTGAGAACAATTTAATTTAAATTTCCTGAAAAGATTTATGAAAAATAATAATTCGTATATATATACGAGAATATATATATATAGCAATAATAATAATAATATTACTAAGAAAAAATGTTTAAAGTGTTTATACAAAAACATTTTGTGTGATTTAACAAAAGAAAAATATTCCTCAGAATTTCTAAAACTATATTATACTATATATGTTTATGTCCAGAAAATAATAAAACAGTAAAATACTGTATTAAAATTACATAAATTGAATACTTTTTATTAAGTCAACAGTTCAACTCGCAACTCAAATATTTTACCGACAAAAAAAATAAAAGTTTTCAAAAACGTAACGTTTTTTTTTTTTTTTATAATGAGAAATATATATAGATAAAACATTAACACGAAAAGAAAAAAGATCCGACAAATATTAATTCGTTTTTTAATCGAATGTTTTCGAAAAATATTTAGTATCGAGTTATTTTTCAATCGTATGAAGTAAAATATTGTTTTGTGTTTTTAGACAAAGTAGTCGGTAAAAAATTAGAAAAACGTGTAAAACGTGAACGTTACGGTAATCTAATATCATATTTTTAATTCGCATAATAACGTGTTGGTAATCGGCGGAGGATTTAAAGGGTCGTTTAGTCGTCAAATGTCGACGGGGCCCGTTTTCTAAATCGCGTACTGGGACCAAATATGATTGATTTTTTTTTTAAATTTTACCACGAAAAAAATAAAAATAATTCTACAAACTGTAATAATATCATTAACGTTTGCCATTGTTTTTAAATAACGAAATAAATTTCAACATACAGGAATACTCCGAACACTTCAAAGGTAGAAAATATAATTTATAAACAAAGGAGAAAAGATCGAATATAGGTTAATCCGAGTCGTTATACCATCCAACCGTTGATTATAGAATTCTACGTACGGACGCGACCAATTATTTTTTCGCCGACTTTATTCGAACCCTGGAATCCGCCACTATAACAAAGTAACGTATTTGAGTATTTATTTACGTAATTATGACGTGAACCTTAACCGTTTATTTTCGCGATTGAACACGACGAGGTTTCGTATGAATTTCAAGCGCGCTTTGTTATCCCGGGGTATTCGAAGGGGAATCTGATGTGATTTTGATGAAAAGATTTGAATTTCCCGCGTATAGTATATTATGATTGGAATTCAACGTCGACGTGAAATATAAATCGCGCGGAAGAAAAATAAAACAACCGGCGATAATATCGCCAAATTCGCGGCACACGTGCGGTCCGTGCCAAATAAAATTATCGTTTAAGAATTGACGGTGATTATTATCTCGCGTGTCGTCACATTTTATTAATCTATCGGGTGCGAAAACACGAAGTGCCGCGATTGTATTGGACTCGGAATATTAACGACGACAATCAACGAGGGCACGGCGATTCAAATGGACGACGGTCGTTTCAGAGGGTTTTCGGGCATTCCGGTCGATTTTCCGCCGCCGCCGGAGGAATAGAGGCTAGAGGAGGAGGGCTTTTGAGATTCGCAGACATTGAATGATAATACGCTCTACGGCCCGGCGCCGCGGAACCATTGTACCTTCGATGATGTATGTACGTAATCACACAGGTCGTATGTATAGGTAGTAGTGACCTTATCGCCGGTTCTCTCGCACGCGTGCCATTCGCCGTGGTAAACTGACACACGACGACGACGACGACGGTATAGGAGGACGTGAGGACGACTAAGATTTGTACGAGACGTAATATTCTGTCCGAAGACGTCGCGCTCGCGAGAGACACCGCGAAAACAAATATGTGTTGTTTTTTTTTCGACGAGACGCCGACGACACGGATGGTGTGTAAATCTAAAATTTCGCAAATAATCTGCACCGTTCGTCACGGTCGGTTCTCGACGATCTGTCGGTCGTTAATTAATTTTCAGAGTTCCTCCTCGCCGCCGTCCAACTTGTTTCGACGCGCCGACACTCTACGCGTCCGTCTACGCTTAATAATCGTGTCAAAACGAACCGATTCGCTCGGTCAAACGGGTCAACGCTACCGGTCGATACCGCCGGACGCCCGAAGTAAAAACGCGAAACATTGTATCCGATCGCCTCGCGTCTATCGCGACGTACTTTTAGCAAAAAGGGCTGGGCCCGTATGAAAAATATTAATTTTTTTCGTCTAAAACGAACGGTTTTCACACTGTATACTTGACTACGCAGACTACGCGCGCACTATAAACGTATATAACGCACACATTTTCTTACGCGTCGGCGGCGGCGGACGCACGATTACCGTTTTTCCGTCGAGGATTCTCGCACCGAAACGTGTGTCGTA
The DNA here is from genome assembly GCA_948098885.1 of Drepanosiphum platanoidis. Taxonomy (NCBI): domain Eukaryota; kingdom Metazoa; phylum Arthropoda; class Insecta; order Hemiptera; family Aphididae; genus Drepanosiphum; species Drepanosiphum platanoidis. The sequence continues at coordinate 20,713,202 of OX402530.1, read as the reverse complement.
ACGGCAGGTTATGAACGCCCGCGGCATTTGCTGAAACGGCGCATGTGGGGCAATAGATCGTGTGACTATACCGCGCACATACCGCGACGACGCGCATCACGATCGCCAGAGAAATCCGACTTAATCGGCAGATTAACGCGTCATTATTGAAAACGCTTTCGCTGTTCAGCGAAGACGCGAACGACGACGTGTGTGAAGAATGTTCGCGCGAGCCGCGGATAATATTATAAATGCGGACGACGCGACGTCGGAAAGGGAGTGTTTTCCGCAGCGTTGTATTATTATCATCGTCGTCGCCGACGGCTATCCATCAATAATTGACCGCACGATGGGACCGCGAGCGCCGCGAGTTCACCGCTACCGGGGGACACGGCGCGCTTTGTGGGGGTGCACTTAAAAAACATGAAAAATTACTCCGTTTCGGTCGGCGGAGTATAATATGGCGGCGGCGGCGGCGGCGTTTTTTTCCTGCCGCCCCCGCCTCAGGCCCCGGGCCGCGTACGCGAGCGCCGTAAATAAAATATATATAATAGTGCGGCGCGTATTGTCGAGATTTAGGGTAAGCAGGACGGAGGAGGAGGACGAATGGGTTTAGGTGTACGCGTATAATACGTAGGAGAGACGCGCGGTCCCGAGAATCTGAAAAAGGCTTGTGACCGGCGCGCGATATATAATAATATAACATACTAGTAGTAGTAGTAGTAGGTAGTGTTTGTTTGTTGTTTTTTTTTTTCACCGGTATCAAAAAGACTAGCCGGCGAACATAAATTATTATTTTTGCCCCGCAAAGAGGAAGGTTTCGCTAATGAGATCGACTTCTGTGTGCGTGTTTTGTGTGTGTACTCGTATTGGGAATTATTAACGATTCGTGTGTGTGTGTGTGTGTGCCGGAGAAGGACCGGTGGCGAGAGGAAGGATACGACGACGCTATTATGTATTATATTATTACGCGGCGGCGAGCGTGAGCGTATTGTTAGATACCGCGCGGATAGCGGCCCGAGAGAGCCAGGCCGCTGCAGCCGCACGTCATTGTTCGCGCGCGGCGTCCTTATACGTACGCACAGAGTGTGTGTGTATGCGCGCACCCGATAACAGTAATAATAATAATAATAATAATAAATGGTAACGACGGCTATTAGCGCGCGAGTTCGAACGCCTTTTATTTTTTTTTCCACGTGCGTACTGTTTTCATACAATATAATATGCACTTTTCTCTCCGTTCTGCTCTGCTCTGCTCTTCGATACGTTTACAAACGCTGCACAAGAGATTGGTCGATAGTAGTAGTAGTAGTAGTAGCAGCAACGCGCGAGATTTTTCACCACGTTTAAACGTATTGTTTTCACGTGTGCGCGCGTGTGTTGTTACATTATCTAGCGGTAGGATAATAACGTGCGCGCGCGCGAGCCGGGGAAAATATGACGTCTACCGGCCCGGAGAGTTGCATCTGTGCGCAGAGAAACTACTATCCGTCGTCGTGATACTACTACGTAGTGCACGCGTCGCGTATAGGATTTTTATCCGGCCAGTCCTTTTGAAAAATGCGAAAATCCAAAGTCGCGCGGTAGAAAAAAACGTATGATTTGTAAAAAAAAAAAACACTCGGAGCGACCGTATTTATACGTGGGTCGGAGCGTGTTCCGACCCGCGTCGGTCGTTTTAATCGTAACGATTAACGATTTCCGGAAAATCGGAATAATTAGAAAGATAAAAAAAAAACAGGTTTTTTCGGTACAAAAAAAGTAAAAAAGATGGAAAAACTAATCGTATACAATCGAGACGTATGTCACACAGTTTTACTTTTATCGATCATAAAAAAAAAAACCATCAGAGACTTGGCGAAAAAAATCATACACAGTTTTCGACACCAAACGGTCTCATAACTCGGTTTTTTCCCTAGTATTTTCCAAATCCTCTGTCATTCCAAACTCGAGAAATCGTCTTACTACGTCGGATGGCACACTGTTTACTGTTTTACATTTCGTACATCTTTTTGAATTACGCGGTTAACGATATTTTTAAAATTTTAATAATTCAGTATCTCATATATTATATTATCTACATTTCGATCTGACCGTGAATTATAAACTACGACATTTTTTACGGTAAAAAAAAATACATATTTATATAACTCTTATGCGTTGGCCTGCAAGCGTCTATAAATAATTGGTCTTTTAATAACTCTGAGTTGCTGCCCGTCTCCGTTGTTTAGGTGTTGGTATTGTATTTTTCACACTTTGCGTCGCACGATTCGTTGCACGCAGACTCTGAACAGGACGACGACCGTGGGAAGTAAGGTCGAATTGCATTTATTTTAGACGAATTGCACTTTGATTAAAAACAGGTAATGCTCGAGCTGCACTCGGCTCCGGATATAATCTCCAGTCAAAGAACTATAAACCATTGCGCGTGTTTCCTTCCGCACAAAGTTTAGCAAATTATTTCCGTTACATAATATACTAATATATTATGTATTTGTTGAGGTTTTAACACAATTACAAACGGATGCTCACGTTGAAATCAAAAGTGCAAACACGAGACCCGTGACTACTAAAAAGAAAAGAAATAGAATTTAAAAAAATATAATATATTGCCTTTACATTATAATATGCTCAATTAGCCGATCGGAGTTTTTAAATTTAATTTCTTGTGATTACCGAGAAGACAATTTCGAATGATAATAATAGATCGACAAATTAGAAAGAAAAAAAAACGCTTTTTTTTTTCTCGGAACATAAAAAACGATTTTTAAACTCGCCGATGATTAAAATCATTGTCAGTCCTAAGCCTGTAAGCGAGAAGGGAAATAACGAGTGTTTTCAGAATTTTTTTTTTTTTAACCTTTTATGACCTAATTGCAGCGCGATCATTACCCGTTTGACCCGAGTGCTGCAGTTCGACCGTTTTAATTCAGGTAAGAAGTGCAATTCGCGCCGTGCAGCCCGCACGCAATATTAACCGAAGTCGGCGGAGTGGGCGGACGCACTGGAGACGGGGAACCGTTTTTTTTTTTTTTTAGTGCATGTTTACTGGGTGTCCGTAAGTTTTCACGAATATTAAAGGATATTGTAATATTTTAACTATATGACGAGATACTTAGAAAACCTTCTCTAGGACCAACAACATCGAGCACGCAATAAACACCTTAAGTTTTTAAGGTTTTTAATTTGGCAATTAAATCGGATTTATAATCTAAACGTTTGGAAAGGATATTAATGATATAATATTTTAGGTTTGAAAATTATTGTTTTATTTTTTAAAAAAAATCAAGAAAGGAACAACGCTTCTTTTTTTTCATAGTCTATTAAAAGTTTCGAACGAACAAAAATATTTTATCATATTTACTTTTAGTGAAAATTAATCTAAAATTTATTACTCTAAAGGAACGATTTTTTTGCTATTATAGATATTTGAAATTTTTCCATTTTTTTTTTCGTTAATCGTCATAGTCGTTTGAAAAAACTTGAAAACAAAAAACACCTATTGTTCTTATTCGTATAAAATAGCACGACGAAACAATGACGAAAAAGCGCGACATTTTTGTAGCAATTAAAGTTCATAATAATATAGGACTTTCGATTCTAACCCTCGAGGCTTGAAACTCGATTGCTTCACTGCGAGTTGTTTTTTTCTAGTCGATGACCGAAAAATTCACCGGAAAGTCAGCACAAATAAATGTCGGAAACGCATCGGGAAAATTGAATTTTAACGAAATCTTTAACGATTCATAGTCACCGTAGAAGCCGTAGATCCACCTTTGCTCGGAATTCTAAAGAAACCGCCGCGTCGTCAGCTCGAGATCGCTCGGATCCCGACGATTCGTATGCCGCTCTTCGAACACCGCCTCTCGGTGTCTGTCCCGTTCTCTCCGACCAGCCAACTATTCTCAAAGACACGGCTCTGAGATCCGTAATCACATAGATATAAGCCCACGATTCCTGCAATCGCGACCACGTCCTGCAAGTGACAATAAATGCGTATTTAAGCGAAGGGCGTGCGGCAAAAACAATATCACTCGTGTCGTGTTTGATTTCGAGTCTCGAAAATACAAGTCGTCGATGCGTATCTGCGCCTCTCGTCGATCGTATAAGATCTATAAATAATAATTAGTCTAACTATACGTATATACTACAGTCACTACTTCCTACGACGTTTGTTGCTCGTTCGAAATATTCCGTTAAATTTTTTTTTTTTCCCTCTATCTATTCCTACTCATTGTTATGATACACAAGCGTTTTCGCCTTTGGCGATTTTTACGTTTTCTCCGGCAAACCGTGTAATTAGGACCGAGAGAATTAATTGAAATTCCAATTAATCGCCGTAATTATTATGCATCGCGATTGATACGGTAGATAAAATGATAAAAATTAACCATAAATAAGAAAGGCATTTACGATATTCTAACAATACGAGTATAATATCAAGAAATATCCATGTTCCTATACACTCGGACGAGTTGAATATTTAGGTGTTATTTCGTAACATCTGATCATTATTATTATAATTAGATTTTACGTTTCGTTCCAATCGGCGGCGGTTTCATAGAATTTACGCGCGACACCGTTGCAAAAAAAAAAAAAACAGAAAGAATTGTTCAAATAAATATGAAAATAACATTACGTGGCCCTATGGAAGGGAAATAAAAACTGTATCATTTATTTTACACACCGAAGCAAGGTCTCGTGAATAATTTTACGAATAAAGCAGAAAAATGAGAACGTTTCGACGAGAAAATTAATACAAGTCTACATAATAACATGAAGAAACGTCAATAGATTTCAATAATATTTCTTCTCGTTTGTTTTCGTCAACGTGAATAATAATTTCTGATTTGTTTATCGTGAAAAAAATCGTACGAAACCGTTTTATACGTATAATGTTGGCGAAAAATCCTTGGCGCGTTATTCGTTTCGAAGGTTAATTCAATTATCAATGATTCGGCATGAAATTTCATCGAAGTGACGTCCGATACTTGGTTTGATTTTAAATATCGCTACTGCAGTCGCGGCGTGTACGCGGTTTCGTTGCGACAAAGTACGCGTATATGTAAGTATAGTCTGGCAAGTGCAATTCGGCCGTTGACGGCCGCTTTTGTTTCAACAAGACGAGTGCGATCTACGAAAAGAAAGTGTGTTTTAACACGCGCCGTTTAATATACGTTTGCAACGACGACGACGGTAAAATAATTAATATTATTACGTCACGCGTACACACACATACACGACGTTCGAGATAAATAGATGTGACGACGCGACGCGTCCGCTCGCAAGTGCAGAGGTTAGTCACCGTTTTCGTAAAATGAAAATGACAAATAATGACTAAACGAAAATAATATTTTAATTATTATTATTCTTTTTGTTTAACGTCGCCGTCGTCGTCGGTTTCCGCTCTGTGCCGCGGCGCGGCGTTCACGACAACGTCCTAGATTTCGAATTCCACGTTGGAGAAAAACCCACTTGGAATCGTGAGCTGGGTGCGTGGTAATGGTTATTTTTTCAGCCCGACGACGGTGGGCGAATCTGACTAATTACCGGGCATTAGTCATCTGATATGTTTTCTCTGCGTCTTTGGTTTATTGTAATTAACCGCGCGCAGTTGTGACGGCCTCGGGGGGACTCCGGTACCCGGACCGAATCAGACCAATAATTAACGCTAATTATTGGTCAGGGCAATCTTTTGTTTTTTTTTTATTTTTTTCTGATACGCTATATATATACCGTACGTACGTATATACGTGTAATAAATTTGTGTTGTTTTCTCTTCGCTTCTCCTGTACGCCGCGTCGTGAACACTACATCACTACATCGGTGCCCATACACGACGGTATAAAAAAAACAACAAAATAGTGCGCGGGGAGAAACAAGGACCGTCTCTGAGAGTCATCAAACCGTGACCGCGTGTGCGATAAACAACGATATCGCATGCTGCAGTTCGTATACGTATGCACCGGATCGAAGCGGAAAGTTATCGATTGCGAACGTCGATTTGTGTGAATATCCCGCCGAACGCGAAATTCGCCCGACGAAAAATCAAATCGCAATGTCGGACGAGCTGTTTCGTCGTTTTAACGTTTTGTAAAAAAAATGTCTAAAACCGTTTTCCAATATTGTTGCCGCATCTAGATTTTATAGTTCACCGCGTACGTTTTTATTAACAATGATAATAATTATTTGACCGGTTGAAAAATCGAAACCGTCAGTGTACAAATATATATGGCGGTACGTTATATAAGTGTATATTTTGGAAAACTAATTTAAATTAGAACGATTCCACCGAGTCGGTCCGTCGTCGAGCGCTATTTTTCAAACATTCGTTTAATAAATATGTATGCCCGGTTACCCGCAGCGAGTTAAATACTAGTCGTGGTACGAACGACATAAATGTTTAATAGGGTTTTTGGTATTCAATGAAATATTTTCATTAACTTTTCTGTTGACCTACTGTAGTGGTTTACTAATTAAAAATACGTATACACACTATTGTATACATATATATACTATATATTATTATGCACTGGGCACGCTGCAATTATATAAATGCGTATGTTTAGTTAATTAAAATCGTTGCAGACACATTCGTATTATGTTATTATTACAGCCGCGTTAATTATAGTTTTGTCATTTTTATGCGTTAGGCCTTAAGGCTAATTACGACACTGTCTATATTTAATATATATACGTATATATATATGTAGAATTGCGGCGGAGAACTCGAATCATTTATTTTAAATTTATTTCACCGGGCGCGTGGAAAATAAGTTCGTTATTCGTGCACGTTATTCGACGCCGCGTAATATTATTGTACAGCATACACGTAGTATACCTGCAGTGCAAATACCGTCAAGTTTTTATAATGGAAAATAATGTATATGCGTAGACAAACGTGGCGTTGCGTCGGGAACACGTATTTGCGAGTGGTTTGAAGTGACTCGTGAATCCGGAGCTGGTTCAAAAATTACGCCGCGGATAAAACTCGAGTTTTCTTAAAAAAAACATATATAATAATAATAATAATAATAATAATAATAATAAAATCCTTTCATTTCGTCAAACACGTCGTTTCCTCAGTGGTTTTAAACGAATTTCCGCCTTCGCTGACAACGACGACGACGACGACGACGCGCGCGATGGCGTGTTGAACTGCGTTGACTGTGGAATTCAATTTCGAGAGCGTCGTCGTGTACTTTATACTCTATATGCACGCGCGTGTTGTATAAACTGTGTTCGTTTCTTTGGAGAAAAGTGTATTTATATATATATATATATATATAGAGAGAGAGAGAGAGAGAGAAAAAATGCCAGAAAGAAAAACATAAAACAATTGTCACGTATTATTACGCGAATAGTATTTTTGGAAATACGCAAAACGAATATTACTCCCGACCGTGTTTACTATATCGTCGTGCGATGCTGTTATAATAATTGCGCGTGTTAAACTGACGCTGTGCGTATATGAGTAGGCCCGTGTCTAGATCGGCGGTTCTCGGTCGCGCGGAGAGCTCGTCGGCGACGAGGGAAGTTTCGCTTTTATAAAACGAGAGACAAAAAATCGCATTACTACTATTGTCGACGTGAATATTCGTGACGAGTTCAAAAATCGAAGAAAACAATAAAATAAACACCCGGAGTCGTACAATAATAATTCCGACGTAAAAAGTTTACCGGAAAATTCGTTGATGTCGTCGACGCCGAACGTCAAACATCGAATTGAAATAATATCCGATCATAATATTACAAACGGCAACCGTTACGAGTTGTGATAATATTATATGAAGTAAAAACGAGAACTCGACATTGGGCGATTCGTTATCAAAGCTCCGAAATGAGTAAATACCGTAGGTACGATGAGTAAATAGATAGTATACTTTTTTTCCGCCGAGTGGAAATTTTCAAAATTTCCTAGACGAAAACAAAAAAAAACACTCGATAACCGCCGCCGGTCCGGATCGTCACATCGTAAATAATAACATCTATTTCGTGTATACCCGTGTACGACTACGTACGCGCGATGCGACGTTTTATTAAGGTTACAACAATACAGAGGTATATATCTGTGTACACGTAAACAATAGCGATAAATAAAACACAAATAATATTGTATATATATATTATATTACTTGTATAGTAGCCGTAAGAAGAAAATTAAATACTCCGCTTTGTGTGGTATTCGATATTATTATACGCACGGTTCGAATACGGTTCGAGCGTCACGTAGTATTACTACGCGCCCGTGTATAATTTTTGTATTTTACTTTTACACCAAATCTAATCCTCCTCCTCCGCCGCCGCAGCCGTGTGTCTATCGACGACGACACACATTATTTCACGTTTTCCTATTATCCCGCGCGCAGCTGCCGTTTGTCTCTTCGGTCGTATTCCGTGCAGTTTTATTATCTCGCGTATACTACACACGACGACGACGACGACGACGACGACGGTCGTTGTTGTTATTATTATTATTATTTCGGTTCACATTTGATTATTAACGCCACCGGCGGCGGCGCGGGGCAACAATGAGCGTTATACTACATGTGCCTACGTATATACAGGGTGTACCCGCGCGCGAGAGTGCGTATGACGCGTCGTACGCCGACGACGTTCCGGACAGAGGCAGAGAGGGCGAGCGATTATAAAATTTTCACCCGATATTTACACACTCCTCACTACTGCGCGACGTCGATCGAGAAACGCCGAGACTTTTTATATAGGTATATATTATTCGTTTTTTTTTTTTTTTTTTTTCAATCGCGAGATGTGTCATTAAACTCGCGCGACCGGATCGTCTCCATTGTCCGGCATTCGCCGTTTTTCCATACGGGCGACTGAGGATTTTCCGACACGCTGCTACCGTCGCGCGTCGGTATAAATAATACTGTGTATCTCGAATAATATTATAGTATAATATCGTGGCAGTGTCGCGTTCGGGCCGGAGACTAGTCGGCGTGTGTCTACGAACAGTGTGTGCAATAAAATATTATGTATATGGAAATAATGTTCGTACGAGGCGATATACCTCCGTGCCGATTTAATTACAGTCGTCGCGCGAGGCCAACGTACCGAAATTATATAGCCGTTTGGTCGTTACCGTTTACTCTCGGCACGTATGCGTCATGATTTCTTCCACACAATCTCCGTCTAGACGCGCCGCTGTCGTGTGCATACAGGCGCGCGCGGCGGATCCGCGGGGGGGGGGGGGGATCCCGTGGATTTTAAAATTGCTACCAAACGATAATTCTTATAAAAGCGTTTTTTTTTTTTTTCTACATGAAATTGAGAAATTCGACTTCTCGATGACGTCTTCTTGTAGTTTGCAAGTACACGTTTCGATCGGTTTTCGTCTATTCGACCCGTATTGACATCCTGGATCCGCGCCCTTATGCATATATTATTATCGTACGATTCGCGCACAATTATTCAAAATCGATTCATATAGATACGTGTTTCTGGTAAGCGGTTACGTCCGGTGACTTGGTCTTGATCCTCTCGTCGCCTTAAACTACAACCACCACGTGCCGACGACGATTATCCTGCCGCGCGACCCCGTCAACCGTTTTCGGCATTTCAAATTTTCCCGACGTCTCGCGGTACCTACGTATACTCGCGCGAGTCGATTAACACGCCTCTGTGGTATTGAATGAAAGCAACGAAATTATTCCGTACGATTTTACACGTCGCGTTTTTTTTCTTTTCAATCATTTTTTCTTCGCGCCGGACTTTTTGTTCTCATGACGCGCAATACAACGCGTTACACGTTATATTTCGTTATCGATGTACGACACCTATTATGGTTTATTAGTTTATGTTTTATGGCTGCGGCTGTGTTTCTCGTTTAAAAAAAAAAAAAAAAAAAAAGGTGGTTAGAAGCTCGGACAGCGTCGGGTGATAACGCATAGTTTACTACACACGTGATAAACCGGTTATCGCCTTTATTTGTTGTACACAATATTATAACACGCCGACTTGATACCGATATAATATTTTTAATTAATTTTTAAACTATATCGCCGCGTTACAATAATATCGAGATATTGTTTCCATTAGTTTCCGACTGAAAACAATACCGACTATTCATCACGATATAAATACAAATTTAACGAATCGAGATTATACCCGCCATAAAAAACCGTGTATTGAAACCAAAACCGAAATTACCATTCTAAAACAGATAGTAACGGCAGCGTGAAAAACAAAATCTTCGCAATAATTGAAACTACGTATACGGTAGATACTATTCGTGATTGGAGCGCCTACTATAAACGAAAGTAATAATTATTATTGCTTCTCAGAACGTCGATTTTGAAATAATTTAAAACTCCCAGTAGGTAATAATAATACTTTCTATTAAATTCCATTTGATAAATCAAATAACATCGGTGTCATTGAAAATCATAAGAGTTTAAACAAAGTGTCGTGTTGCCGTGTGCAGCTGAAACTTTTTAAAATTAAATTATTAACAACGAATTTAAATAATATTATCACATTTGACTTTCGCTAGTACTTAAGTCGGGAAGAATATAAATAAAAACAGTTACTAATGTGTTTACACATTATTATTACGACAGACGATTTAATAATCGAATTATATTTTACACTTGTTTCGTAGTGTATACTTTAGAGTTTAGATGAATCTTTAGACGTCTTTCGGGACTTCTACGATCCAAAAATATGATTTATTTAACATTTTCTATTCCATTAGCGAACTGTATTATTTTGCCAACAGATTTCATCAAAAGCACACTTGACAACCAATCATTATTTATAATGACACAATAAGTTACGCAGGTATTATTTTTCGAGTTTTATTGATCCCGAGTAATTTATTGACTTAAACCGACTCGAGAAATATTTTGAAATACCAATTATTTCATACAAAATTTCCATTTGCTTTTGTTATCGTTTTACAAGTTTTCTATAGACGTTTTATATCATTTTTCATATTTTCTCATCGCGATTTTATTGGTGTTTATTTTTTAAATTACTTCTGTAAGTAACGTGAAAACGACTCGGGTCGAAATTAGTAGTACCAATTTTATTTGTATTACACTCGTAGTTTTAATGTAAGTACTAATTAATTTTTTATTTTTTTAATTGATATTTTATTGGTTTTTATTCAGCTTTCTATTAGTGTTTGCAATTCGTTAAGGAATTAAAATTATTCAATGTGTGTGATACCAACACTACCAATTTATTACATAAAATATTATATTTTAATATTTTTTTAAGTTTATATTTTAAAGTCAACAACATTATATTATACGACGAGAACGACTTCCGTAGTTCCGTAGAATATTTCTACTAAAAATAATAGCTCATAGGTATGAATTTGAGTAATTTTAGTGTATAATTATTATTGGTAAACGTATAGGAAACTATGTGAAACGAAAAACCGGTTTGTTCAATGAAAATTAAATTAAATTCGAAGTCGAAAACTTGCGTAATTAAAAATAAATAAATTGATTTGATATTTTTAACATTCTAGAAACAAAAACTACGCAGGTATAATTTTATAAACGTCAATACATCATTACACATTTTATCATTGAAAAAATAAATACACGTGTACCTAATACCATGCATTATGATCTGTCAGGTTGAGTTATGAGTTTTATTCTTGATAATTATCATTAACTATTACTATTAATTACGATCATTATTATTACTTATTAGTTAAATTATTTTAATCATTTAAACTTGAGCACAATAATAAGCTATAACCGCGGTTTAAGGTCACAATCGTAAATCTAAAACGATCCATTAATTACAACACATAACGCGTATACATATATACGAAGGAGTACGTACTCGTATGGTAGGTATATTATTTTAAAAGCGTTCGTTTATTAATTTCAAAATAATAATATTTGAAGGACACGTTGTGTTAGGCGAGTCGAAACATAATTTTTTTCGCTCTAGTATAGGCCGTGGAGTGCTTGTGACGTACCACCACAAGGTAGAAACTATCGTTACGAATCGTATTCACTCGACGAACCACCGGCCGACGAAAACGATATCCGGGCGTTTATCACACGTTTATCAACAAATATAAATAAAAAAGTAAATAAATATTTATCGACGGAATCGAGATTCGCATATATCACCGATACACACGACACGCGGCGATAACAATCATAATTAAAATATATAATAACGAAATATTGTAGGACGGCGGACGACGGGTTCGTACGTATATTCCGCTGTTGTTGTGCCGCCGCGCGATCAACTCTCGTTTTCGTTCGAAAGACGACGACGACGACGTCCGGCTAATGTACGGTATATGCACGGTCGGTGCAGCTATGCGTGTGCGCGACCGGGGTAATTTCTGGGATCCAATGCGCCTATTTATAACTAAAGGACAGAAAAGGGTGGCCCCATTAAATTCAAAAGGACATTTTTTCGGTCCCAATCTTTGTTAGAACGTATACACGCCGGTTTTTCTTCTCTTATTTATTTTTTTTTCTTTTTTTTATATATATATATATATATATATATACTCTGTATTATTAATGCCCGGGCACGTTGCCATGACGACCGTGTCTCCAGCGAAAATGAGAGGAAAAAATTTGCGTTTCCTCCCCACGTCATTTCCATTCCTCGCCGCCAACTCTACTCTCTCAGCCGCCGTCGCTTCGACTACCGCCGCCGCCGCCGTCGCCGCCACCGTCATGCGCGCCGGTATATATAATGGAACTTTGATAAATAAGAGATGCAAGGCTGGAGGGTCGACCGAGAGAGAGGAAGATAGAGAGCGAGGGAGAGAGAGAGCGGAGGCGAACTTTTGATAAATAAAAACTCGGAAAGTTTCTCACACAGAATATAATGCGGTCCGGCCGGGGCTCGAGACCTGTTAAAAAATACACGCGCGGCGGCGGCGGCGGCGGCGGCGGCGGTGGCGGTCGTGAGCGAGGGGACGGGCCGGGCGACGGTCGGGGGTAAGGGGAGAGACGAAAACCCCAAGGGGGGGGATACCCGAACTCGTATTGATTTTTACATTAGCTTTTTAGCTTAGCCTCATACCGTTTATTAAATTACCCCGGGGCTCTGCAAGCGATGGACCTTCAACCCTCTTCTCTAAGAAATTACGTCATTTAAAAATATATACGTATAAGAAAAGAGTAATAATTTTTTCGCTCTAAAGAGAAGGGAAAAACGCTCTCGTTTTTTTTTTTTCTCTTCTTTTTTTTTGTTTCTTCTTTTCTTCTTTCTCGGATGCACTCGCACGTCGACGTGGGTATAATCATCCGTATATATGGTGGACGTGCACCGCGCGTGCGCGCACAATAAAAATAAAATAAAATATTCGAAGGTCGACGATACCTATCATAATATATTATGTATGAATATTTCTCTGTCGTCACTCGACGATATTATCACTCTACATACGTATTATTATTATTATTATTATTGTAATAGCGTTCGTTTGATGACCGCAGAAATTATCGCGCACACGCGCGGCCAATAGGAAACCAAAGGAAATATAATATATAGTCCTATAATTCAAGGCCGCTCGTTACGATATTATTACTCCGAATTAACAATTGTTAATTTTAGCCGCGGCGGCGGCGTCGTGTTCGTTTTACGCGTTGACGTACGATTGGTCAAAATTAATATATTCATTTAGACGCGCTCATCTCGTCTCGGTTCGACTAACGAGATTCCCCGTACGCGCGGATCTATATCGACGACGACCGACGCGCGACGATTTTTCAATTCGTTTGTGATTTTTTAATTTTCAATTTCATACCGGTCCGCCGCCGAGCGGTGTTCTGTTCGTTTTGCAGCATCGTTTGTTTCTTCGACACGTCTCGTAGTATAGTGTCCTGGGATTTGAACGATCTCGTTCGTCGTTTTATTTTCTTCGCATTCAATATTCCGTTTCGTCGACCGTTCGATTAAATATTGTTCGACCCATAGAATTAGATACGTCAAAACCGTGTGCTACGCAGCATACCTACTTTATACGGGGCGATTCTGTGAGTCGCCCGGGCGTAAACGATAAGCGCGTATAGTATATACTATGACGCGTCTCGTCGTGTTGAGCGAATCGCTCCGTACATACGCGTATACGTGTATACGCGTAGGTATACGCACTCGAAATGTGACTCGATGTAGACTTTGATAAATACTCCAAGACACGTATCTTAGACGCTCGAACGTGTTCGATGAATTTTATTCAAATATTTAATAAGCGTCCTCTGTACACACGCGCACTAGGCACGTCAGTCGGTTCACACATCGCGTTCGATCGCCACTTCTAAAAAAAAAAAAAAAAAACCGTCTGTTTACAATACATTGGATTTTTTCGATAAGCCCGTGTAGGATTTACGAAGGATACCGCGCCGGCCGTGCGTTATTGTTATCATTGTTGTCCGTTTGATTTTAACCAGAGTCGATCGATTGTTCGTTCGTATTACGCCCGTGCAAGGTGACTATTTATTTAATTCGTCGTAGAGTCGGCGCGCGGCAGTGTTGTTCTCTCGTAGGAAACGCCGTTATTGCACAACATAATATATATATAATATTCTTCATTCGCGTTCGCGCCGTGAATTTATTCGAACAACGCGTTCTACAGAAACTCACAAGAATCTTCTCAATGGTCTTCCATTATTATCTATGTGACGCGTATTGTCTTTATAATTTCATCATCATCGAATTGTATTACGTACTCTAAACGAAATCATATCATTCTGCACATCAATCATCTACGAATGTTATATTCAATAAAGGCCGGTGGAATAATTTACATGCGGATACGCGAAATTATTAAGCGGAAGAATGATCCGTTTGATTGCGCTGTTGCGATCGGAATGAATTTCGATTGTTCTATGAATGTTTTTTTTTTTTTTCTTCAAACGATCTATAACTTAGTCTCTACAATCGCGCGTGTATTGCGATCCTTCTCGTGGTTAAAATCTGAACCCGAATCTCGAGAATATCTAACCACGTCGCGGTCTTAGTAAAGGATACATGTATCGCGTCGTTTTATTTAAATATTTTTACCTACGCGATTGTTTTTGGCAATAATTATTACAACGCTCTGTTGTGGCACACGATAGATCTAATGACATTAGACAAATATCACGAAATTATGAATTCCCTTGGGACGGCGACGACGCGACGTCGTCGTCCTACCTGCTAACGCCGCGCCAAGGCTGTGTGTTATTATATTATTTCGTTATTATTATTATTATTATACATCACATCAACGTAGACAAAACGGAGAAACTCGCCGTGCACAGGAAACACAATACGAGTTTCAAAGACACGTCGTATTATAATCGAGAGCAGTCGGCGGGTCTGGTTTGAATATTGTAAACGCGCGCGGTAGATTTTTATTAATTATTAACGCGTCGTTTTCGCGTGCGGCTCCCGGCTCTTCTCGGAGACCGCATCACCACCGGAAGTCTTCTATTGCCTTCGCAGTGGCGCGCGCGGGGTACACCGTTCAGGTGACAGTCGCGTTCGTTTAAAAGAAACGTGTTATTTATCGTCCGACCGTGGTAATTAAGCGCACGTTACAATGTTATTAGTCCGCCGCGCTCGGTTCAAATTATGTTATTATATCGAATTGTCAAGACTACGCGGGTCGTCGTCGTCGTCGTCGTCGTTGTTTTTTCTCTCTCGATCTGTTATAAATAACGCCGCGGAATGTTGCACGACACACACACACCACGTGACGTACGATCGCGCTGCGGTACAAAAGTCAAGAAGCTTGTACGTGTTTTTATATCGTAGCCGCGCGACATATTCACAGTAGAATCTTCTAGTGTCCGACTAAATCGCAGTTCCCCTCGAAACTACCATCGCACACCCGATAGCGTTTTACTTTCGATATTTCGATGTGAAATTAATCGTTTGTTACTGTCGACGCGTATAATTTATGCGCGATACCTATCGACGTCGTTACACGGCGGCGGTCTGCGCAGTATTTAGTACGAAACGTTTCGTGTTTTTAAATAATATTTCATCTGATTTGGTTCACCGTGCGTGATGAATTGATCAATGACGTCGAGATAATATTATTTTTTGTTCCTGTTTCGTTCCACGCGTCGTCGTCGTCTCGTTCCGAGTGTTTCGTGTGAATGTTACCTAACCGCGATCCGACGGACGCGCGTGTAATACTCTGGACGACTCGCTCCGACCGAAGGGAAATACATAATATATCGTCAATAACAATAATGATAATAAATACTACAAATTATTTAAAAGGTGTACGTCGTCAAAGTCGTTCTATTTAATTAACGATTATTTCTATCGCCAAGGTAACCCGCTACTCGAGACCGAGTATTTTAATTATTCAGGTTGCCGTCTCCACGGGTACGACGACGCTATTTGGACGCGTACTCGACGTATTATATTATCGTTTTATACTCGACTGCGGGCGGGGGTAGGTGTACCTACGGCGGGGCACATCATATTGTGATGACGGTCGTTTGGGTAGTATTTTAAACGCGTACGGGATTGCGATTGAGGAATTATAAATCCGGTTGTTTCGACTCGACTCGATTTTACCGAAAACCGACAATAATAATAGGTACTGCGACGAGAAATAACATATTATACGTCAAAGTCCAACTCGTCGGATCGATTTCCGTGAAGAAACGGTCGCGACCGTCGCACACGACCCTCGTGTGTTACTGCAGTGATTTGTTTACGCGGTGTGCCCCCACGCGATGTCATTCGAATTCCGATCGAGAAGCGAGCTGAGGATTTTTTTTTTTGAAATTTAACGATACGTCGTCGTATATATTATATTGTTATTATTGTATCTACACGCTATATCATTTCCACCGCGCAGTGCGCGAGATTTCGTGCACCGCTCGTAAAAACGATGGAAGTTTCACGATTATATTATTATTATTATTATTACCTATACGAAACGCAACGCTCGCGAGGTCTATATAACAATAATACGCGCGCATAGGTGTATTTACAGCGCGAGCGTGTGTGTGAAACGTTATAATAACGCGCGAGGACGTTAACTGCGCTCTGTACGGCCCTCGCCGTGTGTGTACACAATGTGTGCGCCGTATAGAGAGGTACACGCCGATAACGCGTATGATATCGTACGAGGGGGGTGACTGCGGCGGCGTGCTCGTCCGGAGGGGAAGAAAAGGACGGAAAGGATAGGATAGGAAAAAAAAAAATAATAATAACAAATCGTGATGTTGCGGTCATCCTCGCGCGCGCGCGAACGGTAATAACAATTATTATCATTACGCGCCCGGGCCGGAGGATCATTATAATATGTGAGTCGGTCGTCGTCTTATGGCACACACACACACACACACACACGCGGGCATAAAACGTACACACTAAAAAGTTTAAGAATAATAATAATTCTTCTCGGTTGGTCGGATGTCGTTATTAAAGACCGGTGTTTTTTTTTTTTCGTCTCTCTCTCTCTCTCTCTCTCTCTCCGTCGTCGTCGTCGGCGAGCGCGGGCGCGTGTGCGTACGTGGCCAATTATTATTTACGGGCGCAGGGAAAACGATAATGGAAAAATATTTGTGGTCGACATCGGTCGCGCACCAACACATGATAATTAAACCCGAGGCTCCTCCACCACTCGCCGCGCGATCCCGAGCGGTTCGTTCTCTCGCCGCGCCGTTCATTACACACATCGTATATTCTAATAATAATAATAATAATATATCATTACGTGTCTCCCGCGGACGCCCCGTGCCCGCGCGCCGACGACGCGGCAGGCTGGTCGACGGATTTTTCGTCCTTTTTTCCCAATTTTTTCCCCTTAAAAAACAAATGACATGTCGGCCGGATCCGCAGCGACGACTACGACCGACGGATTCGCGGCGACGACTACGACCGACGGATTCGCGGCGACGGCTACTGCAGCGGTTTCGAGTCGACTTTGTAATATAGATTTTTATCGTCTGATTCGACGTGTCGAGAGCGTCTGAAATGAAAACAATAAAACAATTGTCTTTAATGAAAACGGTTTGGCATCACTAAATTTTAGTGAAATACTCACTGCCTGCATAATTTGTTCGTCTCTGCCAGTTGCATCTGCAGAACGCTATTTCTCAAAGCTGAAATTAATAAAAAAAACTATTAGCGAAATTCGACTTTTCCCGAAAACGTCTCACCAACGTCGGTAATCGAAAATCCCCCAATCGACGAATTATTGAAATATTCATCATATAATAACACGTTTTGCAAATCAAAAAGCAAGAAAAAAGAACTTTTTAAAGTAGATTAATTCATTAACGAGTGTATGTATATTTTAAGTTTTATGTGGCTAATTATAATGTATTACATATTATATTAACTATCGTCCATCATTAATAAACGTACTCATTATTTAAAATAAATAATTATTATAATAACGCCAAGATAATACATAATATTATGTTACGTGTAACAACTAGAGTTTTGACAATGTCGTGTGGTATTTATATTTTAGCACTAGAACAACTATTATACTTTATACTGAAGTAGTATTAGGTTTTTCGAAACAATTTTAAATCGTATTTATTTTTTTATTGTTAAAAAATAACGATTTTCTCTTACCCATACAACGTATATTATTGATTGTAATCTAGACAATACAATATATCGACTGCCCCGACGAAAAGGGTCGTATCTCGTTGTTCGCAACTTTTCAGGGCGAACCAGACAAAGATTAAAATTTCAATTCATATTCGGTTTTTTCATCATTATGATCCGTCTGAAAATTTGGGAACATAATATGAAGTTGAATGTTTACTCGATGAGCGGGCGAGAAGCGAGCGCTTTTTTATTTTCAGGGGCCTATTAGTATAATATGGGCCACATAAAATTTACTTGCGCGCACACCAAAAAATCAGTTGCTGCGGCACTGCTCGATACCAGTCACAATAATATTATAATACGCGCGCGTTATTATTACTCTTACAAATAAATACGCACGACGGTGACACGTTTATACTTATATTCTTATATACTTGTATATAGCTGCTATTTATTCATCACTGCAGCTGTCTCCGGGTATTATGTACGTCGAGAGAATTTTCTTAAAAAAAAAAAGAAAAAAGAACGCTACGCCGATTTGTTTTTTTTTTCTCGCCGTTCATTTCAATCTATTTCGAACGACGCGCGACGGCGGCGTTCGGACGGAAAATTATCCGATCCCGTCCCGATAAAATATGTGTATATACCAAGTGCACATTCGTTCGTTAGAATATCAGCGAAAAATACAATGACCGCGCGTTTTCTATTTAAAATGTGTATCAATGTAGAATCACTTAAAAACATTTAAATTCTATACAGTCATGAACGCTACTGAAAAAAAAAAAAATAATAGTACTCGACACATACATGTTCACACTTTACAATAGTATATAGTAATCGATCTTACCGGGAACGTTGGAAAAAAATTTGACAAGCTTGAACGGTTTTAAGACCGCACTATACGTTATAATATAAATGACGAAATGTTAAATCAAAACGCAATCGTAATTTATCGTCGAAATATATTTCCATCCGTCGTCGTCGTGTATTTCTCGTGTTTGATTATTCGCCGTTTTAGATATAGTATTTCTCTCTACGAGAGTACCACCATAATACGACGGCATTTCTCAGCGAGGCCGGATCAACCTAGAAATTCAAAATCATTATCAAATTATATTCAAATCTGTTTTGAGTTTTATACGGTTAAGTCGTTTATATTTTCTCTACATCGTTGTTTGTGCGCGTTATTATTTCATATTGATATTTTCCTCGAGGACCGGTAATATATTTTTGGCAATGAAAAATTAATCGGTATTTTCAATGTGACGACAGTCGTATTTACGTGCTGTCGAGAATAACTAGAACGCCATAGAAATCGATATGATATGTAATACTGCTGCAGTTTTCCCCGCGTAATGTACTACGTCCGAAATTGTCTTTACACGACGACGCTTTGTCATAAATAACTCCACGGTTAGGGTTCTTCTGTACACTAGCATTTCATACGCCATTAGGTTTTACATTTCCCCCAAAAATATACAAAACTACAGCCAACCCCTGACGAACGGTTGTTTTTTCCGTAATATCGCGGGAAAAATAATCAAGACCATCGTAATACATATTTATATACTCGTATATGTGACATAAAGGCTCGTCGACTATTGTGTCGGCACAACTCCGTATAACTAAAAATAAGAAAATAATAACGTTTAAAAAGGTTAGATTAAATTTTTTTTTAAAAATATTTTCGTGTTTATTTCAATACGAGAAGACTACCGCGTATTAATAATATTTCCAGTATACGCTACTAATCTGAATGAATGAGAAAATATGACATTAAAACACGTTTTCTCGAATGATTTAACGGTTATTTATTTTTTTATTTTTTTTTTACATGAGCGGTTTGTTATTATTGAAAGAGAAAAGTTAATTTAAATTTTGGTTACACTTGGGATTTGTATTATTTATTTGAAATGTACCAAAATCATACGTAAAATTCCGGTTCTGGTTTACCGTGGCCATCTGGTTGATATTGAAATTATTATTCTCCTTATTATGATTTTTTTTTTTTTTTTTATATATACCTAATGTGTTCACAAAAAAGTCGGAATTCTTTAATGTCCAGTCTATTTGATTTAAAAGCAATCGTATATTCATAAATGAATACCGCCTGTCTGCGTTACGTTTAACATAATATACAGAGAGTGATTTATTAAAAATTAGACAACGATTAATTTAATTCGAAATTTAATTCGTTTTCATTTAGATATTATAGTATATTATTATGGAACCTGGAAATCTGATTGTACTGACTTTCTGCGTATTTTTATTTTTCGCCTCTTTATTTTCACTACACGCGTACGAAAAAGGGACGCATAGAGATTGCGATCTCATTTTGGTCAACTCGTACGTAATTATAGCGCGTTACATATTGTAGTACTTGTTTGGATTTCATTTGTCCTACGCCGCGTGTGTATTTGTTAAAGAGACTTTAACGTTTCCCTGCGAATTCGACGCCCACTAGTCGGCGCGATCAATTAACTGCGATCATTTGTCTACAATATCTATACTAATATATTCGAACAGCGAAATTCTCGTTATTTCGTCATGTTCCCGCCGCGCAGTGTCTAAATATTCGAATCGTATAGTTTATCGTGTGGCGCGAAAACAGAGTACGATTATCGACGCTTAAAAGACGACGCGCGACGGTTCGAAATCTAGCCGAAACATTGATATTATCGTTCTCGTTCAGACCGCTGCAGAAAAATATAATACGCCGACATCGCGACGTACACACGAGCACACGTGCCCGCGTAACACACTATACGGCCCCAGTGGTCGGTCTGCGTGTAATTTGTGTGTTGGAGCAAATAACGCTCGCACACATCCCAGGACAATATGGTAATTTCTGCACACAGGTACGCGCGCGCGGGGCGTTTTTTTTTTTATACACGCAGACGCGTTATCGCGCGTATTATTCCGATCGCGTATAATATGTAAAACGTTTTTTATTATTTTCGCTTTTATTATTGTTGTTTCCCCCCCCGGTGGTGGTGGTGCCCAGGAGGTACTCCTTCGCGTGTGCGCGCACAGTAGTAATTGTACGCATACCGCGACAGCTTCTCGCCACCCATTATCGTCTCTCCGTATCTGTTCCGAATCCCGAGATGGCCGATAATATATTCACAAACGGTCAAAAGCAAGCACCTATTATAATATTATATACACACTATAGTTTTTATTATTGTAAACGCGCCACGACATCGCGTAATTAGTTTCGGATTCACCACGTGTAAAAAGACCTTCACCGGCGGCGGCGTCGTTTACAACACTTTGAGTATTGTATGTATAAATATAATAATAATAATGCGGATGAATAAGTTCGCGCGCAATAGGCGGGCGGGTATAATATCGTTTTGGGAGACAAAAAGAAAAAAAAAAAAATGAATTATTATGAAATCGTCTGCGACCGGACTCTTATTATATAACGCGTATATTATTATAAACGCGGCAAATGAATACAATGTCATTGGGGGGATTGAATACGAAATTAATAATATATAAACGTATTTATATGGTACTTTTCAAAAATAATACACGACGACGGCGCGTTTGTGTGTATCCGCCCAAGGTTACTTTAGCTATTCAATATACTATTACGAATGTTCACCGCACACGATTAACTCGCCGATCATTAGCCGCCATACGCATAAAAATACGTGCGGCGGCGGCGGCCCGGTTGATTAAACAAATTAATTTTTTCATCACGTCTCTCGCGTTTTGTAATATTCTGCGCGCGATTGGGTATATCGTACGTGTTGTACCCTTCGACGAACAATAATAATTAACCGACCGTCCGGAGCAGGGAAATGGAATAACGTTTTTTCTTACACGGGCCCCAAAACGTAAAATTATGACGTCCATTGATCTCGATTGCGTCGGCGTCTACGACTTGTGTTTTACACGCGCGCGCGAGTGTTATCCTTTCAGATCGGTTATATTATATACTCGGTCGAATTTCGTCGGGACGCGCGATATCGGTAGGATATATTTATTTTTTGTACGAGCCGATACAAGAATTCACCGGATATATAATATTATATTATCGACCGCTTTCTATATTTTACGAACGGATAAATACGACGACGACGCGCGTTTAATTGGGGCGCACGTAATTTCGCCGTGTACGACGAGGAAAATCGACTTTAGCGGTATTTCGGGAGTTATTGTACGCGCGAAATGAAAATAAAATACGATTTAATTGGTTTTGTTATAAAATAACGTTTCACGTGATTAAATAGGATTGCTTTCGTGCCGTAAAGTGGAAAATGTCGATTACTACACGTCTGTCACAGTTATAGTTATAGTTTTTATCGTTATCCGCGGGAAACCTATTTGTCGAACTCGTCCAGTACGTCCGACAACATGGTCGATGGTCGCGATCGATTTTTCGAAGAATCGCAATTACATACGCTCATCTCGAGAAAGACGTAATAATAACACGGTACGCCCGCACGCACGCACGCACGCACGCCATAACACTTTTGGCTACGAGTCGTGTAAATTGAAAAAATAAAAAATAAAAAACAGTAAATATACATAATGAGTGTAGACAATCGCTCACGACGAGACGTATATAATTATACGTATGATATTCTATTTTCCTCGGAAACCAACACCTCTGCAGTTTGACCGACCGGCTGATTAACTCGAATATTAAAATATTATACCCGTGTACATTTATTTATGATAAAATTTTATTTTTCCCGTATTTTTACACTTTCTAATCGGCGTCTATTATTTTTCCACGGGATTTTACGACCCGGCGGCGTGTGTGCGCGCGCGCGCTCGCGTCAGAGATAGTTTTATTTACTTTTTACTAGCAATGTATATACGTATGTTATAGCGCTCGTATATATTATAAAATCGCTCTACGACGACGGACGAGCCGCGTAGGTGTTCGTGTTCGGGCTTTGTAACACCAACGGTCGTACAAAGTTAATTTCTCCGCGCGCGTACGTATAATAATAATAATAATCTAAGACGGCCGGATAATATTATCGTCTCGCGAGCTGCACTGTCCGAGTTAACGTCGCGGATACATTTGGCGTATACTTATTGCGAACGCGCGTAATTATATACGAATACACAATACACGGTCGACGCGTATCGAACCGCAAATACCAATAGCGGCCAAATCACACGTCACCTCGGCGCGTTTAATTGAAATATATATAGAAAAATAATAATCCAAAACGTGCAGCTACAGCACGCGGCTGTGTAAAATACCTCTGGGGGTCGTTCTGAATGGTACGCGACGCGTCCGTCGGGTTATTGTACGAGAAAAAAAAATCGGTCGTTCGCCGTTAAGCCTAAACGCGGATTACTCGTACGTAAGTATTCATTTATATATATATATATGTTATATGTATATACGTATTTATATATATATTAAACTCTCGCGCAGGGGCGTCGGTCGTAACAAGGTATAACAAGGTAATCGACACCTGCTGCCGGTTCGAGCCCGCAGTACCCCATTCACCACACCCACAGCCGCCGTCGCGTATTCGTCTTCTGCCCGACGACGCGGTCACGTACGCGTCGTACGCGAGCATATTCGTACGCCCGTTTACAACACCATTATAATT
The DNA here is from genome assembly GCA_948098885.1 of Drepanosiphum platanoidis. Taxonomy (NCBI): domain Eukaryota; kingdom Metazoa; phylum Arthropoda; class Insecta; order Hemiptera; family Aphididae; genus Drepanosiphum; species Drepanosiphum platanoidis. Next base: position 20,689,110 of record OX402530.1, on the reverse strand, counting down.
ATTTGTATGCATATTATATAGATATTTATGCTGTGCGACGTCGTTTGCATGCAGCGGTGAAGACGTTTTCGGGTATTCCGCGCTGTGTGCATGTGTAAACACACGAAAACGCGTCCTCTTTGTCGTGTATAATATTCGAATATATTATAAGTGTGTGTGTATAAAGTCATAAGGGATGCGCGATTTGAAAAGTGTGAAAAATTAGTGCGTCGTTGACTGCTCCCCCGTGGCCCAATTTATGTGTTTGAGTAAACAAGTTAGTAAATACATTTTTATACGCATTAATTAATCCGAGTATTTATTGGTGCGAGGTAGTGAAATATGATCTTCTGTTTAATGTAAAAACTTTCTCTAAAACCGTAATTTATACCTATTTTGGAATTTTCCGTTATGGTTTGAAAATTTGGTTAAAGTCGAGCACAGGGTAGGGGCGGCTAAGTGGATTGGCTTTTGCCCGTAAAATATAAAAGTAAATACCGACGACATTACCAACGGATTTTCCTATGAGAAAAAAAGAACTACGTATATTGATCGCGTTATATATAATTATATGATATATTTCGATCGTTTGTTATTGTTTTAACGCGACGATTTACGTGATATTGTTCTAATCATTTGAATTTACAAGGTATAACGACGGAACGTACGATTCTCGAAATCGTTTGAGATTGGTGAAAACGAGCGTTTTAGAGTACCGGCGCGGCGACGTCTTTACGTATTTACGAATGTGTAAACATATTTATGATCCGTATAATCTGTGTTATAAAACGAGACTTTGTACCGTACGATATTCGGAAAATCCGGAGTAAAACAATGTTCGTTGGCCATGTGAAAAACCGACGACTTTTGACCGTTCTACCTGACCTCGCTTAACGTTCGTTCGCAGCCGCCAAACGTTATGGCCCGCAGGAACACGTCGCCCCCCCCCCCATACGAACGCGATATTTTATATAACATACGGTACATTATTATACGTAGAGGCGCGCGAGAGTTATCTCATCTCGCGCGAGGTGCGAGTATATAGAGGACTGCAGGTATTGTTTATGTCGTCCAGGTGTCTCGCACGAACAGACTATATAAACGGCGGGTGTATACGCCGCGTGACGCGTATAGGAGGAGGAGATTCGAAACCGTCGTCGTCGTGTGTGTGTGTGTGTGTGTGTGTGTACGCGGGCTCATATAGGTCCGGCCAGCATCTCTGGCGGCGGCGCGCATTCCATTACCATTGTTCGTCCGCGCGAGTGCGCGCGCGGGGTCCGAGATCCAGTCCCCGGCAGACTCACCGGTACCTGTTTGACCGCCCGCCCTACCCCGTTCGTCCTCGTTACCTGCACACGCGGCGCATTCGTATTTATAATAATATAATACGACGTACGTGTGTGTGTGTGTGTATATATATTATATTGGTCGGCCTAATGCAACAGTGTGTCCTCACCCGCTCCGCCACCGTCGTTCTATAGGTCCTTCGTCGTCGTCGTCGTCGTCGTCGTCCTCATCTGTACCCCCTACGGTTTGGGTCAAGTGTGTTTCGCCCACACGTAAAACCGATTGGCATTCCAACACACACACACACACACGAGCGCACACTTTTAATATTTACGTGCTGGTGTGTACGCGCATTAAAATACATTTATATTTAAATACCTCTATATGTATGAATAGGCAACGCGGCCGTGTAAATGAACGACGCGTCGATGAAAAATGGGCTCCAAAACACTAGTAGCCGCGCGTATATATAGGTCCACGTAATAATATATTATGCGCGTGTATATACACACGCTTCTTTTCGACTTTAACGTAGGTATACTCGTATGTTATTACATGCGTATCGATTGGACGACGTTTTTCGTCGACCGCCGCGCCGCCGCGCCGCCGTTACGACCAGACAGTTTAGCTTTTCTATACGCGCGCAGATTTATCATAATAATATAGTTTCGTACGCGTAACGTCGCCATCATACCGTATGATACTCCGTGTTACGGGGGAAAATTTACGCGACAAAGTATACACCTGATTACGTATCGATAATAGTAGGGGTGATAATATCGTAGTGCAGTAACGTATGCAAGTAACGTTTTTCAACACGTTTCTATTACAAAAAAACCTCAGGAAATAAACGAATCGTCGTCGGCGCATTTTTACTCGAGAAACGATTAACAGTGTACCCTTTTTAAAACTGTAAAATAACTCGTACGACTTTTGGTTATGTGTATATTATAGTTATAGATGAATATTTAATAATAATAAAACAAAATTTAAAAAATTAATAAAACGACAAAAATTAATAGGTATTTTTGATTATTTGATTTAATCGATTAACAGCTGATGTTTTTGAAAACAAAAACCGAGTTTGACGGAGAAGTTTATGAATCATTACGACAGCAATAACAAAAAAAGGTTTAATATAAGAGTAGATATAAGTTATATCTTATTACGTTTTAATTAGGCAAAAATCGCGATTTTTTTGGGGTGGAAAAAATATGATTTTTACCCTTAGCTACCCGCTATTGACACCTATGACGCCCGCCACCTATCTATAGATTATAAATAAATATGATCGGTACTACTTACATGGCCTGTCATGCGGTGGGTTTCTGTTGAGGTCCTGTGTTCGTGTTGGCTTGTGAAATAAAATAACGGGTACAAAAAACACTCGATAAAAACGATTAAAGTCTCAAAAGTCGCGATTAAAAGTCTGACTAGTCGTCGACTAGATAAATAATAACACTCGACAACATTATTATGGAGAAAAATATATAAAACCGAGACGACCTTCCCGGACCACTGTCGACACTAGACTGCATCGGTGAGCTTGCTGTGCTTTCGCGAGTCGCTCGATCGTTTGCGCACGCAGCTCGGCTGTCGTTGGTCGGGCGGCGCAAGCTGCTTTTATTGGCCGTCGCAGGGGATCGGACTGACGTGAACTTTCACTGATTCCGATTTCACGCAAACACATAGTCATCAAATCAGCGTTATCACTATTACTATTGTTACATAATTATGTATTCATAACGAATTACCCGATATCGTTATAATTACGTAGGTATTTATATATTAACAATTACTCGTCCGTTCGATTGTTGTTTCCGGTGCAATTATCACGATTTTTTTACGGGGTGGCAAACGTATGATTTAGATTACCTCGTGAAAAAGGTAGGGTAGCAGTCGCCGTCCCGTGTCGGCGCCTACGAGTCCGTTGTTGTGTCGGCAAACTGATTAAAACTAAAAAAAAACTTTGAAATTTTGAATTTTTTTTTCAACGTTACATAATACGTATACAATTAACTTCGGGCTTCCTATAAGTTTGGTTAGTTTTAGGCTTCGGTATTGGAACGGTCCTTGATTTTCAGCGAACAAAGTCCCCCCCCCCGCCCTTAGACTTGCTCCGGCTCTAACCACCCGAGTAAGACCTCTGCGCCTATATCCCGCGGCCGCGTGCCGAGTAATAATAATAATTATACCGTAACCGTTATCAGTGCCGTTCGTTCCGAGCGAAATAACAAATGCATCGTGTCACAGCGTGTAAACAGACCGAGATGGCAGATCGGCGCGTAGAGTCGTTTACGCGCGCGCTCGATCGCGTGCCCGCGTGCGTTTTGATCGTATTGATCGTACGCGCGCGTGTGTTTATTACATCGATACGATGATAATTGTTACGCGCCGTCGAACGAGCGGGAATACGAGATACGCGTTGATTTCGTGCTAACGACGAGCGGCCGAGTGATCCGAGGAGGTTCCTCGAGCGCGGTTTTTTCCAACGCGTTACCCCGTCGACGATTTTCGCCTTTTTACCCCCCCCCCCCCCCGAGAAACACTCTCGTGTGGTATTATAAAACAGTGTCGTCTACCGTACGAATAGATCGTGACGATCAGAAAATTATTACCGCGGTCGGCAGTCGGCGCGCGTTTACAGCGTTTTTACTCGACGTACTCGCATTACGATACTATCGTATTATATTATTGTCTCTGCCGTCAGTCAGCAGCGGTGGTCTTTTGGGGAGGGACGCGATTGATGGATGGCTCCCCTCGGATGCTATTATAATCCTGTTTTTTTTCAATAGGTAAAACCAAATCTTTGTCCGTATAATCCGCAGTAACCATTAGCGTACACGCCGGCTAGTCGTATGTAGTCCCTGAGATATTACATTTTTCTTTCGAAAGAACGCGGAAATATTATTACTTATTTTTTTCGCGTTTAACACGCGCGTTGTTTAAAATCGTTACACAACGTGCATTATTGTCGAACGCTTCGTTTTGTTGAGTCCTGCGACACCGGAAGTAAGATAACAGATTATTGAGAACGAAACGGAGATTTTAGTTCCGTATCAATGGGAAAAAGATCCCCAAAACAATACTATACGAGTCCGTTGCAAACACGTATATTTTATTATTATTTTTTTGAAAATGTTATGAGGGCGATGATTAGTCGTCGCGTTTACAAAAACAGAGTTTTCAATTAAACTCGATTTGTTTCGCGCCTATAAAACGAACGTATTTAAAATATTATAAATGTTCAAACGCCACTCGTGATGGTCGCCTTTTTTTTATTTCACGACGTTTCAGATGTTATTACATAGTTAGAAAACGATTCGTTTGGCCTTGATATCTTGTATTACATTATCAAGGCTTTAATAAAACAAAAAATAATCACGAACATTGTCGTTGTTTTTAAACCACTAAAATAAATAATCGGGGTCACAAGCTCACGTCATTTGTAATTCTTAATCACAACACACAAAATCAAAATGATTATTACATTTCAAACGACCTCGTGGTAAACCCGATAGGTTTTCACAATTTTCGGCAAAAAATGTCCAAAAGAAAACCCGATAATTGACTCGCACTTCGAGCACGATAAACGAGTTCGAGTTCCGAATCGAATGAAGAATATAACAACACGTGACTCACGAATCGTCCTGTTTTCAAAAAAGAATGAAAAAAACCCAAAACTTCGTTCGTTCGTCCCGACGAGAGTTTAAAACAGAAAACGAATAACGAAACTAAAGCCTATTTAAAATGCAAAGGGTCCGGTTTACCCGTGCGATTTACACCCATCCCGGCGTTGTCGAGTTTGAGAGAGAGAGAGAGAGAGGAAACACGTCTTCTCTCGCCCCTCGTAAAACCGCACGTCGCGGGAAAACAGAGTGGCAAACGGGATGTTTCAAAAGAAACTATACTCGTCGTCGCTGAAAAACAGCGCCTAAAATAATCAATGCGATTAAAAATACCGGCGGCGCAGCGTCTACCCTATCGATCGACTGCTCGTCGTTACACACAACTATATGCCCCCCGTCTACGATTTGGACGACGAATTATATTTTCAGCGAGCTCCGTTTTCCGATCAAATCTGCGTTTCACGGACAAATAGCCCGTTTTCGTTTAACCCGCGCGCCCGCGGTACGGTAAAACGATTTTTCGTACGATATTGAAAATCGGATTCCGCGCGCGCACAAAGACCGCTGCAGACTCGCTGCGGGAAACGTCGCACGAAGGGGGACAGGAGATCGTATACGAACGAATAAACATTTTTGAATTTTGACGTCTGCGAATGGCAGCTGGAATAATTGCGCGTATACATACGTATATAAACAACAAACGATCGGTTGCCGCGTCGGGTCCGAACCGAGACAGAAATAATACCGCGGAAGTCGCGTCGCGTATATAAATTCGGCGCGTGCAGGTGAAAAAAAGGAAAACGCGTCTCCGTAACGGGGTCGCGTGAAGGGAGGCGCAATAGGACGGCGACAAAATACGTCTTCTCGGCATCTAATCGTCTGTAACACCGTTTTCCGTCTTCCTCTCCGCAACGTGTCGGGGCGGCGGCGGCGCGGCGGTCCGTCATTAAACACGATTATTGTCGGAGGAAACCGCCGCCGAGGCACACAGGCCGCCGCCGCCGCGCCGCCCGGCAGTAAGACTTTTGTTTTTTCGGCGGTACACATCTGCCGCGCGGGTCCTCTCCCTCTCTCCGTCCCGGTGATTAGTTCGGCTCTATTATTATCATTACCATTTATTATTACTATTATCATTATTATTATCGTTATTGTATTGTTCTTTCCGACGACGATTATTACATTCATCGGCGTGTATAAAAAAAAAAAAAAAACGACGACCGCGGCGCGATATCCTTATGTATTGCGGCGCGTCTCGATCGTTCGGTTCAGCGACTGCTGTTCGCGGCGCGCGCGTACACAATATTACATTTAAAGCCGTCGATAATCGATAAATTCTCACGATTCCCTCTGCCCGGATTTACATAATATAATCCGCGTATGATAATAATATTTAATAATAATAACACACATGCGCGACGCAGCGGCGGCGGCGTCGTGCGGCCGTCGTCGATACGAGGAGTATGATTTTCGGACGTTTTCGGCGAGACGTTTGATATATTCATATATTATACGTAAGAATTTAACGATTTCCAAAACGACCGGTAACGTATAAATATATACGGCGTGTGCTGCCGGTAGTCGGCGTGCGCGCGCGCGTGTGTGTGCTCGATCGAGCCGTCGGTCAATAATATAATAACAATGATCGACACACAAACGGCGATGCCGTGATCCAACGAAATCCGGCGCGCGCGCCCCCGGGCTTCGCGTTTATACACACGTAGGTACACTAGACGCACACACGCCCGACGTATACGTTTTTCCACCCACCGAAAAGGAATGGTAATTTCGTGTTTTCCGAATCAAAGTTATTTTATAATAACGGCCCGCGTCTCGTATATACGAATATATATATTTATGAGTATACGTATATAACCCGCGATTATCGAATAAAACGGCTTGCGATTAAAATACGTTTTTTGCCGCAATTATAATACATTATATTATTATTACGACGCGCGTGTATATTATACGTTTCTTCGATAGGTTATTTTTTTTTTCCCCCCTCGATCGGAATCCTTTTACGATTTCGTTTTTCACTCGAGGCGCTGCTTCTGTAACCGACCGATCACGAAATCATGCGTTTCCCTCCCCCCGCCTACATTCTTTGTGTATATTTTATTATTATTGCCGCGCCACCCCCCTCGCATTCTTCAGTGACGATATGATAAAAAAAAAAACCAACCGACCAACGAACGAAGTGAATATAATTGTTTAATTATCGTGCTAAACTATATAAACGGCAGCCCGGGCCGTGGGGGCCCCGGCAATCGAACCGGAATGTTGTTGCGCGGCCGTGTGCGCGCATACCTCATATCTATCGGCTATCGCCCGCGCGTCCGTCGGGGGTCCGTTTCCAATGCGGTTGATTGATTTGAATGGTACCTATACCTATCGGCCGCCACCCGAACGATTCACAACACGTTTCGGAGTCGTAACAAACGACGTGCGTGTGATATTCGCGCAGGCTATAATAAAACGTATTTTGTCAGACGTCGTCGAACGTAACGACGCGAGACCGCTACGATAACACACGAGGGGTTGCTGCGGGTGACGGACACGACGTGTTTAATATGATATCTCGCCGCGTCGCGTTTGACGAGTGTAATAAAAAAAACGACGAAAAAGTATCGAAACGTTTTCGTATTATCGATGTGAAATTTTTCGATCTCGTCCAAATATATCAATTATATACATATTATATCAGGTAGTAGTTTTGAATACCAGAGAATTTCGAGACAACGACGTCGACGGGTGTACCGCCTATACTTTGTTTTCTTTTTATTCGTTCGCTTCGATAATTCGTCGGTTTTTTGAATGAAAACTTTGAACTGTTTTATAAAACACTGTACAAAACGGTCGTTCCTGACGATCAACGAAAGCTGCAGAACGTCTTGCGAGAGACATATTATATAGTAAGCTGTTTTCGGGGTCTTTCTCGAATTCAGCAGTGAACATCTCCTTTCGTCTCGTCTTGTTTCCAACGTCTTTCGATCGTTCTTCGGTCGAATCCAAAATCATCGTGTATTGGCATTTGGTCACGCACAAACCAGAGCGGTTTTATTAGTGTGCCATTTCGAGAAATTTGCTTCGGTGCATTGTTCGCGCAGCAGCTTTTCACATTTGTCCGAATACGCGATAATTAAACGCGAATTAAAAAACATTTTGTCGTTACAACCACCTCGCCGCCGCAAGACTAAAAGACGTTTCAAAGTCGTATACAATCATAATTGTATGTTTATCGCGTTACAATTTATTTGCAATCATATAATATCTATATGATTTGACATTGGTTACACCTCAAGCGAGGTCACAATAAATACGTTCGAAATAAAAACGCAAATGACAAAATATATTTATAATATAAATATATATATACTATATATTTATGTATATACTTATATATGTGTGTAGGTACATATACAGGTACATTTCTTAATAGTCTATACACGGCATTTATTATTTATACTGCGACGTGTTAAATTTAACGCCACGTAATTTAAATGACTTATTCGTTTCAATTACTTGTAGTGTCGAGAAATATTCTCGAAAATAACTTCAAACGTGTCGTATAATATATTACGATTATATATATATATATATATTATATAACGTGAGTTGAGTTTGAACATTTAATTAAAACGTTTACTATGATTTATACATGTTTACTTGCATGCATATGTATATTGGATATTATATTATTATAATATGTAGAATAGCCTTTTTATTTTTTTTTTTTTAAAAGCAAATTAAAAAATGCGTCTATACTTTATGTAGATTTGTTATGGACCGCGCGCGGTCTGATGCGGACCGAGTGCGTCGAAGAATTCAATCTGTCTGTTTAATTAGGTATACTCATATATTTTTTTTTCGAACGAATAAATTACCAACATTCTTTCATTGGGTTTCGTTTAGGTATTTTAGTGACTAACACGTATCATTAATAATAATATAAAAAAAAAAAAGGATAATTTACAGTCTTCGGTCGGTCTTCTTATTTTTTTTTTTTTATTTTGAAATGTGTACATTTATGCATCACTGTCGAATCACGGCGGCCACACACAATATTAAAGAGCATTGTGTTAATAATAGAACGTGTCGACCATTGTTATAACATCATAACGAAAATGCAATCAAGTCGGTTTGTGTGTAGAAAGATAATATAGTTTTAAATGATTCGTACATGTATCACACGAATATATTTACCGTGTTAAATACACACGATAACGTTGCACGTCCGTTTAGCTGAATCGGGTGGTAAACATATCGCGCGTCTCTTAGGTTCGTACATTTGTCGTTTGAATTATACGAGGATTTCGCCGTAGTTTATCGGGAATCTCGTCGAAGCGCGTTTATTGTTTTCACTTTTTGAAAATGTACCGGTAAAATCGTCGTTTCTATACCGTTCCACGCGCACAGACGGCATATTTTGTTCTCGTGTCTTTCCCCGATCGTTAACAGACGCTCTATTGGTATTGAGATGAAGAGGGAAAAAAAAAAAATCGGTCGCCGGAAAACACGCGCATAACTACGCCGGCAAAACCTGCAATGTACAATATCGATCTCGCCGCAGAGAACACAAAAGAATGCGTGTACGCGATTCGCGTAACGAGCTTAATAGAGTACGCCGCCGCCGCGAGATAAAACGCGCTCTCCTCCCGGTTTGTTGTTTAAATATTCAAAGAATTGGGTATAAACGGTGTTATCGCTTTGTCGTCCGAGTGTGTGGCGTCCTCCGAGCACCGCGTACAATTATTATTATCGGCGTAATAGATATTTCATACGTAAATGTACACGTGCGATTCGTTCCGCGATGATTACACAGGTAGTCGGACGACCGAATCGTCTCTTCGGCACGATGAAAACGTATACGGATAAATACATAACGCGTTTCGGCCGGATTCGTGTTTGTGCATATAATACAAAACGCGCGTAATGCGCATAAAATACATATTATGTGTTTTCGAACGTTATTTTTTTTATTTTTTTTTCCCATCGGATTCCGCGCGGATGTGTACTGCGGCGTGGCAGTATATAATTCTTATCTCGTACGCGGTTATTACCGCGTCTAGCCGTCGCGGCGCGTCCATACGCGTGTGCCGCCGAACTAATTATACTACACCGTCGCTGCTGTTACGACCGTGGTCGGCGGACTACCCGTCAAGTATATAATATGTATGGTTCGTCCAGTGGCGGGGGGGGGGAGACTTTCGCGTTCTTTTCGACGTGTTTGACCGCAGTTCTGGAGCTTTAGAGTCCTCGTGTCGATATTACAGACAAACGGTCTGACGACGGGCTGTTTTGACCGAGTTCGAGCTCCCAAGACGACGACGACGATCGTTTCGAATCGTTCGGATCGGACGGACTGGCGCGTGTTCTCGAAATGTCGAGGAAACCCGCGATTCCGCAACGCCATCTGTTTGGAGATCGTTAATTATTATCCATCTTTACCCGTCGAAATGTAATCGATGGGCAAAACGGAACAAACATCGGCGCAACCGACAGCGTCTTCGTGCCGTACAGGGTGTCCCACGACGGTTTAACGATTCGGTCGGCAGTGTAATTGTCGCGTCACGGAGTATAATAATTATTATACTCCCACCGTTTTGACATGCCGAATTCTCGCGGAACACCCTGTGGGGGCGTACGAGCGCCGTCGCCGCCGCCGCCGCCGCCACCGCCGTATTTCTGCCCTCCGGACTCGCCGCGGCGCGTTTCGGTCTAGAAACTTTAGACCACCTCTGCGCGATTACAAACGAACGGGACGCCCCACGCGCACAACAACCGATGACCTTTTCGACCCGAATTCGCGAGCGAAAGTGAGACTTTGTTCGTGACAAACGCTCTACTACACGTTTAATACGAATATATTATGTATATATTATGTGTGTTTACAAACGTGTATAAATTTTAATTTGCTCGAGAAAATATAAGCCGAAGAAAATCATACGAGCCAAAACGAAAACAATTCAAATATTTCAAAATAAAATCCACCGGTCTTCAAGTATAACGACTTCCACATTAGAAATAGCCGAATTTCACTCAACAATATTATTCATATTTGTTCAAAATCTCCACGTTCGTCATTTTTATCGAACAATTATTATCCCTCATCTTCTGCCACTGTACTTCCCGACTCCCGTATATTGTTTTAACGATTATCATCCGATTAAATATCACTAAAAATAAACAGTAATAAAGTAATTACGATAGCGATTTAAACGAACAAAACAATATCGATTCGTTCTGTTTTCAATTCCACGACGAAAGTCTATTGTTTTGCACATTTTAAAAACTCGGGAGCCGGCGTCCCGCCGAGGGTATGTACGATTAAGATTGAGACGACGTGTTGAATTGTGCGCTCGAATCTGAACCGTCTGCAAACCGATACGAGATCGTACTGTCGGCGAACACGTTATAATAATATTATGTACGCCGCTGGAGTAAACTACTGCCGATAACGCGTTTTTATATACGCGACTCCGTCGTGGCGCGGGTATCTGATACATAATATCGTACACTTATATTTTTCGAGTACGTTCCCGTCGAACGTCGGCCGACCGAGCCAACAGATCTGATATATAAAGATGGTCTCGTTTATTGTTTGTTTTCATCGCCCCAACGCCGGCTGTCGGATGCGCGCGCGCGCTCGCATGTATTATATACGCGTATAATGTAATATATATATATATAATATAATATTACAGAGTACGCGTATTGTAGTGGTGTTCACTCGAGTAAACGCGTCGGCTATATAAAATCGTGTGTGTGTGTGCTGCAGGTGAGAAGGTAATTATGCGTTTTTACCACACACGCAGATACTGCAGCGGCATAAACGTAGTGTGTCGTCGTCGCACATATTATAGTGTAATTACGACGTCATATCATCTCGTATTTAAAAAAAAAAATACGAAATAATTACCCGTTGTAGCGTTTTTCTCACGTTACACTGTACGTTAAGTAATGCGTAACACTCGCGCGCGCGGTTAACGAAAAACAAACAAAGAGTCCGGACGATAGCGTAATAGTTTTGTTTCCATTAGTTCGAATTCGTTAAAACATTAGGCGATAAAAATCGTCACACTTAATAAAAATCCGTCGGTCATATGTTTTTAATGTTTTTATTTCGAAAAACGCGGAAGAGAAAAAAAAAAGAAGACTCGAATCTCTAGCATCGCGTAGTAATATATTAATATTATGACGTTCACGGTATTAAAAAACTCAAAAAACCAAATGTATTTCGTACACGTGAAATATGCATAATACACGTGCATGAGTTGATATATATTATATACGCAACGAGTCGTGTTCATTAAAAGAACACGATGGGAGATAATAATTGCGGCGGGCGACGACGACGACGACGACGACGACCACGCCGCCGCCGCCGAGAGAAATATTATCCAACAGTTTTTCCGTATGGAAATTAACATAAATTTCTTGTAAATTAATTTTTATTTTACATCGGTAGTTTTTTAAATACCGCGTTAAACGTTACGCGCTAATTATAAATCAACGAGTCGGACGAACATATAAATAATCGCAGGACGACGCGCGTTATATAAATACATTATACGGTCCGCGTGTGATACCTTTATATAATATTATAATAATTTATATCGCTAGTCCTGTTGGAATATCAGAACATTAACGCGCGTAAACTAGCTAGTACGACTAGTAAATTATTATTATTATTATTATTACACGGGTACTAAATAAAAGTTCAAAAACTCAAGCGCGGCGCAGATTGTCGTCCCGGCCGTCGTAAATAATGCACGAGGCGAGGGAAATACGAATAATGAATATTATTCCATCGATACGAATCGATCGCGGCGTTAAATTCGACGCACGAGAGAATAAATTACGACCGAAAACGTATAAAAACGTTGTTTTCTCTACAAAACGTTTGCCGTGTAGAAATATATTCACCTACTATATTATTATAATATACGCCTGTGCATTAGTATTTCGAGTACTGGAATGCGTTCAATAGCTATACGGGAACAATATCGCACGACCTGTTTTGATTCCGCCGGTCGGTAAATTTTAATAAGACTCGAAAATATTCCGTTGCCAGTGATTGCGTTTCTAGAAATTACGTTTATGATATAAACACATACAATTAACTTAATTAGTGTAACTGCTATTTACAATTGTTTAGGCATCGCATAACATACTATACTCGTATATAATATTGTTATCGTTGTTGTTATTATTATTATTACAAATTGTATATTAAAATAATATCTATTATACAGAGCACGGGCGTATCGAATACAAACAGAAGCGAGTTCACGGGGGCACAAAATTGAGCAATTATTTTTATTCTTTCTCAAACAAACTGTTTGATGTGTTTTAATTTGTTTAACTTGGTTTAAGATTACGATTGAATACGGTGCGTTGTTTAACGTGCGCAGCACATAATATATTAGTCGGCTATTATCGTGTTTAAATGGCGTTAATTTAAAAGGGGAAAAAAAAAAACACCAAATTATTTGTTTACGGAATAAAACTTAATAAATATTTCCGTGCCAAAACGAAAACACGCGGTTTTTCTAATGAAATTCAAACCATACTCGCATAGTATCCAATGAGATTATTGAAATCAGTGTGAATCGTTTTCGCGCGCGTCCGTATGATAATACGTATCTCTTGCCCCGCGTACCAACAATGCAAGAAGGCGCAGTTTATTTATACGCTCTTTACGAATCTGCATATTATGATAGATACGCACGGAGCTACGATGAATCGGCGACGGAGAAATTATACTATTACGACCGTCACAACAACAACAACAACAACAACGACGAACAAACACGACTTTTACAATGATTTCCGATTTTTTTTTATCTTTCTAATCCTTTTTAATATATTCGAATTGAGCGATCGCGTGGTATATAATTCGCGCGTCGAAACGCGTCGTACGCACGACACGATGAGAGAAGTGAGAACACGGCGCGGCGGCGGCCGAAACGATGACGGACACGATATTATAATAAGTATGCTGCAGGTACGTACCCATAATATTGCCGTGCGAGAATATTTATACTGCGGGGCGGAATTATACGATTCGAATTAAAAACGGCGTAACGGTAGAGTCTCGTAGAGATTTTCCATCGCGCGGGTTATAATACGCTCGGCAATAGCGCACGTGAGTCTGCACTCACACGCGTACCGCCGGTTAAATGCGCTACGATAATAGTTTCGTTTAGTCATTTTCCCGAACGAAAATATATTATTATAACGAGCGCGAACGATAAGTGTCGAGGCGGATCCGGCCGTCGACTACGACGTATATTATAACACGCGTACGATGTGCGCGTTTGGCGAGCATGTGATATTATATAGTTTATATTGTTATGCCGGCGGTCGGACGTCATAAGGCACCGTCGAATTTCCCAAGGATCGGCGCAGACATTTTTCACGGTTTTCAACAGACGACAATGCGTCGTTATAATAATATACGCCGCGGCGTAACACGGTAAAACGACGACGACGATAAAAGCGAGTACCTACACACCACCTATGGATGACGTTTATAATGTATGATAATATGAGCGCGCGGGAGGGAAAAAAAAACGACTCCACTAGGATGCTGCGTCGGAATGCGGTGGAGGCGGCCGTTGTTATTATTATTTTTTTTTTTATTAATTATCGCCCGGGCGACTAATAATAAAACACGTACGCGGGGCGGCGACGACGACGACGCCGCGCCGGGTCGTCGTGTAAGGTACGCGTAAAATACAACGCGTAGGGTTAGGCGAGGAGGAAACGGAGCGCGCGTTTTGAGGCTAGTGTGAAAGGAAAATTAATAATTAGAGTGTCGTTAATGAGGTGCGCACGATAAAACCACCGTGAAGAACAAAGACTCGGAGGAAAAAAAGAATAAAAATTATCCGTCTATACATATAAATATATAAAATTCGGTATACACAATGGTCATCCGCGCCCGGTCTATACATCGGCACTATATATTATCCGGTATGTATATATTTTCGTTCCTTTCATTATTATAGTTTTTTTTTTTTTTTTTTTCGGTAGTTATTATATTATTATATTATATTATTGTGGTTTTTCATTGGCCCCTCTCTCTCTCTGTGTCTGCGTGTCTATGTCTATGCGCGTATGCGCGCGCGACCATAAAATAATGATTAATAACGACCGCGAAGACGCGCGACGTACGTATACATTAAAAAAGAAAAAGAAAAAAAAAATTACATATATACGCGCGCGTGTGTATCGTATATATATACGTACGTGTATCGTTGGGAAAGATGGGGAAAGAAAAAAACTCGTGTAATAATAATATAATGAAAATCGATTGGTCCGGAGGCTGTGAAGATCAATTCCAGTAGCCGGACCAAAGCCCGCGGCTCCATGTCTAATTGCAGAACAATGCTCGTCGTCGTTGTCGTCGTGTACTACCTGGGCAACTATATACACCGCTGCTGTTTAGGCGAGTGCGCGCGCGTGTGCATATGTACATGATGATGACGACGACTAGTCCAGTCTCCAAACACACTGGCGGGGCAATCAACGTCATCATCGCGGTCGTCGTTATTATTGGAGAACGCCTGTAACTACCACTCACCGTCATCGTGTAACCCTACCACCTCGTAAATGAGAATAAACACTGCTGTAGAAAAAAAAAAAAAACAAAAATTATAAAAAAAATCATAAACATATAACGTGTATGATAATTATTATTACCACGCGCGCGCGTAATGAGTATACCGCGCGGTAGTAACGTTCGACGTGTGTTTTTATACGATCGTCTGGACTCGGGAACGAGTGCTGGCAATGACCTTGACGCGTGAAATCCCGATTCACGCAGGGTCGTGTATCCGATGTACGACTATTATGTGTATGAAAAGTAGGACGACGACTCGCGTTGGTGAACGTGTACGGAAGTGGAGTCTAGAAGAAGAAAAAAATCGAAACATTAGTGGTCATTTTTAGCGTCGAGAGCGTTATATATTATAACGGATTTTGAAAACTCGAAACTTTGGCCTCCCCTCGAGTGGCCGCGTTCCGCTGACCGTCTAGGAAGGCGCGCGAGTATTGTCGAACCCGTGCCGGAGTTCTTGGCATTGACCCCTCCAACTGCGGACACCACAACTCGTATTGTAATCATTAGGCATACACTCGTTTAACTTGAAAATTTACGTTTCGCGGGGCGTTATTACGCGCGGAGTCGTTTTATTTACTACCCGAGAGAAATCGTAAAACACACGTGTAGAAGAAATATTGTCAAAATAACGCGAGCGCGCGGGGAGTCGTACAATAATAATTACGCGCGTTTGGATAATATATATACTTCGAACCGTCGCGCGACGTCGTCGCATTAACAATATTCTCGACGAAATATAATCGTCCAAATGATTATTATTGCCGAACGAAAAACGCAAAGAGTCTTAGGCGTGTAACGATCGAGATAAACTTGAAAAATAAATCGAATCGTTCGCATTCCTCGGTCAAAACGAGAATATTATCATACGTAGAATATATATATATACACATACGACATTACATTATTATAATATGAGTTGCATGAAAACGTCGTATAGATTTGAATCGATCCGCGACAGTATAATATCGTGAAAATACGTCGTACTTTCTAACCTCATAGCATACGTACTCGTACACGTGCATTCTGGACTACACGCGATTTCATTCTTCTGATCATCTCAATACATAAACGTTCTCATTATAAATTTTAATATATATTATGTTATGCGCGTAATTATATATACGTATTGTATCCATTGAAATATATACACATATTATAAACGCCCGTATTAGCATATTATATTTTTATTTTTTTCTATTTCGAAACGAACAGATTGTTTTGGGTCTCGAGGATAACATAATAATAAACTACTTATTTAAGTCGAATACGCAATGAAAACGTATATAATATGGTATTGTGTCGAGTCGATGTACGAGTAAACTCTTTCGACGATGCTTAAAGCTTCATACGTATCGACGACGACGCGTTAGTATATTTTCACACGATCTCATCGAACAAAATATTATATTAATTATTTATATTTATTAACTGTTCGTTATGATTTAGGCTGTTGTCGGTTCATAGTAGTATGCGATGTACGATATGATATTATTCCGTTTGATTTTATAACGTCTGTGAAGATTTATGGCGTTTATAGAGTTTCATAATTTGATAAATTAATACGGTTTTAATGAAATTTACGCGTTAAAAATATAGAAACGTAAACGTAAAAGAACCTTTACCAATAATTATTTTTAATCAATTATATTTTAATTAATCGATTGAACGTAAATATCTTAAAATTTTATCTCCGCGTAGTCAGAAATTTACTACTACTATAGTATGATTACTATTGAAACGAACGTAATGAATGTAAAAATATTTCATTCGGTTAACTGTCTCTAATGATTTACTCGTTTTTGGTGAACAATATTATCTAAATATTCTATATTACTTAATAGTCAAAACTATTAGAGTATACGTCATAACATCGCGTTGTGTATAATATCTATTAAACCGTATTTTTATTCTTATCGAATCTTCTCCATCACTAGTGTTATCGCGGTTAGAGAAAGTATAATATAGAATATTATCGTGATATTTTAGGTATATCTGTTGTTGGCAAAATTGTACGCCGTTACGTTTTTCCAACAAACAATTTTTGAAGAATCATAAAAATTTAATTTACGTAAATGTATACATTTCAAGCTTAAGTTCATAAATTCAATGCATAAACTTAATTTAAAGTTCAAAGTTTACAATAAACATAAAAGGTATTTCCTTACAAAAAAGTTAAAGTCATGAAAATGTCGTAAAACCCTATTCAATGTAAAACTCTTTAAAGAAGTGGACAAAGAAATATACACAGCCGAATACTATGTGTACCAAACGAACTTAAGTTTACGTATATGTATAATATAATGCACTGCCACGTTTATAGTCCTGTAAAATTTTCTGGAAAAAAAAAATGATGTATTTAGTACTTATATAATATATATGAATATAATATAATACAATTTAATTAATAATATAAGATTTTTAAAATACAGATTTTGCTTTATTATATTATATTCAGTTTTCAAACGCTTTCGACTTAAATGTTACGGCAAGTTATTTTTATTTTTTTTATTTAAAATTATTATATCTCAACAATTATTATTAAATAAAAAAAGGTAATCATACGCCGTTCGTAATTATCGGTCTTAGCTGATTATAAGTTTTTATGTAATTAATAATATTTTTTTATTTCGACGTTACGCGTTTTACTTTTTACAGATAAGATAGGACACCGCCGCCACCACCACCACCACCACCACCACCTATAGCCTTTTATACAACGTGTAAATACTTAATTAATTATATTATTTATTACTGTTATTGACGATTGTGGAAATCGTTAAACACCATTGTGTTCGACGCGTTCGAAAGACCGGTGAAATAATAATAATATACAGAAACGATCGAGAGATAAAAAAAAAAAAAAAAACACCAACACAAACACAAATCGTCCGATGCATTGTGAAAAAGACCGTTTTATTTTTTTCGTCCGGGCTCGTTGGAATACAATAAGTTTCGCGAAAAATTGGCATTGTGCTCTCCTCGCGCGTGCATTTAATTTATGTATTCGATACAGCGAACGTCAAACGTATTCCGTTCGAACAACAGGCTGACAAAGAACGTACGAAAAATACACCTCGTTCGCACAAAGTGTTTCGAAACGCGTTTGAAAATCGTTCGTCTTCCAAATTAAAACAATAATAATTCTATTATCGATAGAAATATTCAACCAAATCGCAGTGATGCCGTACGGTCGATTTCTTAATGTCCGTTATTATATTATCGTGTTCGTTATATTATGACCGACGTCGTTCGTGGTGTTTGAGAAAAAAAAAACCCGATTTCGTTCAGACTATCGATACCGGAGGAAATGAAAAATATGTCACATCCGACGTGTCGACAAATTCCGAGTGTTTACGATTTTCGTAAACGCCATTACGTACAATATTTCGTATTATTCCTATAGTAACTCGAATATTTCATACACCGCGGACCGGATCGAACACGACCAATTATTATTACTATACGGTATAATAATAAACGTATTACACTGCGGCGGCAACGGATGAGAAATAAAACGACCGAAAAACGGGATAAATACGACGGGCGGCGGCGTCGCGCGGACACTGATCTACACGGACATTATACACGCCAGGAATATTATTATTGTTTAAGGCAGAGGTAGACTGCTGCGGCGCGATATTAAAATTCGACTGTCATTGGACACGAACGAGACGAGTGCGTAATAATAAATTACATCCGTAGCGACGAGGTTTTCATCGTGTCCATACCGACGACGACGACGACGACGTTATTACCCCGTTTCGTGATTGTTATTATTATTATTTTTTTTTTTTAATATATTTTTAATGCGTTTTTCTTCCGCCGTACGTCGTCGTCGTGTAGAGATTTTTTTCGGGCGACACTCTTGTGCTGTACGTTATATTGTAATAATATTCAACATGTCTCGTCGGGTAGAAATTAAAATAGAATAATTACATTGTTCGGGCGGTAATCGATGATACTACCACCAGAGGGATTACGCGTCGACACCAAAATCACTTCGGGGACAAATTTACTGACGACTGCAGCGGCAACTAATGACGACACAATAGAAAACGCGTATTGTAAAACATAATAATTTCGTACGCGTGTTTTAACAAACCTCCGTGGCGCTATCTTCGGAGGGAGGGGGCCCTGTGTAGTAAAGACTTCCTCCGAAATTTCAAAGCATAAAGAACTGTCGTCTCCGATCGATGAGAAATCTAATTCATTATAATTCAATAATTACATAACATCGTGGTATAGAAATAAAGCATCGAATAGTTGAATCGATTACTTTTTAAGCGACACGATACGATCTGAAAAGCTTTATTATTTTTGATTTGTGAAAATTATTTACTACACTCTGTGTAATATAGTTTCGTCGGTAGGGAGAAGAAAACGTTTTTCGTAAATCTGTCCCGAAAACGAAATCCTGACCACGCGTCTGGATGTTGTTGAGACGCCGAGGCTTTCGACGAACATGCGGCTGCAATGATTGAAAAAAAAACTATCGCTATAATAATATTGTAAAATATCGACGACCGATACAAACGTCATGCGACATGAAAGGTTCCACAAAGCGAGCAAATGTGTTAAATACATATATATATACATCATGTACAATAACGCGAATGGACATGCGGTGTTTAAGAACGTTGAGGCAACGTCTCGTTAAAATAGCAAATATTATTTTAAAGCGAATATGGGTAACTTATTAGCAGTTGTATTCTTGTCGGACACACGCGAGTTTTTTTCTTCGATTGTTTGTATAATGTATATAATATTATGTAGGTAAACCGTCGCCACAGGCCTTTGGGCACGAGTTCAGACTTAAATTCTCCGTTCGCCATTTTGAACGTGAACGAGAACTAGATTCACGCAAATTCTATATACACGACTGTTTTCTCGCTTTCCAAACGCGTAACAATTTCATAGTAAAGAACCCGTTATATTTATAGATTTTTCGCCAAACCAAAATATAGCGAATGATCGTCGCCATTGGTTTAGACGCGGCGTTCTTCATACTGTTCCCCATCGATAGTGTATTGAAGAATAATTAAAAACGTTCAAAAATTATACGGTAAAAATTATAACTTATAATACTTGTTCATTTATTTACTTGATCCCTGCTTACTAACAGTATAGTTACACTATAACGTGAAATCTTTATAGTCTGCAATAGTTGATTTGTATCGTTTGTACTGTTTATAGAACTAAAATATTAAACATAATGCAACACATTTAATTTTCCTATACTTTCTACTTTTCTAAAAAAATATATATCATACAGAACATAAATAACAATAAGTATAGTGTAATAAATCGACCGATTCATAAAAAAAAAAAAAAACCCATGTCGAACGATTAATAATATCGACGCTTGAGTTTTCGTTTTGTGTAAAAAAATCATAACAATTAATACAACAAATATAAAAGTACTTGATGCAAGTTTTCCATGCAAGTATCACGACGAGATTCGGATGCCAACGTTCGGATGCCGATAATTATCGTGTACGGAAAAATACCGCGTCGGAAATTTATTGTACGCGTGGTACGCCTAGGACCGCGTCCGACGCGCGACTACGACGACTGCACCGCTCCGATATCAGCCGGCCGCGTTCTTATCGTTTTATCACTTTATTATCATTTCGATATCGCTCAGCGAAAACAAATCACAATAATTTAGTCGTTTGTTTTAAAGAGTGTTTATTTTTTCCTAATAAGAATCCGACTTAATTAATCGTTCGCGTAAAAAAAAAACGACTAACCACGACAATGTATTCCGATAACGTCGCCAATGTTAACAGCTGATCCGGCGACCGTCGGAACGAGATTACGCGAGCGCAAATCGTAAAATACGCCCAAAAATGGAGTGTCGAAAAGGTAAGTACGTTATTTTATCAATCGCGTGGACTTTATACAATATTGTCAAAACGACGACGTATTGACAATAACAAAACACACTTGTTCTCTGTAATGGATTTCTATTCTAGAGGACTGGTTGTCGTGTGGATTCCAAACGTTTCGATCACTTCTCATTACGTACTTATCTCAAAAATTATTCGATCGAACGAGCGTTTAAACCGTTAAGTTTAACAAACGACTAATAATACGTTCTGGTCCTTTTTTTCTCTCATCGGCCGTGATATGAATTATTTGAAACGTTTTTTTTTTTGTCAATAAAATGTATTTTCAAAGTTTATTTTAAACTCGTCTCATAGAAATCGTGATGCGAATATCGAAAACAATTTGCTATTATTTTTACGTTATGGAATAATTTATCATAACATTGACGAATATTGAAATATCGTGTTAGGTAGTGGTTTTTTTTGAAAACTGGAATATTTTTCTCGAGGAAGTTTTCTCGGTCGATTGAATGTCACAAATGTAGCGGGGAAAGTCAGTTCGCATAATAATAATTGGTAATCACGTAATCCACGTCAATCGACCGGTTCTGAGTGAGTATAGGTATCCTCCCTCCACCTGTGGATGATACTACTATCATCGTAATGTCATGATAGTGTCATCGTAATGATACCGATTTTGAAACGTAAAGTATGAAATACAAAATAACTTCCAATTTAAACTCAGGCATACCCAATTATCTCCCAACGCGTTTACTTCAATACGAAAGATTTAATTTCAAGTTAAATCAATTTCATTTCGTAAATTAAATATTTATGTACATCAAATGTACTTACGATTTTTAAAGTCTAGATTGATAATTTAAAAAAAACAAAATGACAAACATTGTTGATTTACTTGAATGTATATTTTATGCATCAGTTTTGTAAACGTTTGATTGAATGCGCACTTCGATAGATTTAAATTAATATTTAAATACCTTGACCGGTATCAATCGTTTCTTTTTTTATTGTGCGATTGTTTTAACTCGTACTAAAAAATATACTCACATAAAGGAGCTGTAGTAAAGCCGATTAAAGGATTATAATTAAATTTTATAAATAGTCTTGTAAATTAAGAAATTCGAAAAACTATGAGTTTTGACGTTTCAGTGTTTCGATTTTTTCGAATTAATAGTAGATACCCATTGGAAGCAACGAAATCTCAGTGAAAACGCGTTGTTTTTTTTTTTTGTGGATATTTCATTTGTATTAAATCTTTCGACGGTCAGTTTACACGGATAATAGTGTACAAGAGAATACTGTGTGTTTTTGATAATGATGTTTCGTGCAAGTTAGGAAGCTAGGAATTGTGTAAGTGTTAATGATCTTATATTTCACAATGACTTAAAAAATATATACGCCGGCATGAAATACATCGTCGAAAGGTGTAATTCTATTGTGAGGCCGGTTTACTTTCATCGCGCACAATTTATTTTCAAAATAGGTTATTTGAATGTCGGATGTGTATAATAAAATAGCTTATGATTTTTCGGTCCGTTATATTTTAATGATTAGTTCAAGAGCGGGTTTTCAATAGAATATTAACGATTTTCCCTTGAAACATTGCCGATGTGTTTGTATATAAACCATATATCGTTGTATGTGTATCGTTGTATACAATACGAGCAAACTGTAAATTCGAATTGATCAACAACGTGCTGCTGCATCTCGTATCTATATCGATTTCATTCCGTCCGGTTCGACGAAACCGGCGGCGCCGTGATATCGGAACTTTATAATTTTTTCACTATATTTGAAAACGTTTTAATAGAACGAGAACCACGTTAAAACGTTTATTGTTTATTATTTTTTTCACCACAATCATATCGTACCCGCCGTCCGTCGTTACGATATTACACAGTGTATTATATTATAGCAGACGATAAATCATAACAATCCGCGCAAATCATATAATAACTCTGTAGGTTAGATGTTTATTGATGGGTTTTATTCTGCGCAATTGAACTCGATTATTTACCTCGGAGCAATTACACATTGCCTTAGATTATCGTCGTTACGAGCTTGTTTTCTTTAATCTCTCTCATCCGCATTACGGCTGTGAATTAGTCTCGAATGCAAATGCATAACATCCGTTTAATGTTTTATTTATCATTATTTCCAGTGTTTTTCACGTGCTAATGTTTCGCACGGGTAGTTTCGTAATATTTTACAAAGTATTATATCCGTCAAACGGAATAAAAAATAAATAAATACTCGCGATGATCATTGACTGCGCGCGCGGAGGAAGTTATTCTTTCACCACCGTTCAAAATAATCGTTTATTTTTTTATTTTATTTTCGAATGCGCTTTCGTTTGCCCAGAGAGAGAGAGAGAGAGAGAGAGAGAGACTTGGACGGAGTGCTTCCGTTGCAAGTCACCGCGTACTTATCAACCAAATAAAGCTAAACAGAAGTGTATTGACCTGAACAAACACCTGGTATGTAACAATGATTTAATCTCATCGGGCCTGCCTAAGCAAACACACGGAATTCAAATTAATAAGTATCCATGCACTTGGACGGGGCCCGAGGAGAGAGGCATCGTCGAAGGAAAAGGGGCACAAGTCATTTTTTCCCTCGGCCCGTCGGTTTTTTTATGCTCATAGTGTAAACATCTCTTTTGGGGTTCCCACTAATGATTTATTATTACTGCTGTGTGTGTGTACATTTTATTGTTATTATTGTATTTGCATTTTTTTTTTTTATTTCGGCCGGTGCCATTTGTTAAAGAAATTAATTTATCGATCCGAAAAATAGTAATAATTTCGAGTATAAAATAAATAGGTACACGGTCTTCCCGATTAGAGATATGCGTATGCGTTGCGCGCGCGTTGAAATCAAATCGTTTCAAATTGTTAATTCGGGACTATTAAATATTATACACGTATACTTGTTTCGGTTTTTAATTTTCACAACGTGCACATCGATATCACATTAAAGGAAAAGAGTTACTCGGTTTTATTTTACGATACGTTTAATTTGTGAAATAATTTAAATACTACCTGTGTATTATTATCTTTAAATAGTACACACGAAAAAGATAAAAAAAAAAAAAAATCAAATTATAATAGTTACTCGCGGAACAGGTATCGTTATTTTTTCAATACGTCGTATTTTCATTAATTAAAATAATTGTCTGATCCTCGAAGGACGCGTATAGGTCCGTACGAGAACACCGGGTAAAATTTAATTCAGTACCTACACATATATATAGTCTAATAAATATATTGTTTTTTTTTTTCGTTTCAATACTTTATAGGCCAAATCGACGGTAGGCATGTATATACGTACATATTTTAATTTTGCTTTATTGTTCTTCGAAACGTCGAATAATATAATATTAGACGGTAATGTATGTACATAATTTTATTTTTATCGATAAAATATTGTTTACAACCCGAATAGTAGTGCGCGTATTATATTATTATTTAAAAAATTTTAAGTACATTTAATATGCCCGTCGTGTATTTATTAACACGAATGAAAAAAAATAAAAATATATAATGTTAAGGCTGTTGGATTCTATAGACGTTTAGTATTCTTCTCGATAGTCCATTGTTTTTTTTTTTTTTTTTGTTTTTTCGTTTTTTTTTTTTTTTTTTTTATCATATCGGGTGGTCATATAATAGCACCAAGATATATCGTCCAGACGTCCACCGCGTGACAGGTAAATGCTTCTGGATTATTTTTCTTTACGTTTTTTTAATTGACATATTTATTACATTAGGTACGTATTGAAACATCGCAGCAGAAATAATGAGACGATTTTAATTTCTGAATTATACAATATCGCATTGAGTCGTCCTAGACAGTGAGCGAATAATCGATATTGGCATCCGAGTACCTACATAATATCTATTGGAGATGAAAAAACAGTTCATTATGCTTTTATTATTTTTCTTCCGGAATATTTTTAATCTATTTTAAACGCGTCCGTTGTCGCAACGGATAAAACGGACGAATATAGAGCGCGTTTACTCGATGCTATTTCAGTTCCGAGCGTCGGATTTAAGTTTATCCTACGTTTTATAATAATATTATATATTATTTCAGTTTGATTTAAAGCTGGGCTTCTTTTTTTTTTTATACGCCGAACGTATTTTTAATATTTTTCGATAAAATATTTATACGAAATATAATATTATACTTGTATGAACCGTAACGTAATTTCAAATTACTTTAGATTGTTTTTTTTTCTCTTTTTTTTTTTTTGAACCATCAGTTATGTTTATATTTACGACGATAATCGATAATTACAAAGCTTAAAAATGGCGAGCGTTTCGTTACGAATAAAAAAAATATAAATTTTTTTCTTACATCTGTTAGTTTATAGTTATTAATTCAACGTAATGGTTATAATAATTGAGCTTATTTTCTGAATTTTATATATATATAACACTTTACAATGTTCTAGACTCTATATTATAATGATGTTTATTAATAATTTATAATGCGAAAACAGTAAAAATAATTCTGAAATACGTTTATAATTACATATATTAATGATTACTTTTTCTCGTTTATCTATTTTAAAACAATAAATTATACTTAAAATGTGCCCGCAGACAGACAAATTGATTATAATATTACTCGTATAATCGCATTAAAAATGTATTCATTTCACACCACGTGTTTTCACTCTGCTCGAATTCGTCTAATTATATGTCTTCGGGAAGAATTCACATGGTTATAAACTTCATCGCGGTCGAAAATGATGAAAAGTTGTTCGAATTATTCACCCGTACTTAAAATCCAACAGTTTTTTTTTTCCACGCACCGTACGTGTGCGTACACTATGATTTTGTTTTAATCACTGCAAATACTCATTTATACTCGACGCACTCTTGTTCTAGTTGAACGTGAGCACCGATAAGTCCATGTGTGCCGCGCTCGGAGTTGAATTATACCGTTGAACGACACATTTTCCACTGGGCCATGAATACGTTCCCGAGACGTGGATTGGCCAAGGTAATAGCCGAAAAGGCGTTGCTCAGCGAGTCCTTGAGGAACTTAAACAAAGCTACCGTAAGTGTTTATTTAATTCGCATTATATAATAGTCGGTAATTTATACGTGTGAGTAAATATGCAAATGGATAAATACAATTGTCATGTGTGTGTGTGTGTGTGTGTAATATTCTCTTGTTTGGTCGGTCACCAACCCCTTTCAATATAAGTAGTATATATATATACGTGTAAATTATAATGACCATCAATAAACATAATATTGTGATTATGATTATATTATATACGTTCCTTTGAAATCTTTGACACGTTATAATATTATACTCTCGTTACACATATCTATACAATATATTAACGACAGTGATTATGTTTTTCGATGTTTTCTATAGCTGCTTATAAAACCTGCCGTTCCCGCGCGCACCAACTATTATGTATTATGAACGCGCATGCGCACGCTCATACACCTATATAATTTTATGCGCATATACGAGGAATGGCGAAATTTTCGGGGGAACTGCTTTACGTCATAAATTAAACGAAACGCATTGTTTTGTAAACCGATGGCAGATAATTTATACATTTTTTTTTTTTTCTTCCCCGTAAATTATGGACGAATATTTTCTCTATTAGCATACAGAATCGATTTGAGCTATAAAAACAACCTGGTTAGAATAAATCTTCGCCCAAGTTCTAACATTAATGTCTAAACGGCTGGAAAAATGAATCATTAAAACTTTATGTGCTATATTTGTATTGGTATAATAACTAAAGAAAAAAAAAATACAGTTATATCTCGAGTCAAACCCATTAATTTCATTTTATTGCTTAATTTCTTTCCAATGCTATTGTTATTATACTTAAATAACGGCTTGGCGATTTATTTAAATCAATTCGAAACTACTCGGTAGTAAACGTTGGATTGTACATCGCAGAAAACCCCAAAAATTTATTACACATACGAGTATATTATATAAAATATATAGGTATGCTGCGACGTTAAATAAATGTTTTCAAAAGTTATCGTATGATGTCCAGATTATCACATTGAAATTTGTTAAATTCTTTTTGTGTCGTTTGATGCATTATTCACGTATACGATGTAATTTACTAAAATGACCGAAGGATGCATTCGTGTTTCTCGTTTATTTAAAATCGAATTTATTATTGTTTCGATATTATATTTTCGGCGTTTTATTTTGAAACGATTAGGTCAACTGTTCTGTATATAGATAATATCGACTAGATTCGTGTCGTTCGACAACTAATCGCGGTTTTATTTCAGCGATAGGTAAACTACTCTGTAATACAATCCTTATTCGTTTAACTTTTTATTATCGAGTTCTATAGGTAAAAAGCGAAGTGCGAAGTACACACCTTTATATACATATGCATTATTATTTTTCCGTTTGATCAACATGTCTATTTCGATCTGTTCCATTTTCTATGCGATTAATTATGTTCTCTCGCATAGTATAACTGTTATTAATAAAAAATCGCATTTTATTATATAATATGTATAAACTATTTTATTTCATCGATCCTCGGGATGTATTCTATTATTACAGCCGCGTGTACAGTTATTCGTAGCTGTTGGTCTATAATAAATTCCCATGATATACCCAAGAGCGCTTGTGTGCTATTCGTTTCAACAAAAACTTCGATAAAGACTTAATGGATAGCGTAACGTAGTCATCACACCCAATGACACGTAACACGAAATCGTTCCGAGAAACAAGCCCACCCCCGCAGTACGTACACAACTGTGCACGGGATGCCCTCTAAACAAAAACCAAAATTCTATTGCCGATCCTGTAGGAAAACCCTTGGGGTGAATTCGGTTCAATTACACGTGTATCATTTAATCTCGTAGTATATACGTTTAACCTATTAAGTTACATTCGCTACTTGACCGTTTGATTTTATCATGGGACTTTTTTCGGGAGAAAAAAAAAAGAGGGTCAGTCTCTTTAGATCCGATCGCCGTTTCCCGCGAAGGGGTTTATTCAGGAAAACCGAGAGTCGGACGAGCGTGACTTGTCGTGTTGATAATAATTACTACGCCCATAGTTTGTTTGAACGATGATTTTCGCAGTCGAACACTGATTTATGGTTTTGTATTAAAAAATACGTGTATTAATTCACTTACGAGAGTCATGACGACGTCATTGCCGAATTGAACGGCGTTTTCGCGCGAATTACATTTTTTCGTCGTTTATTTTCGAACTCGCGGATTTCGCTTTTCAATCGAGCGGACGCCGTTGTTGGTTCATTGTGTTCGAGTGCATTTGATTATATTAATTACTCGGTAAAACAACTATATTTCATTGAGTTACGAGAAAAAACGTTAGCCAATAGATCATAATATTATAATATTAATAAAGAACCCCGCAGAGTGCACACTCGTATATACACTTTGATCTCGTGTTTTAATTTTTCTCGGAACAGATTTAATATTCTTATCGAGCCATTTGGAGAAAGCTCCGAGTAAAGTTTTGTTTGTTTTCTATGAAACTATAAAATGTCTCCGGTTTTAAATAACTTATGACTTGGATTTTAACTCTTCGATAAAAGGCTTTGCGAAGTTCGCCTAATGATGACTAACTCCACCCGAGCTCTGGACCGATCGAATCAGTATTGAAATTTCCGATTTACTTTTACCGCGTGCCCTGTGCTGCGTGTTATTGCTTTTCTCGATCGTCTGTATAATCAAAGATCATTTAAATACTTAAATTAATATTTACATTATGTTAATGTGTTTTTAAAATGTTTTATTAATAACCCGTCAAGCGTATGCGTTACATTTACATGTATCAAAATAGTATTAATATTATAATCAATTGTAATATGCGCAGTAAAATTTACTTTATATATTTGAATAATCGCCTTATTATTGAATATCGTTTTAAAACCGTCTAGACTTCTAAATTACATTTACCTCTATAATATTTACAAAATGGGTAAAATTTCCATAATAAAATCTTGTGACATTGACTCGATACTAATAATTCACGATTAGGAAATAACGTTGTTATTTACCAAACCTTAAAACTGTTAAGAAAAAAAAAAACACAAAAAAAATGTAAACCTATTCAATAACTTTTAATAAAATCGAATTATTAACATTTATTTTATCTATGTCGATATCATTGCAAGTAGCATTGTAGGACAGTGATTTTTAAAAAAAAAAACGTGTTCGTCGATATCAATAATTCATTCAGTTGAAAAATAGTTACCTTTTTTTTTTCTTTTTCTTCATTTGATCGTCTATTGTGTACAACATAAAATTGAATTCATTAAAATATATCAATATTTGTAAGTATTGATCGCATTATCAAATCGCTATCTGATAATGAAATAACCTTCTTCGATGTTTTCATAATGATTTCAAAATAGTTTACGATGAACCACCATTTTCACACATTTTTGTACATTTGTATTAGTTTATCAAAATGAAATCAATGTTACTATGCCGTTTCCCGTAATGTTGTTTTACTGCTTACTAAAGACTTGTTATAATATTATTTGATATCAAGCGAGACGATTTAGTTTAATGTGATATAAAACATAACATCGATAAAAAAAAGTATAACGTTTTAGATCACGAATAAAGCAAAAAACCATGCATTCGCTTCGTAATATTATGTACTCGTTTTTTTTTTATTATTTATTTACCGATTAGGTACTTGAACGTTGAACGTAAAATATTTCTATCATATTTCAGCTGTAATTATCTAACCGTTTATAATTTAAATTTTTTACGAACGTCTAAACTTTAAATTGGGCACGTTGAGTTTTTAAAATTTAACAAATAGGTAGATTTTTTTAAAATACGATTTGTATAGTTTTCGAATTATTTCGTGATGTGTTATTTATTTTGAAACGAGCGAAAAGACTTTATCATTAAACATATTCAACTCAATCATATAAGGTTGTGTTGTAACATATTATATTCAACGGCAGTTATATGATGGTGACAAGTTTTGGATACTTATTTTAGTGAAAATTACACGTCAAAACAATGGATATCGAGAAAAAAAAGAATTAACAATGTAAATGACTAGTGACACTAAGCTGAATGATTGTTGCATCATTTCAACATCATTAAAATAAAAATAATCTCACCTGCTCTGAGTAGTAATTCGTTTCTTATCATTGGACAGCAATACAACCGGCGGCGGCGTCTATAACAATTAAAAATAATCCAAATCAATCGGTCGATAAAAAACTACGACGTACGCACGCGTTGGTGAACAAATAAACAAAATATTTCGGACAAGACCGAAACGATAAAGACTTACTAGAGAAAGCCGATGATTTTCGTCCCAATCGATTTCACCTCGTTATTCCGATTTACGATCGTACCATTTTATTGCTAGATAGTAGACAACAACTTCGGGATTCATTTTGTTTGTTTATTTAAACTTTGAACTCGACCCTTCGGTACTACTATATATCGTCTTGCTAGGTAGTGGGTGGCGTGACAATAAAAACCGGATTAAATCTGTTCGTTTATTTGAACGTTGAACTCGGCTGCAACGATTTTATCATCGCAGTCGACGAATTAAGTGTTCGTGATTATCGTCTCCCAAATGTCATATTGTTCTATTGGTTAATTTAGATGTTTTCGAAATGTTAAAACCATCATTACGCCTTGCCACTTTTTTTACTACTTATGACATAAAACAAACTTGTATTCCGAGTATGGTAGAATTGTTTACAATACGGACGATATTTGTTAACCGTTATCTACAGTGTGGTCGGATATCTCAAAACTAAAGTAAAACCAAGCTCACCACCATAAAGAACGCCGTAATATATCGGGGTATAATATCGTGTCGTTTAGTTTACATAAAATTGTGTTGTTATCGTCGATAAATTATTACTTTATTTTCGTATTATAACGGTTATTACTTTCGGCGCTACTATTTTCTTTTAAACGCGCACGTCAACGCAACAATATATAAAAATCTATGTGTGTGTGTGTGTAAAGAAATGAATAAGAAAAAAAAGTTCAAAGCAGTCGGCGGCGGCGGCGGCGGCGGCGGCCCACTTGTCCAAAATTGATTTCAACGTTTTCCTAGAATACCTATCGACGCGGCCGCGCCGATACTCTTCAGCCGGGCCCCGGGGGCGGCTGTGCGGAATAGACGGGGAAAATATAAGTTCGAGTGGCGGAAGAGGAGAGGGCGGACGGCGCTAGGGGTACAAGAATAATTCAACCGTGGTTCGGTGACTGAGAAATTGAAACGAGATCCCTCCTCGAAGACGACGACGACGGTGACGGGCGTGCGCGCGCGTGCGAGTGCGAGGGATCGGGAATTTGCGATTGTGCATGTGCGAAATGAGATTTGATATGTGTAGTGGAGAGGTAATATTCGCGCGCGCTCTCTCGCATGTACGTGTATATAAATATATATATGTGTGTGTGTATATATATATATATTATATATATATACGCGTACAGGCGGTGGCGCGTTCATCAGGGCCGCCGTTCCGTTTTTTTTTTCCTTCCCTCTAACCCTGCCCTCCCGTCATCGCACATACTATTCTTCGCTCCGCCGTCTCTTCTGCGATACGAGCCGTATGTGTGCATGACGTCTGAGCCCCGTTAGAAAATTGCCGAGGAAAAACTCATTTTCGCATTTTCCTCCTTTACACACAATCCGCCGCGCGCACACACACACACACTTGCACGCACTCCCCGCCCACTCGAGTGTGTGAGTACGTACGCGAGCGCACGCCCGCGCGCGCGCGTGTGTGTGTGTGTACACGTTCTCCTTCTTTTTTATCCGTAATTCCTTTTCGCCGTTAGAGATCCAATCAGCTCTCTGGTTCCTCCGCCCCTTCCGGGCTTTTTTTAACTTTGAATTCCCCGCCCGCGCCACCTCCGACTGTCGTATCCTTGCGCGTGCGCGCGCGTGTATATAAATATATACGCGCGAGCGTGTGTGTGTGTGTGTGTGTGTGAGCGCGTTGTGTATATTCGGGCAACGAGATTTTGGATTTTTCCGCTTCGGGGATCCCGCAATTTCCAAGTCTCGCGCGCGCGATAGCGAACAAGAGAGAGTGGAAAGAAACGAGCGGGCGGCGGGGGTCGGCGAAAAGGAATATATGTGCCGGGCAGGCGGGAAGACGGTTTCTCGTGTATGTATATAATACACACGTATATATATATATATATTCAAACGAGAGAGCGCGTGTGTGTGTCCCTTCACTGCCGCCACCCTGCCCCGGTCGTCGGTTTAAGTCGACTGTTGCATACATTATAAACGTTCCACCCCGTTCGCCCGTTCCACTACCGCCGTCATTTTGTTTGTTTTTACCGCCTTCGGAGTCCTTTTTATTCTTTTTCTCTCTTCTCGCTCCCATATTCGCCCGCGACGTCTATCCCGCACGATCGATGTGTGCCTTTTAATATCCATCCGCCCGACGCACATACGCATATTGTTCTCAGAGATCTAACCCGCCGCCGCCGCTTCCACCGCTTCGAGCGACCCCCCACCTCCTCTTCTCCTCTCGGACACGCCTGCAACGACAAGGGTATGTGTGTGTGTGCGCGCATACCGTTTTCAGAACAACAAAACCGCGTTCCATTTATTTATTTTTTGTATTTTCGTCTTGTAATAGTCGAAAAGCACCACGGCGGTGACCTGCCGCGGTGAAAATCTATGTTGTAAATTATCTCGCTGCTGAATTTGAGGATTGTGTTTCAAAAAAAATTAACCGCCGACGTTTATGTTCTTATTGAGACCATAAAATATTTGCTAAAGCTGTTATTAAATATACCTACTATTACTGCTTGCGACTACTAAATATCATTTCTTAGAATTATTTTGCCGTTCTTCAACAATTTATGTTCCAAAAACTCATTACTAACAGCGTTTACGAATTTTACATTGTGAATTTAGTGTATGATGTGAAGTGATCTCGCAATTTTCGAATGGAAAATATTACGTTTAATGTATATACACGGTTGTTGTACATGTATATAAAAATTACGTCCGTCGAATTATAATAATTATTATAATAATTATAATAATTATTGTTCATTAAATTCGGCCATATGTTTTACATAAAATATTAACGTCGTTTCAACACAATATTGTCCTTAAAAAACTCTTTTATCAACTGTACAAACGACACGTATGTTAATTGTTTTATTAAATAAAGAGTACATGTATGATCATAGACCAGGACTCTCGAAAACATGAGCGATCCTATTGGAAAGAAACAGGACCACTGTGATTATTTCCGTTTTAATTTTTACCAATATTTTCCACCGAGATACATACGCGTTTCTACTCGAAACTATTGAATTTATTTACACGGCCGTCGATATAGTTACATTCATAGCGTATCGAACACCGACGTTCATTCCGTGGGCAGTTGGCCAAGTAATTGTGCAAAACATTCAAGAACAATAATTTTCATCATCAGAGCACGATTAGTAAAACTCACGCGGATAATTCGTAATAATTATTAAGATTTCAAACGTTTCCCGGTGTATTACAAAAAGAACGCCTGTAATTAATTTCATTATTATTCAACGTAATCGAAACGTCATGTATTGGATGCTAAATTGTTATTATAAACAAAGGGGGACCATAGAGGTGAGCAGGTGTTATTAGTATTTAGTAGGTACTACTAAAGTAGTGGCGTATAAAATACAGTACATTTTTTATTCACGGGCACCTTCTATGGCGGAGGAAATGCGTTTCATATCACGGATAGTTTTTACTAGAATTTTTCGGCACCCTCTCCACAACGGACACCTCTGTGCGTAGAGTGTATAATATAATATAGCCCTTTCGACGGTTATTTTTTCGATATTAAATGAGTAAATGAGTAAAACGATTTCAACGCGAGAAACGTTTTGCCCGTCTAAATTTCAATCGATAGGCAAAAAATGAGTTTTGTGTAAAAGATAAGTAAGACGATAAAAACGCGTTTGAAGACATATTATTCAAAGCTTCGACTCTAATTATTACAATAGTTTACAAGTTCAGTAATTTTCCGATTTCTTTGATTTTCGGTTTTATAATATTACATTACCTTTCATCTGGTTAAAAGCAACAATTCGCTAGATCTTCGCTTATCACTCGTATGATGCACTGAATTTCCACGTGTTCTATTGCCAATGTTACGCGATCGATCTAGTGGCGTGGCTGAGATTCTCAAAATTGATTTGATTTCGTTGTAAAGTCTACTTGAAAAGATTTCATCCCGATAGATTCTATGAAAATGAATCAAAAAAATTAAAAAATTGTCGTACTTAATTTTTGTATGACTCTGGAAGAAATTTAAAATTGCCGGATTTAAATATTTTATCATGACGTGGTATATAATTTTATTGTCAGTGAATATAGTTAACTATAGTGACATTATATTTTCTTCGAATAATAATTTCAAAAACAACATTAAATCGTCGTTGCGCTCCGTACTTCAAATAATATTATGCAATTATTATTTATTTCGAATTTAATTTAATACGTGCGTAATAATAATTTGCATGTAAAATTGTATCATGCATAATTAATAAAATCAATGAATATAGTTTAATCTTTTAATCGATACGAAACTATACGACAACTTAGATTTATATTGGCTTTGAGCCACAAATTAATTGATTGCGAATGATATAATTATGTTGCTTCTAAGATCGTATCTTATAACGTAAAAAGCGTTTTTAAAAAAAAAAAAATGTTCGATGAAATCAGATTCGTGAAAATTAAAATAATAAACAATATTAATTAATTAACTCGCATATCGAAAAGTATATCGGAATACTTGTACATTTTCGTTTGATCTATTTACCGCGGTTTTAAATGTAATCTGAAAACAAATAAATAATAAGAATTAATGAAATATGAAATTCGTCGAGAGTAAGTAATAAGACGATATTCGGTGCGACACAACTGTTCGAATGTTTTCTATATTTATAAATATATACGGGCGTGTGGTCGTATCAAAGACACGGTATTATAGTTAGTTAAACGAATATTGTTTTAGATGCTGTATTCGGTTTTAACAATAATTTCAATCGTATGGGAAAAACGAACATATGGAAATTTCACGAACGTTTCTTTTCCATATCAAATCGTTATTATTTCGTACGAGTAAAGAAAAACATACTCACTATTAGAATATAACATTACAAAACCGACGGACGGTTTTTTCTCGATAAAAAAAAGAAAATAATCATAATAATAATAATAATAATAATGATGATGATGAAAATCAAGAACTGTGGGATTTTTTTGCCGATAGAAAATTATTTTCGATAAATATTCACAATAAAATGTGATTACTCATTGGACCGACGACGATGACGACTCGGAATATTTTCTTTTCAACTTCGCGTTTGTGCCGTTGTCAATTTGCCGGTCTTTAGGCAGACATCGTATACGCCGTTTTGTAGTTTTTGCTCGCAGCCGCGTTTTATGAAATCGGTCGGACGAATACCGATGAAAAGACGATTAACTATATGAATTTATATATATAGAGAGTGAGAGAGTAAGTGTGTGTGTGTAGGTAGGTACTCCCGATGTGTTCTGGGTAATTAAACAATAAACTGA
Organism: Drepanosiphum platanoidis; assembly: GCA_948098885.1. Taxonomy (NCBI): domain Eukaryota; kingdom Metazoa; phylum Arthropoda; class Insecta; order Hemiptera; family Aphididae; genus Drepanosiphum; species Drepanosiphum platanoidis. Next base: position 20,653,162 of record OX402530.1, on the reverse strand, counting down.
GAAACGCCGAAAAGCGAGGTTTTTTTTCGTGTTGTTCGTTCGACGGTTTATAATATACTCTCGGCGTTTGTGTTATTGAAAACGCACGATAATTCCTTTCACCGAGGAAAATAACGATCCACAACAAGAGACCCGTTCGTTAACACGCGTTTGTGCGCTTATTCCGATTCCGGCGGCTCGTACACAACAACGCGCCGTGTGCGCGCGTGTGTAAGTGTTATTTTATTTTTTTTCATTATTTCCATTCTTTTTATTTCTAAATTCGCCCAAGTCATCGTTAATGACATAAAAAACAAGATTGGACTAATGAAGGGCCGCCCTCTATACGTATTTCTCAGTTCTCCCCCTCGATTGTCTAAAACGTTGCCTAGTCATTGCCGTGCAACCGAAAAGGTAACACGCACGAAAAAATAATAATACAAATAAATAGTAATAATAAAAATTAAAAAAACTATGGCAAAGAATTATTGTATTATTGTTGTTATTATTATTATTATTATTATTATTATTACCGTGTATATTTGGATTACAATAAAGTTTTGATTATTCATTAGTGAGCACCATATCGCCGAGAATTGCGCAACCTCATTTATGTTTGTGTGTGTGTGTGAAATCGGCGAATACGTTCGAAAATGTGTGTGCGCGCGCGCGCGCGAACAATAATGTAATTTACGACGACGGTCGAAAAGTATACATTTTATTTATACATATAGTACAGGGGAACGGAGAGTTACCGTGCGCGTAATTATTATCACGTTGTCCGGGCAAATTAGACGGTCCGAAAAATATGGGTTAACGGGTGTTGTTATGGTGTTATACGGTTTACAATCAATAGTCGCGACGCGTTCGAATTTATACACATATATATATATATAGTACTAGCTGACCCGGCAAACGTCGTTTTGCCATATATTTCTAGTGAATTTTTTAGTATAAAAAATAACTAACTTATTGTAAGTATTTGGCGATGGTGTTTATAATTGAAAGAGGAATGGAGCCCGATGACGGGCCTATAAAAATAACAAAACGCCAGCCGTTCGTTTATATAAAATTCATAATCTATTTATTATATGAAATCCAAATTACCACGCACTCACTGATCGCGTTGTATCTCAAAATCTAGCCCGTGAAAAGTTTTTTCCCGGTATGAGGGAGAAATGACGTTTTTCATTTTTAACCCTCTTTTACCCCCTTAGGGTTGAATTTTGTAAAAATTGAAAACGTAAAAAATTTTTCACTTTAAATCATTTTTAACGTAACAAATCTAAGTACTTTATAACTGACTTATTGTAAGTATACTCGTATATGAAAAGTATATGAAACACGTATATATTTTTAATTGAAAATGATTCGCAAAATAAATTTATAAACAATGATTACGGTTACTATGGTTACAGAATAGGTTTAAATATAAAACGTTAAATTTTTAAAAATATTTGTGGTTGGGGCCGCCCTTAACACCTAGGGGTTTAAACAATAGTTTATGTCCTATTCTCTGAGCTACGACCAAATACACGTATATAAAAAATTTCATAAAAATCGGTCTAGCCGTTCCGGAGGAGTTCGATAATAAACACTGTGACGGGAGAATTTTATTTATAAGCTAATAAATAAGGTGCCGATTAATAACCGATTATCTGTTGGATTTTTATACGTTTCCGGTGCAAAAAATCACGATTTTCACTAAACGTGGCGAAAATCGCGATTTTTTTTATAAAATAGGGCAAAAATCACGATTTCGCTACGTCGCGAAGAGAGGCGCCCATGACCTAACTTTAGACTGTAAATAAATATAATCGGTACTACTTACGGCTTGTAGGTGGGTCGCTGTTGAGTTTCGGCGTCAGTTCGTGAAAATATAAAGTAAGCACTAACAGATACACAAAAGTCACGATTAAAAGTTTCATCGGTCGTCGGACGAGATGAATAATAATAAACCGACGACGTTATCGACACTATCACGGAGAAAAATTAAAACCGCGACGAAGAACTTTCCGGACCGGTGTCGACACTAGGCCGGTCGTCAGAGCACTGTGCTTCCGGTTAGCCGACGTACTTCCTCGCGAGCGTCTCTCGATCGGTATTAGGCGGGTTGCGCGCGCAGAACGGCTGTCGTTGGTCGGCGCGATTTCATTGGCACGCAGTATCTCACTCGTTCCTATTTATATTCCTCATTACTATTGTTACATAATCATGTTGTCACAATGAACTATCTTATATAATAATTACGTAATACCTATTAATGACTAATCTCTTCGATCGTTGTACGTTTCCGGTGCGAAAATCACGATTTTTTTTCATAGAATAGCAAAAAAAAAGAGGTATTGCCTCGTGGCAATGTGGGGTGGCGGTCACTACCCCTATGATTTAAGGGAGACTATCATTTATGTTTGATTTTAAGCGCCCCCGTGTCTTTTTAGTACACATCGCGGGAAAAAAGTCAAAGGGGGCACATAAAAGTTTGATCAGAAGTCGGGAGACCTGTATTGCCCCTGCGTTCCCCTCCAATTCAACTACTGCTCCCACTAAACCTATTCTGCTCGCGAAAAAATCTCCCTTAAAATATTAACAATATATATATTACAGCTGAATAACCCGTGTGTGACTTTTTATTTTTTTCATTTTTACCCCTTTTATCCCCCTTAGGAATGGAATTTTGAAAATCGGGCGACGTGGTGACACTCAGTAAGGCATTTGGAACAACTCTGTGAAAAAAAATTGTAAAAAAGTTAAATAGCGTCGTCACAAAATGGGAACATAAAAAAGGCCTGTTCTTTTATATATATAATAGATAATAGATAGTCTCATATGGACATGATTTTTAGATTAGTGGTAGTTAGTTTTTTTTTTTTGTTGAATACGTATGACAATTATTATTACCGTCAATTTTGTATAATTTTTTTTGAATTACGTTGATGTAGCTTAACTAATGGCGGTGGGCGATTAACAATAATTACTGTTGGTCGACGACGACAGTTGTAAAATTAATTATATAAAACATACTTTCTAATTTTAGATTCATAAGTGAGAGTATGTCGTTGTGTCGATAGATTTTTCATGTTTTTCTTATTTTTTGAGCGGAGTTTTCGTCTCGAGTTCTCAGGATAAAGTACTTCGGACACTCGAGACGATTGATATTTTTCAAACTATTTCGAAAATACGTCGAAAAATCTAATTTCGAAATATTAAATCTAGAGGTTTTTTTTTTTATGATTTTCGACGATTTTAATTATATTTATAATATTATGCACTGAAAACACAACAATTGTCTGTAGTGTAAAAAAATAACAATACCTACAACGTGACAAAGATGTTTTTTATGATTTTAATTTGGTGAAATTCAAATTTTTTATTTTAAATGCCTTTAAATCGTATCAAAGCTTAAATCGTTTTCAAATTCTTTGGATTGTATAACAATATATACGTATATAGGTATGTTTGCATAAAATACGTTTTTGTGTCAAAAACTAATTCATAGTCATCTGTTTATTTATATTTTTAGTTTTTTGAATTTTTCACCAGATCAATTCGATTTCATATATATTATAAAAAATAATATTTCATAGTTTAGACCGGTATGGTTTTATTAAGCACTTGTAATTTGTAAATATTACAATATAAACCTAATTTTATTCAAACCCGTTTTTTTCTTTCACAATCAATTGCTTTTAAATTTTTAAACTCCCATCCGAGTGCCCCACTCAGATCCTATACGTCACCCGAATCCTGTTTCCTTTCGGCCAACTTTTTCTTTTCGCTAACTGTGTATAGTTCGAGATAATTTTCACCGTTTATATCTCAAATCCTTACATTCTTTCTTCGATTTATTTGTACCCGCTATTACTTTTTACTTGTAATTCGTCATCATTGTCGGACTTCTTAAGAACAATAAAAAAAGGCAATCAATAATTTTCGATACGACTATCGAGGTAATTGTATTAATCGGAAGAACGACAATCGACCGTTTATAATATTTTTAAGAATATGTCTCGAATGAGAAGTAATACTATGAATACATATCATGAATAATGTTTATAATAGCGATAAACGAAAATGTATAATATTTTATTTTAACAATTTCATTTATTATAAAAATATGGTAGTTTATTTGTTTTTTCATTCATATCAATCGTTTTGATATAATAATTTCGAGTATGATTTGTTCAATCTTGCCTCAGTTATTTAAAATAACATTTCAAAATATTACGGTCGACTCCCCAAGGTGTGTTGTACGAGCAACCGTAGACTTGGTTAGACGCATCAGTATCTATTTTGCCTACCAGAGAGCCGTGATAAATGGTTTGGTCGTTTGGTTTTTAGAAAAATATTAATCGATTGGCCAAAACGAAAAATGATGTAGTTATGCTTTGTAATCAAACTATTTACACATAACTACTCATCGTAGATATTATATACAATATACATATAAACAAACGTAAAATATAATTTTATATTTATAATAACATTATATACCTAGATCCTCTACAATAGTGTAATTATTTTTATTTTTAAAAGTTCATTTTTTACTTTAAAATTATTTATTGTTTGATATCAAAATCACAAACGACGAACGGTGAAAGTGGTCGAATTTTAAATTTTTACGCAGTGTCATAAAACTAACTGAGAATATCGATTCGAAATGTTGAGAAAGGAAAGTCTTCTGGCTCGTTCTTTATAAAGATAAAGAAAATGTAACTTATATTTCATTCGGCGACATTTTAATTAGCGAATATACTTGAATTTCAACTATCAGCGTATCGTATTTCAACGTGCGACTTTGTTTGACTTCGAGTGACTTCAAAGTACATTTCAATTTGAAATTTCAATCAATTGCTCTCAACTCAACATGTTTTATTTATAACGACTTCGTCATAGATTATATCGATATTAATTTTTTCTATTAGTCGTTGAAGCTTGATTGTAATTTTGTTTTATCGGGTTAAGATTTACACGTAACGGGCGAGAACTGGAAAACGATATTCGAAACCGTCAATAGCCCTCTGTCCTTCAATCACACCTAAACAGCGGTTCACTATTTGAAAGCGCGCTGTTAGTATTTTTAGTTGACGGTTGTTGTTGTTGTTTTTTTGGCATAAAGCTGCATTGTTGTGGGCACACAAAGAAAACGTTGTTCATTTATTGCCAATAAATGTTCCGCGAGAATTATTATTTGTCCTTAACGAGTTCAGGTTGACTGACATTAATGAGCGTATGTGTCTTTCGTTCCTTTTTCATTTGTCGTCTACTTAATTTTTTCTCGGAAAATTAAATGTTTAAGCAACCGGCGGTCATATTTCCCACATATTCCGCACTGCACGGCGCCGCCACGCCGGTCGGCCGATAAATTATTAAAACTTAATAATAATTTGTATTAAAGTTGATATAGGGGTATTTTTCCTTTCGCCCTTATACTTCTGTGGCGCTGAATAAATGATAACCTCTTCGGCTCGTTCATGTTTCTTAAGGTTTGATTTATAATTAAAATTCTCTCTACGCGCCCTCGACGGCGGCGCAGACCAAGACTAGCTTCGTGCGCAATCGGATATAATATACGACGACGGCTAATGTTAAACGGTTTATTATTTAATTTTTTTGTTTCCCGAAAAGTCATTCGATATAATTCAATCGTTCCGGGGCAAACGTGATTTCATCATTTTCCTTAAATACTATTGCGGCACACAATATTATTCAGCAACCGTTCGGTTTTGATTTGTCAACGATTTATATATTATTATAATACTCATTTCGGGGGAAAAAAAAAAAATTAAATTCTCAACGCGGCCGCACGACACGTCCGTTTCTAATGTTCGCCACAAATATCGCTAATAAATTATCGTTATTATTACTATTATTATGATTATTATTACTATCGTCGTATATCGAGGGCATATTAATGGTATTATATTATTATATTGTCCGTCCAAATGGTTTATGGACATCGTAAAAATTCTTTGGCCTTACGTGCCAACACATCATGATTAACCCTTATCCGCTTTAAGTGACATTTAGATCGCGCGCGTGTGTGTGTGAGAGTATTTGGATAAAGGCCAGGCCGCTGGCATTACACATGGAAAAGGACTTGCGAGTTTTAGGAAATGTTTACCTCGTGGGGTGATTCATCGGGACAGTTTATTATACGACGATCCCCTAGCTCGTAAATATTTGAAAAATGATTTCCCATAAGTCAAAAGACAACTTAAAACTGAGAAATAAGTATACTTATAAATATAATAATCAAACGTTCGATAGGTTTTTATCACTAGTCATCGTGAGTGTCAAATATTTTTATCCATACCCTGCAAGAGTGTTGCATTTCAAAGTCGAAAACACATTATTACATTATTATACGTATATTATATATATACGCTCTGTACTCGCCTAGTATTTCTAAATTAGAAAACCGTCTTTAATCTTTCTCTGTCGTTTAAAAGTACGTGTAAATATTATGCTTTTAAAAACACATCGAGTTGCGATTAAAGTTCACCGTCAAAGTATTTCGAGTTGAATGTTGAGTTTTGTGAATTTGTTTCGTTTTCATAAATCTCAATCCGCAACAACTATTACATCGAGTTTTAAACAAACTTTTTATTATTCGCTTACTCGTTGCTTAAATAATATTCATGAACTCGGAACATGTAAATTCTTACTAAACCGCGCATTAGAATACTGCAGTATACATATCGTTTGTATATATACGTATATATTATAACTCACGCTTACATGGCAAATCCGATGTTTCTTTATTCTTTTCGTCCATAGTTCTTCATCTCGCAAAAACTATAAATTATAAAAAAAAAAAACTTTAAACCAATATTATCTAATACATTTATTGAATTGTATAAATATGACGTGTAGTTTCAAAAGGTTTTTAACGTGGTTTTCGTTTTGTAATGTATGAATAAATTTAAAATACATCGGACGTTTTAAAATATTACGTGGTCGATTTGAAAACGACAAAAAACAAAAATATATTATATACTTCAGTTGTACCGATATATATATATATAATAATGTATACAAACATTTCATTTTATCTTATCTTTCGAAAGAATCCGTTTCTTTAAAAACGTTGTTGTTGGGAAAAAAAATTGTTCCCATTGAAATTACGGAGATTATCAGCGATTATTGAATCTTAATTTTTTCTCCTCTTCCAAACGAAATTGTTCGAATAAATTACAAAAATTTAAAAACCGTGTTGATTTTCGTTGTATTTTAAACGGGACGTGCGGTATTTCTTCACCGTACGTATATGTGGTGTACGGTTCTTATCGACGTTCACGAAACGACTGGAAAATCTATCGTTGAAAACGATCGGTCACAAATGGTGTTTACAGATTCGGAATTTTTTATAATCTCGTTAAAATTTAGGACTCACGTAAAACCACGGATACGACTTCTCCGCTCTACTTGAAATTCATATAATTATCAAATAAGTGGTCGTGTTTTTTTGGTTTTTAAAGTCGCGATGTGTATCGAAGTCCGGTTAAAGAGGGCACCCACAATAAATAAAACCGATCGTAGAATAAATAATTATCCATAGTCAGTGATGATGTAACGAAGCGATAAAAATTGTAAACCTCGTGTGATTTCTCATGTATTATACAACGATTTTTTCGTCATCGGAAACAACGTTTATACACGTGCTTATATATTATGGAAAAATAGTATGATAAAAAAAACGTTCGAATCGTCGTCGTCGCCGTCGTCTATTGTACAAATAGGCATCGCATGATATGCTTATACTGTTCGTAACTTATAGTTTTGAAAGAGAATCGTTTTTTTTTATTTATAATTACTGTTATTATTGTTATTGACTCGTTTTGCGTTGAAATCAAACGGATCGTTTTATACTATAGGACGTATTTCGTGTTTTGTCTAAAGCGCGAGTTTTTTTCTTTCTTTTCGTCTGTCTGTTTGTTTGTAAACCAGAGTTTACAGGGTGTTAGACAAAGGAACGCGACGAAGAGGGAAAAACGTATACATACACCGTGCGTATATATATATATATATTATAGTGCGTAGAAGAGAGGCGTGTTTAACGTTATTCTGTGCGTTCTTATTCGCCATGTGTTGTTTCGTGAATAATTACACAGCGCGCGCATACCGCGGTCTAATTAGTCGTATTATACGTGACAGTGTATTACAATGAACGTAATAATACGATCGGTAGTCGTAAAAAAAATGGCTTGTCGTCGTCCCCGTTACAGCCCGGCGTCGTATATATATATACTGAGTTATTACAATACATAATATAATGTACGATGAGCTACCCCGTGTGTTCCGTTATGGAAATAGAAAAAAAAAAAGGAAACGGTAAACACCGTCGTATAATTACACGCGTATTTATAATACCAATTATATATTAGTATTATATTATAATGTACGCGCGCGTGCACAAATTTTTTTTCTCTCCCATTAGTGTTATAAGTTTATAATAATGTACGTGTAACGTGTTTTGAAAATATTGCGTTACTTGTCGCGGCGCGAAACAACGAATAACACAAAACGGAACGAAAAACGAAAATTGTTTGACTTTCCGAGTCCGCGGGTTTCGACCGCGTCCGGATATAAAGGCTCTCGATACTATATTATAATCGAGGTCGATCTCTCGCCGCCCTAAACGATAAATATATTTTCGCCTAACAAAAAAAAAAAAACAAGTTGCGCGAGTACATAAACGGTATCGAACAATATCAATGTAAAACTCGATTAAACATATCGTGTGTTTAATTGAAATACCAAAAAAAAAAAACCACGTCGAATGAGATCGATCTCACGTGAATTTTTCTGCACCAAATCCGTCTGTAATAATTTTTAAAAATTTAACATTTTTTTTTTTTTAATTTTATTCTAGCGTACGAATTGCCATCCCTTGAAAAATTGTCCCCCCCCCCCCCGAGTAGATGTGCCCGTTTTGCCGACCACGCCGACGTATCTGTTTGTTGTAAAACGCGTCTCGTTATATAATTGTTATTCGTTTTTTTTTTAAGTGGTATTTCGTGGATAAACGAGAGTTGGATGATGCCGTGTACTCGAATTTCGTGCAGATGTACCCGGACGCGGACACCGAGCGATTCTTGGACGATTCGACGGAGCAGAGTGACAAGCTGCTGCTACAAGTATGGCAATCGCTGGTGTCGGTCGTGCTGAACGCGTTTATGACGAAAACGTCAATCAACGGGTAAGAAAAATATTGATTATAATAACGTACGAGTATACCATATATACTGCAGCGGTAGTATATAAACATATATATAGAGACACATCTCTGAAACGATACATAATGACCGTTACGATAGTAATGTATGTAATCGTTCTGTGATCGGAACGTATACGAAACGTTTTACGGAAATTTTTTCCCCGAGCACTTGTGGTCTGAAAATTTCCCTCCGACGAAATCTCTCTTGACGATAGTGATACGAAGATTTGCGAAATATTTAAAAACTTTACGAACGAGTTATCGGACTGTGCACACTCGTGTACTTTTCGACGATAAACGCACAAAATGTGGCGAAATGCACGTTATAAGACGTCTTGTAATTTATACGCATGAGTTGAAAGCATATTTTAAACGTGTAATGGCTGGTTGTACGAGTCGTTCGCGAATTAAAATCATTATATATAATTATTAAGCACCGATTAAGATCGTAATTCGCCGATTGCCATGATTCGCGGTGCAAATCTTTATGAACCGGGAACGCATAAACTGGGGTATTCATGACTAGCTCAGAAATTTTCAAGTACCTATGTATACCATGGCACGGAGGTGGCCGACTTACGGTTCGCGTCATATGCCGCTTGTTGTTCACGAAAACAAAAATTTACTTATTCTTATTGTGAATTTAAATTCTTTAAAACGCACGTTCGAAAGAAATGTCTTTTTTGTATGGATTATTAGGATAGATCGAATCGGCATTCAGCTGTCTTTATTGTTCTTATATGATTTGGTATAATCTGTGATAACGATTGAAACATTTTGGCTCTAGATATCATTGTATTTATCCGCGTGTGGCTCGCGAACGCATTCATTTTGGCCACTCCTGCCATAATAAATGACCCTGTAATTAAATACGCGATACTTCTGAGTTATAAGTAATATAAATTCGTGTTATAAGTAGTAGAGAAATATTATGGTCGAATATTATTTAATATTTATCAAATCGTCGAATAGAAATAGAAGTTGTTCATGTCTTTTTTTGATTTATAAAAATCGCGGCTATTGAAAATCGTATTCTCACCACTGCAATAGGTTGCATATTAGACGGATGTCTATTGCCGGTAAGACTTTCAGTACATACCGCCCAGTCCTGAATTGTTAATAATTGTAGTTTTGAAGAGAAAGAAAAATTCTAGTTTTAAAATAGCCGTTTCTATAGAAATCGCGCGGACAAACACACATAGAGACGCGGACACGGACACACACCAGCTGTCATATCTTTATTAAACGATACATTACGGTTAAACATTGTCGCGAACGAGTTGATTAAATACGATCGGATTTTAGAAAAAGCTCACAACTGGCGGAGCTCACACGTACGTCTCGTTTGTTTCTTAGCCGTTGTGTCGAGAAATCGCGCGCGGACAGACGAGATTCGAAGTCGAACCTGATAAAAAAAAATCGTATATACGCGCGATGTTACGTATATTATATATAAATACGCGGTTAGGTATTCGTATTATATATATATACGTATATATGTATCATTTATATCGCGACGATAATTTCATACCGAACCGTACGTCGTCGGTCCGGCACACACCCCATTGGCCGGTAACCGACCGTCGTCCGATTGGTCGGAAATAAATATTTTTCGCTCGGTTTTTTATTTATTTTATTATTATTTTTATTTTATTTTTTCCTTCTTTACCTCTTTCTTTATTTCTCGGTCCGCGCGTAATTAAGCTCAACGGCCGTCGCCGCCGCCGCCGCAACCGGTCCTTCGTCGCGCGATCGTCGTCATCTCATGCATATTGCATGTCGCGTACGCGCCCGTCAACCCGACCGCGCGCGCAATCGCAGCGCGTGGCAGAACCGTCGACATGTCCCCGGGTCCAGAAGAAATAAACCGCGTCGTCGTCGTCGTCGTTGGCAAAAACGCATCCGTGGGATATAATAATATGTTTCTCTCTGTCTCTCGATCTCGCGTATTCTTCTTTAGGATTTTTTTTTTCTCGTTTCCCACTCTCGCCGTCATCGCAGTGCCCCGACGTCGGCGGCCCGACAAAAATTCTAATCCGGTTTCGCGGTGTTTCGCTGTTGCGCGCGACTGCGGTATAAGTAGCTGAGCACTCGTCAGCTTTGGCGGCGGCGGCGGCGAATAACGAATATCGTCCCGTGAACTCGCGGGGAAACGATTGTTTCTCCGTGTCTCCTTCTCTCTCTGTCTCTCTGTGTGTTAGCTCTCCGTCTCTTTCGCAGCTCTCCCGACGAACGGTGACGTGCCCGATCGAATTGAAATTTTTTCTTTTCTTTATTCGTCGTCGGTACGTTACGAAACGTCGAGACTTTGCACGTCCGGTACCAGGATTTCAATATGAATGGGGGGAGGGGGGCGAATAGATATAGGAAAATAACGACCAGAGCCTATGAAAAATTTGCTGTTTTAAATTTAAGTCCAATTAAAAACGTACGAGCTTTTAATTTTATATTTATTATAGTTCCATCAAAATTATGAATGGTTTTTCGAATTCGAATGTAACTCACGCGCGTGAGTAAAAGCTCTACGATAATTTGAAACGGGAAACAGTAGGTACCCGTACGTACAAAAGATACCGTCGATTTAATTGTTTTAAATTATTCATGCGATGTATATTAAATTATACGATATTATGCTTTATCACTCTATAACTCATGAACGTTGCCTTTCAGCATGTCGACTAGAACATAAAAATAACATGCTATTTTATATTAAAGTCGAACGACAACTCCATAAGCTTACGGCGTTATATTTATTATAGGTATATTAATTATGTATATTAATTCGCATTATTACTTATAAAATATAATATATGAAAGTTATTAAACCGATTTAATATGAAAAATTAATCAATGATAATAATATATAGGTTCATTGTATTAATATGAGTGTAATTATAAATCGTAAGAATTATAAAATAAACAACAATATATAATAAGGTAATTTATTGCATGTAAAATGAAAAATATCATAAAAATAATTAAAAGCCTCACGGCGCTATAATATGTGGTCTGGTCCGTTCTACGTATATATTTCTATTTCAGAGTAAATTAATTAAAAAAATAAATAAATAATAAAAAAAATAGAACTATATTGTTCTGATCACGTATGTAGTGCTTCGGGCAATGATTTGTGGACAATTAATTGTGTGACTATACGGCAAGAATAAGTCTTATTACCTTGATACATGATTTAATACGGTTTTTTTTTGTACAAATATAAACTTATATGAATTATTGCAATACGCGCGGTTGTATACTAAATCGAAATATGATTTTTTTTTTTTTTTAAACGTTATCAATGTGGCGTTATAGTTTAGCAATTAATTGTATTCAAGATCATGAAACAGTCTAGAACTAATAGTCGTCTATAAACCCTATAATATTTCGATAAAATATCCAAAAGAGCGTGTCCCTCTAGATGTCCCTACTATATCAACTGTAGTAATTTAACAGACGCGTGTCGAATTTGATGAGGTAATATCATCTGTGGGCGCGTGTGGGGTACGTCGTTGGTCTGACGCATGACCGTCGCGCGTCGTCGGTATGATTACTTATTATTTTCAATATCCGATTTCTTTTTAAAACATCGACTCCGCGCGGTATTCGTAGTGTTTTACGACCGAATCGTTAATAACGTACTAACGCGAATAAAATCAAATGTAATAAGAATATCAGATCGAATGGTTCACGGGTCGATCTAGTGTATATTCGTAAATATAGTTTAAATTAAAGAGTAAGTATAACGTTTATTTCGAAATGTCAAAAATATTCTCAAAACAGCTTCTCCATAAAGGGGTACCCTTGTGTGTAATATCGAGTGCGCGGTTAGTACGTGATAATATTTTAATATTATTTATTAATAATGTTTAATGAAAAATGGATAACAAACGAAAAAGATTTATTCACTTTTCCCGCGCGCGCGCGCTAAAGGAAATCGAAATTTTTCGGGGCCCTCTCGATAAACGTATCCAGGGTGATTTAAATTATAGGCTGACGCCGCAGTAGTCGTTTGGTAGTATCTCGTATACGTATATATTACATACTTTCGGGACGGGGTTGAATCGTGCGTGCCCCGCGCAGAGGCCAAGCCTGGCTCTCGACTGCCGTCTTACTCTCCTCTTTCCTCTCGCAGCCCCTCGGCATCACAATAAATGCGACTCTTCCCACTCGTTCCGTCTGCACCGTTACCCGTAACCGTAAGCCGCCCGAGGTTTCTAACGTGTCGAGATATTGTTGGCATCGATTCACGTTTATTACCATTCTTCTCTATATACTAACGCCACTACATTATTATACATATATATATATACAATACACATCTATCGTGTGCGAGGTACAAAAACACCCCCGTTCGCGGGGGATTCGAACGGACGAACGGGCGCTGTGTTCTTATATGTACAATGCACGGGCGCGCGCGTCGTTTACGGCGGAGCCGCGGCGGCGGCGTCGGTAAATCGGGCGCGTATTAAAAACGTCGGCATATCGGAGGGCGGACGAGGTGGTGTGCCCGAGTGTAATCTCACTAATGATATTTTGATTACGCGCCCACGGTGGTACCGCCGCCGCCGCCGTTTCAGGGATAAATATTCACATTTTCGCCGCGCAGGATAAAAGAAAGACGCACGAAAGGGTGTACACACACGAGTTATTGTATACGCGCGCACGTATATGTGTGTTCGGGATAATCTTCGGCCCAGATATATTATACGCGTTGTATACAAAAATGAAATAATAGAAAAACGGTTCTTTTCTTTATTTTTTTCGTATAAACGTACTTGCGTATATAGTACACCCTCGACCTCGGGGCTCGTTCCTTTTTCTTTTTTTTCTTTTTTTTTAATTTAATTTTTAGTTTCTGCCGCTATGTATATTCACTTCCCCGAAGGCTACAAACTTATTGTGAAACGGCGCAATATATGATATACATATATATATAAAACCGTATCGCGTTTTTTATGTACTTCTATTGCACGCGACTTTTTACGAAAACGACGATTATTATATTATTCAACGTTATAATAATTACCACCGCTACGTTCGTAGCGTTTATTTTTATTCATTTACTAAATTTTTTCTTTTCCTTTTTTTTTTTTTTTTTTTTTCTACTATTTAATTTGTCTAATATTATAGTTCCCACCGGAAATCGACGTGGCAGACGGCGTTTTCCATCGCAGAGAAATAATTATAGAATCTATACAGTTGTTATTACCGTCGTCGAAGTGTGAGAAAATGCGGTCGACATCAGAAAGCCCGTCGAACAGCGCAGTAGTATAAATTCAATTACTCGTCATCCTTGATGTGGTCTTTTAATCGTACGCAGCATAGCTTCCATACACTCGTACTAACATCACGTCGTATCATTACCGAAATGTAATTTACGCATACGTACGCGTGGTTTCCGACCATCTTATTTGTATATACCAATACGAAACAGTCTTATTCTTTGCTCGTCGCGTTTAACTCGAATTTGAAACTATTGCCCGTCAAGCAATGCAATTTCTCATATAGATCGATAGAAACGTATAACGATCAAACCGGAGTTGTCTTGCAGCTATCGCGCACGCGATTCGATTTCGAGATCCTTTATTCCGCGGATCGATCGTGTATTATGTTTTCCTCACGAGATCCTTTGGTATTTATATATTACTAGCTGATGCGGCAAACGTTGTTTTGCCATATATTTCTGAGTGAATTTCGTAGTGCAAAAAATAACTGACTTATTGTAAGTATGTGGCGTCGGGCGGCGTCGACGACTGAATGAGGAACGGAGCGCGCGTGTACGCACGCACGCACGCTCGCTCGCAATTATGTAAACATTTTGTAATAATATGATATTGCAAAATCAATACCTTTTGGTAAAGATCGTCGGGATTTTCGATGACATAACAATCTATTTATATAAAATGCTACCGCGCACTCGCTGATCGTTGCATCTCAGCAAATCTAGCCCGTGAAAAGTTTTTCCCGGTATGAAGGAGAAATAACGTTCTTCTTTTTCAACCCCTTTAACCCCTTAGGGGTTGAATTTTGAAAAATAAGTTTGTAGATTTTTTCATTACTACGAGTATGATGTATGCTAAGTTTCAAAAAAATCCGATCGAGAAATACAGTTTTCTTAGGATGTTAATTTTCTTAATTTTTTTCCGTAAGATCCTTCTAACATAATCTAAATAACTAACACAACAAAAAAAAATAAAAATAATTAGCTAAATCGGTCTTGCCGTTCACGCGTGATGAGGATACCTGGTAAATAGGGATTAATTTTCATAAAATATTATTTTTTCCGATTTCAACCCTTTAAAAGCAAAATTTTGAAAATCGGGCGACGTGGTGACACTCAGTAAGGTATTTGAAACAACTCTGTGAAAAAAATCGGTTTAAAAGTTAATAAGCGTCGTCACAAAATGGGAACATAATATGTAAAAAAGGCCTGTTCTTTTATATATATATAATAGATTACGACCGACCGCTGTACACGTCGACGGCGGCACTGTGTCTAAATACGAAGTGTAACCGCCGCCCGTCCGTTCACTATTGTACAGCGACGGCGGTCTTACTATGTACGCGTCTCAGTTATATATATATATACATACAAATATGTGTGTGTGTGTGTGTGTATATATATTATAAGGTACACGACACAAGTGCGCTTGTAGTAGACTCGAAAATGTTATTAAAGTTGATTAAATTAAACCGGCCACAGTTTGGTTGATTAATGATGATGACGGCTCGGAATCGGCTTCCTGACCAGTAGCCCGGGATCTTTATTTTAGTAGACGCACACCACTACAATGTACACGGACCCGCTCGACCCATTGTCTATGCGCCGTTTGGTCATTAAACAACCGGAGGCCCGATGATTACTATACAATGCCTTAATTATTGCCTGGGTCTTGCAGTGAATCTAGACGTGTGTGTATATATATATGTTTATTATAATATACAATATCACGTACAAGCCAGCGTGTACAACATCACGCGCGTATGTGGTGAGTAGATATATACATAATATATATATATATATAGTTGCACGTATATATACTCTGGAGGATACCTCTTCCTCGCCGTCGATTCGATTTCATTCATTATTTTAAGTAAAAAAACTCAGCGTAAAAATTATTATTAACGGCAGGAGAGTAAAACGTATATATATATATACGTACGGAGAGCAAACGTGATGATGAAGGAACGGGAGAAGGCGAATGGGAGACGCGAACCTTTCACGGTCCGTGATCGGGCGAGTCCTTGAGACGGAATAAGCCAACGGTCCGCCGACACACGCGCAGCTTCTCTCGATTCTTCTCATTATGATATTCACCTGTACCGCGAGCAGTTGTACTCACCGTGTACTATGTACGAGTATATAGGTATGCGTGTTTATAGGGTGTCCCAAAAACATTATTCTTTTTGAATTGGCCAAAAACACTTTGTTCGTCGGGCAATGCTTACACGGACTCGTTCCGACTAACTTTTCATTTGTCGATATGAAATAATCGACTGGAAGGTGATCAGAACCCAGGTCTCGTTTGAATCGCGAGTTTACGGTAGAAAACCTCTACGTGGATTTGAAGGGGAAAATTCGTCAAAAGCCTCGTAGCCGATCGCCGAGAAAACACCCACGGCAGTTATGGCCAATCGTTCTGTACCGCGTTATGGTCGGGTGTGTGTCCACAGGCCGCGGGGGAGTCGTTTGAATGCTATATTTTGTGTTTCGTGCGTAAACGGGTAAATTCACACCGGTGTCCTTCAATGTATTTTCGATATTTTTTTCATCACGTGTTTCTTAGTCGATTTAAAAATAGAAAACTCGTTCTTTTCGAGACACCCTGTACTCGAGCACCTATTATAGGTAACGTTCGGTATGTGTAGCCGACACGCCGCCGCCGCCGCCGCCGTTGTATAAAAACACGTCTCTGATATCTCGTTAGCCCGTCACTATGCATATACGATAATACGCTTGTACATAAGTAAATACGTATATATATATACACGAGATAGATATATACTGTGTGGTACTTGTCGACTACCGCCGGCTAATTGCGCCCGATGGCGTTTGTGCTACCGGTTAAAAACACATACTCGTACTTTGTGTGAGTGCGGCCATAGTGCTATATTATATAGTATATATTATTATATTGTGTGTTTCATTGTTCGATAGTCGATTCTGTTTCCGTTTGATAAAGCTCTGCCCCGCAATCGGTTCATCTGGACAACAATAATAACACTATTTATTTTTTTTTCGTTCGTTAAATCTATTGGCCGCATCGATTCCGGTTCGATTAGTTGATTTGAACGAATAAACGTTAATTTAACTTCCGTCATGTTTTCGTCTCGAAAACGTACTCGCGACGATGCGCGAACCGAATATATTACAAATGGTCGGTTCAGTTTTTCATAAAAATGAATTTGTAACATCTCGTCGAAAAGTTATTGTTTAATATCGTTCCAACCCGTAATGTAATCATAATTGTGTTTTGATTTATTCTCCCTTCGATCGAATAAGTTTTAACGAGCTATAAATATCATAATGATCGCAGTCCGATATGTTTATTTTTTTATATATCAAAATGTGTTGTATTACAATCCGTCGTCTCGATTTCCGATAGAGTAGTCGGCTACTACTATACACTCCGGCTAAAGCTCGTTTTTAGTATTCAATATGGATACCACGTTTTTTGTCCCTCCAGTTATTTGGAGTGGAAAAATAAGTTTTGTTGAAACTTTTAGTTTCAATAATAGAAATGCCCTTTGGAAATTCGTAAAGTGTTTTATGCATTGCCAATAAATAAGGCCCGATATGAAATAACGCGCCGGTCTCTATTGGAAATATGAGACATATTGTACTTTTTATGTCTATAATATTGTTTTATTTTATATTTTTATGATTTTAGTTTATACTCTAGAATTTAAAGTAAATTCATTACGGATAATTTTTTATTATTAAATCTTTTTCTTTTTTTCTTTTTTTCAATAAACTATCGAACTATTTTGAATTGACTCAATTAAACATCAAATCCTTGTTGCTTTTTTGTAAGGTAATATTATCTTTGAATTATTATTCTTAACGATAAATATTATGTGTCGAAAAAATGCGGAATTCCGAAATGTTCAATTCGTAGTGGCAAATTATCTAACGTAATCGTTTTTAGTATAAAAAGAAATAATAAAAGATTGGTTCTATTAAAAACAAGTCGAGACTGTCGAGGTGTTTTTTTTTTTAATATTGTCATAATATATTATGATCCCCGCAAGAGATGTTTTGGCTTTTCAAATCAGTCAACAATGATTTACCATTTGTGTTCACTTCGAAGACGTTTCTTAATTTAAACGTTATCCGCTGCGTGTTAATTTTAAAATATTATACGAGTAGAATACCAAGTCGCATTTTATAATAAAAGATTTTCAATTGAACCGACTCCGGGCGGAATGTTTTTCAATCAGGATGGATTGTCGAAAATCTCGTTTTGAAAATAATTTGTATATTCCATTAAAATACACGTCAACGTAAATTAACACGAACTTAACGAAACGTCAGTTTCTTACCACTTACTAAATATCCGTGAAGAAACAAAATAATAATATTATTTCCGTGGAACCCACGCTAAATGATTGCTTTCCAAAGATGGTAACGAAAGACGGTATTGGTTGTTTTTCATAAATAGCACAAAAGCAATATACATTATATTTTATAATAGAAAAAAAAAAAAAAAAACATCGTTGCCCGTACAGTTGACACGAAATTGACACCTACATTTTTTTTTTTCTTTTAAATTCCACAAACAATTCTTCAAATGCATATACGTATATGTGTGCGTGTGTGTGTGTGTGTGTCTTAAACGGTCGACGCTATTCAAATAGGTATTTTTGCATTAGTTTTGAAACGCATTACATTTTCCCAGCAGCATCATCACCCACCGCCGCCACCGCCGCCGTCATCGTCTCGCGTTCAGAGCCGAGGCACAAAAACGACACGACAATATAATAAAGTAATTTTTTCTCTCCTCGCTCTCGTAGGTACGTCGCGTTATTATTACTATTACTATTATTATTATTATTATTTTTTTCGGATTTACGATTTAGTACGGATAGTTATTATTATATCCACGGCGGCGGCGGTGGAGGACCATGACGCTTAGGAATCTCGTTTTATATTTTCCTACCGAATATAATAGGAAACCGAAAACGTAATAATAAAAACGTTCTAATTGCGGGCTGTGTGGCCATCTTGGATATTTTTTCGAAAATGAATCGACGTTTTGTGTACACAATGACAGTTTGTGATTAGTACGGATTAAACTGACCACGTTCGAACGGCGTACACGTAAACTTTCTAGATAAATATCTCAATGTAAATGACATATATATTATTCTTTGATCGATTATCGTACATGTTATGGCGTATAGATACGATGTCGCTGTCTCTATTCGTTTCGCGTGTGCACAAGAGATTTCAATATCATTTTTTATACATTTCAAATTGCTCATGTCGAACCTGTGTTGTGTTGAAAATCCGCCGTATACGAATGTGATTTGAAATGATACATGATATTTAATCACCCTATATTTAAAACTGTTTCACAGTAATCATAAATTAGAAAATAGAACTACCGTGCAATTATGCAATTCTTTATAAGACAGAAATTTCATGAAAAGAAAGGACGGCGTATTCGATAACGATTGGATTGTGAATAGAAATGATTATCCTTCGAGCATCTGTGCGACTATTACTCGAATTATCTCACTAACCTTTTACCTCTTTTGCAATTTATCAGCGCAATAATAATTAAGCCTCGTCTATTATTGCACACGATCATTTATATTCCTTTTTAATATAAACGATGATTTAAAAACTATTGTCCGGTGGGGTACTCTGTTGCGATTCGAAAAATCAACTCGTCGTAATTGTAAAAATAAAAAAACAATGTAACATAGTAATGTCAACTATATTTTATATCCCGAATGTAAATTAAAAATAACTGTATTTAAATTAAAAATCAGATTAATTATTTAAAACTGACTTCGCGGCGAAGGAAGTTGAATAGGAATTTAATGATATACTCGCGTGTCGTGTAATACGTCATGTTGAACACTAAATTATTCTCCCCTTTGATAATTATCAGGTTTGAAAAAAAAAAAGTATTTATAAAACCCACTAATATGTAAAAAATTAATCTCGACATATAACGATATGATATAATAGTAACGAGGGAAGAAATCGGATATTGGTTATTTTTTCGACCGGAGCTCTTAAAATTTATTTCAAAAGCTCATATTATATTGGTGATATTCGTCCGCACTGTGACGTGAGTTACACCAGACTATCGGGAGCCCGGACTATCGAGGTTTCACCCAGCGCCGCGGTTGGAAAGTCGGGGCAGAGTGGAGCAACTGCACGGTTGTTCGGGAATATGAAATTATATTTTTCCAAACTTGTGAATTCGTTCGGACGATAGTATGATAATATTCTCGCGTTATTTGAGTCGTACTTAAACTATGGAAAAAAGGCGATCATAATAATTTGAAGTACACGCGTAAAAATGTGTGCCCTGGACTGGGCGAAATCTTCCGCCGACACTGGTTTCGCCGTATCGCATATAAATATACAGTGTCGCGTCAGCAGGCGTGTCCTGCGTTTTTGCAAGGGCTCAAAGGACGTTCTGTTCACTTACTGCGTTGTAACGAAAAGAAATTTTAAATTTTTTCTCTTCATTACGAGTCGTCGAGAATCGCCGCGAACAATACAGGTTGATTAATAGTTAATTGGAGTAGTGCTTAAGTATATACGTACATGTGTACACGTGTACGAAAGTCGGTCCGTTTGAATGGACGAAAACAAAATGCTAATGATTTTTCTTCTAAATGTGCGCGCGCGTTTTTAGTCGGAGGCAGAGGAACTGTAATAAATAAATTATTGTTGTGTCGATTCGGCCGAAACCGCGTTCACTCGATGTGATTTCGAAATATAATATTTCGAGTGCGGATCCGAAACAACTTGTATGCAGTATCTTTTATCGCTGTCGTCTCCTCCTCCGCCGCGTGTGCGCACAAACGCGTACGCAGCATCTGTTTTTTTTTTTTTTCTTTTCGCTCGGTATACATAAGACGACGACGACGACGATTTTAATCTCGACGATGATTTATAATAACAGTCTGCCGGTTTACGCGCGCGGCGGTTTTGTGCGACGTGTCGGACGCGGCGCGGCGGTCGAGTACACAATAATATATATAAATGTGTATAATTTGTATCGGACCTATTTGCGGTATTGGTGGCGTTGGTGACGGCGGCGGTAGGACCGCACAGACAACAATGATTGCCTTCCTCTTTCCGTTCGCCCGTGCGCGCGGAATTTTAATAAGACGCGCTGGCTACCGTGTGTGCGAGCGCGCGCGCGCGCGAGAGAGGTTTATGCACCCGATGCGCCCGCCAACACTTGCCGTCGACCGAGAGATAACTACCGCGTGTTGTATACACACAGTGCGTGTACTCGTATAACAATAGTAATAATATAAATATAAAACGGCGTGTGTGTACTACGGTTTTGTAACGAGACGAGATAAAAAGTAGAGAGAAAAAATAAAAAACCTCTAGCGAGAGAATCGACGAGCAAGGGCTGATAGTTTGCGGCGGCGATGACGTAATTAGAGTCGTATGATTTTTACGAACAATTATTATGAGATATTAGTCGTAATCGGCGACGACGATAAACGCGTTCGCGACGGGGGAACGTCGTGTAAAAAAGTCTTCGGGCGAGCGTGTATAAAAAATCACACGCGGCGGCGGTGGCGGCGGCGATTCGTTGGAAATGTGAATAATCGTGTACCGTGAATAAATAACGAGGGTGTTATGCTTAAACGCGCGTTTCTAAAACGAATCGCCGCCGAATACGATTTCGTTCCCGCCGCCGCCGCGTCATTATTTTTCTGCCCGATTGTATCATTTAATTTCGGTGCCCGAAGAAGCTGCGCGCGCCCGCGCGTGTGTGTATTTTAAAAAACACATTATAATAATGTGTATATAATAATATTATTACGTGTGAATATCGAGGCGGCCGAAACTCTCGAGTATTATTAGTACGTAATATATATTTATATAATATATATCACATCGAATTATGTTTATCGCGTTTGACCATGCATTTTTTCTCGACTATTGCTCGCGCTTGAATAAAAAAAAAATAAAAATAAAAAAAAACATATACACATGCCGAGCGTATTTTTATTTATTTGAGTTCAATTAACCGATCTATTGTGTGCAATCACGAATCGTTTACACGGCGAAAGACTGAAGGCGATAAGGAGTATAATGACCTATTCGAATACACGCGCGTTGTACCCACTATATTATATTATAATACGCTCGCTCGAATGTTCGCTAAAAAACACACCAAACGCGAGAGAGAAGGAACTCTTCGCACCAATATGGTTCGGCAAAGAATAAAGAAAAAATCTCCCGAATAATCGTTCGCCGCGGAGTAATATTGGCAAACTCGATATTTTGTCTCGCCGCGGTGATCTACATGACGAATACAAATAAACTCCTAACGGTCGTGCGCGTCGTACTCGTCTGTGTTTACACAAATCGATATCTGAACAGTAAAATAAACAATAAAACGGCTTGTGAATTTTCATTAGCTGTTTATTTTATTTGCGTCGATAACTTAAATTATTAATTGAATTTCGACGAATTTTTTCTTCCTTCATAATATATCCGGTGCTCGTAACTATTGATTTTTACTAGTTTTCATTCATATTGTATTATCTACGTATGTGCGTGCACCGTTGTGCAATGACTATTAATACGATCAACGAGCATCGTTGTTTAAAAATAAATCGATCACGATAATATCTCGGCAGTCTTTTGAAAAGGATATAATACGCACGAATATTAGCTATATTATATTACTATTATGAGGTGCTGTGCAATGGACGGGTTCCACCCAGCACTCGGCAACCGTACCTATAGGGTTCAAGAACGTGAATGATATGTGAAAAATGTGGGAGGGCAGCACTCTCGAGTGCGAAACAATGGTCGAGTAGAAGCAGTAGATAAATTATGATTCTCTTCAAGTGTCAATAAAATTAACTCGAAAAATTATATTTATATATATATTGTATACTTGTATATACTGTCTCTTCTACCTTCTAAACTGCGGCGATTTCAGAAAAACGTTCCAGTCACATCTATAGAGCATAGCCACGTTTCGGTCACATATGCCTACTAAACAATTATCAAATATATTGTGCTTGAATTACATTTTGTGTTTTCGACGCCGCCGTCCAACGGAATAGGTAAATTCGATCGTTCGTTATGTTGTTTACAATATTACATAATAGGGTTGTCGCATATTATGTGTTTAGTAACACACTTGAATATTTAATATCTACACTACACGTATTATAATATGATGGCCATGTGTATATTTCGTCGAATATGAAATCCAAGTATATAAATGTCACTATGTATCCCAGGGACGGCGAACCCACGTGCGCGTTTAGCAAATGTTAATTGAGGTATGGAATTCGTTTTGATTTTAAAATCGTATTGTTTATTTATACCCTGGGACTCTGCCTTCATTTGAACACAATAGTGACACAGCGAACAGACGATGGACATATTATTATGTATTTGAAAAAGAAATATTGTTTTACCCGATTTTCAGCGTCTTATTAGTTAGTATAGTTACAGAAAATTGTTTTATTTATTTATTTATTACGAACATTATAATTTACTGTCGATAAAAGCTTACTATAATATTGTACCTACTAAACATCGTGAAGTTTTTGACTTACCTGATCGTATTCCCTTAACTACGACAGTTCGGTTCGTCAGATCGTGACTTGAAAAAAGTTCGCCGCCCTTTCTATGTGCTTTCGATGTGCGGATTTAAACGTATCCTTGATTTTACTTCTGAAATATATAATATTAATTTATTAATAATATATTATTATACTTTAGAAAAAAAAAACCGTATTTATTTAATGTAATTGTGTTTTCTTTAATAGTTTACCCATATACTTCGATTGGTTTTTTTGTTTTCTCAGATAAAACTCATAAGAATTGCCAAACAAAAGTGTTTTGTCATAAGAAAAACGACGTACTTGCATTTCGCTAGAAAACACAGCCGAAAATCTAAAGGAGTTATTTCCAAAGAGTTGTTTTTTTTTTTCGCTGCAATTACTCTGAACACTCGTAGGAAATATTTTTCTAGAGAACAACGTCTAACGAGATATTTATTTTTCCTCGGCCGTTAAATAACAAACTCTCGCCAAGTCACTAAATAAACGATTGACGGTAAAAACTATTACCCAACTAAAATTTGTTTAGGGAAGCGTTCTCTTGTCTCGCCTTTGTCGGTTTTCGACCGAATCGCATGTTAAAAATATATTTCATCTTTGTTATTGTTGTATCGTTAATAAACAGATAAGCGTGAACACACAAACGTGTATATTATTTAAGTTTAACACGTAAATACGTACAATATATGTATTATTGCTTAAAAAGTATTATTTATCAATCGCATTTTTTATCTTCAAAATCAAACTACACGAATAATAGAATGAATAATACAATTGTGTGCAATAGAAAATGCACATAATGTGAAATCGAATGTTTATATTTGTATATTTACCGTTGAATAATAATCGTATTAAGAAAAATTGGAATTTTCTCATTTGAAAATTATTGCCATAGCGCCGGTCAGTGACCTATTTTTCAGTAATTTTTTTTATTTTTTTTTTATCGAAAACAGTAGGTATAGTTAAATGTATAGTTTAGACAGTTGAGGTATCGACATTTGAGTGAATAAAAATATTATATGATTTGTCAATGAGCGAAAATAACAAGTGTTTACACGTACCTACATATTGTTGTTATTATCATTAGTAATGCTGTTTACTATTTATTTTTTTTTTATATATAGAAATCGTCCTAGATTACTGATTTTTCTTTAGTATTTTGTCTCTATTTTATAAACTGTATGAAATTCGTTCGCTTGTGTTGCGCATGCTGCACATTTCAATGAAATCTATTCAGTCGTCACATACAATATATAAATATTAACATTAACAATTTGACGTTACCTGCGCTACAAAAGTGTATGCGTATGAAATAAATATATGTTTACAAGAATATTATCAAATCAAAAAATGTAAAAATCATTTGGTCATGTTGTTTCTCGGTAAACAAAATATTCAACAATAACTGTACACACAGTGTTTTCCGACGAAATCCAAACACTGTATTCAACCGTTTGATATTGCAGATTTCGACAAATATACGAACCCAATTTTTTATGGAAGTTTTTAAAATAGAAACGTTAATTTACGAAAACAGTCGTTTAGTATGGACTTGTTATACATTTGAAATAGCGGTTAATGCTTGTTTCCATTGTCATGTAAATCGAACGTACGTCACGATTTAAATAATCGAAATATTTTTGTCGTGCTCGTCACGTTTAATTGACGACAAAACTCTACGGATAGTTAAAATAGTTGGTAACAATCGAGAATTTGCTAGTTTCCTAAAAATATTCTCGATAATCTGCGAGATTAAATTATATAATAATTGTTTTAAGTATATATTCGTTGTTCATCCGTTAAACTAAACGAATTATTGTTCCTTGATTACAGACGTATATTTTACTTTTATCCTCATAAATAATTATTTATCTGTTTAGTGCTGCGCGCACAACTAAACGTTAAAATCATACTTTATTTTTACGATTTTTCAATCAGCAATAAAACAACAACGAATTAAACTCAATAGATAGCACGTGAAATAATACTTAGTCGAAATTACGAAGAATAATAAAGAGGTTAAAACATTAGCCATATTAGTTTCCGGAAAGTACGAGCCCTATTATAATTAGTGAGTACCATTTTGAAAAATAATAATTTATTACCCCTCGTGGTATCGTGGTAGTATCGTCGTCGTCGTCGTAGTAGTAGTAGTAGTAGTAGTAGTAGTAGTAGTATCGTGTATCGGTTGCCTGACCTGGTATCGATCGTAACCTTAATTTTTACTACCACACAGAGACGGGTTAGAAATACGGGGCGGGTGTGCGGTACATATTTTAATATGCAGGTATAATTGGACTTTGTTCGATTATTATTGGCGATTGGTCTGATGATGGAGGTATACCGAGAAAGAGAGAGAGAGAGAGAGAGAGAAAGCGTGCGTGTAACATAAAAAACCGAAAGGGTTATGGCAGAGAGTGAAGGGTTGACGTAGACTTTGTGAAAACAATAAGTCCGAAACCAGCCGTGTAATTACTCAATTCATTATTCACGGCGATTAATTATTCAATCTCCGATGTAGTAAAATTCGCTGCGTGTGTGTGTGTATTATGTACAGCTATATTTATATATATGGTTATACCTTATACCTAGCTATATAGCGTGAACGACTGGCTAAAACTCATTCCATGGATACACGCAAAAATTAAAAGGTCCCGACAATAAATTATATAATCCCTTTTCGTCCAATAACCGTAATTACAACACCGCTACGCCATGATGAAGGGCACCGGCCGGTCGATGTTTCGAAAAATAAAACAAAGTGCTCGGCGTATTGGTTTTTTCTCTCTCTCTCTCTCTCTCTCTCTCTCTCTCTTTTTTTTTAATAAGTAATTATTTCGACCATTATATAATATTGTAGGTGCGTGGTGCGTGGTCGTCGATTTTATACGGTGGATAATACGGCGAAAATACTCCGCGCTCGTGAAAAGTTTCTGAGGGGATACGAAAACGCGTTCGGGTTCCTCCCTTTCCCCCTGTACGACTCGTTGATATCGTCCTGGCGTCTTCGCCTGTCGTTACATCGTTACTCGTGTAAATGTAGATACAATAATATATTTAACGTTAAACTGTTGTGTCGCGTTTGACATGTATTATTATGATATGACGACGGTGATGAAGATGATAATCGTGTCGCAGGTAGAGTACAATTATTATTATCCAAAGTATTTAGACCTACGCGTCTACGGATTGAAAAATACATTTTCTTCACTCGAAATTACAAAACGATCGACCAAATTTATTGGTCCATCATCGCCTATTCGTGTGACGCAGAAAATCTCACGTGTCTAAAAATAATTAACATATTTCGTGTAAGTCATACTTACGACGAGCAAATACATTGCATCTACTAAAGTATTTTTACAACGCACGATTGAAATATAGCGATAAATGATACTGTATCGACCATTTATAAATGGTATAACATCCAAGTTGGCTGTTATTTAACAATGACCAATACCTACAATTATTATTTATGTTTTCGAAAAATAATTTTACTTATCAACAGTTACTTATATTGTTACATAGTTACACTATCTAACTGCCGTTTTATATTATCGATTTATCGTGATATTATTTTATATAGAACTTTTGAAACCCGACAATAAAATTCACACGAAACCAATCAAAGGCTTATAGTTTTCTATTTTCCTATTTATAAGAACTCGCGTAAAATATTAGAAATTCGTTATTTAATTTTCGATCAAATATGATAATTACTATTTTCCATCAAATATTTTTTCATACGATTCTAATAAATGAAATATAAAATAAATTAACATTTTTTTTTATTATTATATTATCATTTCCGTGACGTTCATTAAAAATTAAAAAATGAATAAGGCTAAACTTTTTATGAAATAACTATGACCTTTAAATAGTGTTATCCCAACCATGCCGTAAGTTCATCAATGTCATTTTTAATGAGCAACTACTAATTATGAAAATCATTATTGAAATTTTAAATGGTTTTATTTAATACACACTCGTAATAATGTGAGTACGATTATTTTTAAAAAACAAAATATTAAATGAATAATCTAATTAAAAAAAAAAAAAATTATAATAATATACGTATGCGATATTCATTAGATTATATTTTTTATAGTTCTTTCATAATATTTTCCATTAAAACGCGACTCAAATCATTTTTATGTATATATTCCAATAAATTACATAAATATTATAATTACCTATATGTCAAGACTACTACACGATTTCGAATATTCTTTAAAAAAGTATAATAAACATATTTTCGTATAAGTGTTTTTAACGACTACAAAAGTAATGAAAATGCGTAAATGTTAAAGTAATACTTAATAGCAGTTTATCACTATATAGAATTATGTTTACCATTAACTTCTCTCTCTCTCTCTGAATATATACATACGTATACGTATGTGTGCGTGTATTACGTCATATTCAACTGTAAATTATGTTTACTGTTTCATGAAAAATTAAATTTTACTTCTCAGTGACCGTGATTTAGTCACCCTAAAGGTATTAACATTTAAAAAATGCCCTCACACGAACACGGGAAAGATAAAATAATGTTCTGACATAAAAAAAAAAAATCCCCCCCGTACGTTTCCCGCTACGGAAATTAAAGCACAAAACGATCACATCATTTACTAATCCTTTTTTACTGCTTTCGGGGGTCTTTGTACCGATTTTATTGTCGTTGTAGAGGAGATTTTTTTACGATTAATAATAACACGCTGTATGTTCTAAACTTCTAATGACACTAGTTAGTTTTGAAGAAATAAAAACATAACGTGAACCTAATTTATGACAAAAAATACCATATATATAAACTTGGCCAAACACAATTTGAATTCCATTTGAATGTGTTGTTGACACAATACGAATCAACACAGTGTGAATTCTTTGTTCTGATCAGTGAAAAACCATCCGACATCATATTGATTCGGATAAATCGAAACGATTACTAATCTACATAATATATGGCGAGAACGATTTCATATAGAACTTGTGTACACATTTAATCGATAGACGAAAAAAAAAAACTTATCGAAATTGTTCGAAATATGTTTATCATAGTAATATAGTACTTGTATTTACTTATAATTTTTTATCCGAATGAATGTAATATTATTTGAAATCTTCGTAACGCAAACAAGTTATATAATTTTTACCCGATAACAGTATACGGCGGCGGCGCGGCGTGACAAACGCGTGCGAGCTCAGTATTTTTCAACTCAAACGAGCGTGTAAAATAAAAGAGAACAAGTTTGGTTTTTTTTTCTTTAGAAAACTTAATAGCGATACTCGTAACCGAATCGACGCAAAAAGAGTATGATTACGTATCGATTTCCAAAATTATCATATAGTTATGAAAAATAATTCCAAATGAAAACAAATCGAGTTGCGTTTTTTTTTTTCAAATTAATACACGTTTAGGAACTGATACGAATTGATCCGCCTCGTGGACGCTCGCGGGTAAAGTCGCCCAAGTCGGGTGCGGTTTTTTTTTTTAATTCTCAATGTATAGGTAATATGCAATACTTGCAATCGCAATAGTGTTTTGCTTCTTTGTGGCAACGTCGTTGCCGTCCGCTATAAATGTCATATGTTTTATATGGATATGCCAGACATCTACGCGTGATGTTATTATATTATGTGCGTGTCTAATACACAAAGTCTGGTTTTCGACCGATGCATAAATCAAGGTTTGAAAAAGGTGAAATACGAATGGGCCGGGGCGAGGGAATTTCTAATTACTCGGCCGTATATTACGAACACGTGTTTAGCGCAGTATCGCAATAATATTATTACTATCATTTTTATTATTTTTTACGACGACCGGCCGGTGTAATTATCATTCGGGCCTTTATAGGGGGATACGTAGCGAATCGCCTTACTTCCCCTTGCCGTCTCCGGCGGCGGAGTTCCCGACAGGTGGTTTTTATTTCATGCGGGATTTTAACGACCGCGTGACGATAAATCTTCGGCACAGTCCGCTCCGGCGGCGGCGGTGGCGGTGGCGGCCACCCGGACCGGAGCCGGAGACGTCGTGTCCTTCGGAGCATTCGGACACGCCGAAAAATCCGACTCGGAAATTCACCTCTCGAGTAGGAGTCAAATCGATATCTCACCTTATAGCCCCCGTGTAGCCTCGCGTACCGATAATAAAATATAACGTTGATTCGCCGTCGCTTTGTACCATATCGGTTAACCGTTTATGGGGCCCGAGGATTTTATTCGCCCGTTTCGACGTGTGGCCGTTATGTATAATAATAATAATAATAATATTACAATGCGTTTATGCGAACACATAAAACCCTTGTATTTATTTCCATACGTTTAGTTAGAGTCGAAAGTACATAATTTAGCGGTTTTATGTTTTCCAACGTACACGTTTCGCTCGTATGCGGATAATCGTTGGTAATATTTATTTCGGAATTCAATGAAATAATGATCGTTGAACTTGAACCCCCCCCGCGCTACCGAACAAAAACCTATACAAAACGATCAAACGGCGATTCCTCGTTGTTATTGCTAATCGTAACAATATCAGCAGTTCGTCGCGTTCGCTCTTAGAAGAATCGCTTGCGTTTCCTTCGGTTCGTACAATAGTATATATAGGTGTTGTATGATACGATGTATATTATAATCTTGTCCGTCGCCAATTATTGACGACTAGATGTAACACGTCGAAGTCTGCGAGTTGTTGTTAACGCGCTGAAAATCGCTAGCCGTCGTGATGCGTACGAGCCTATCGGTTTATTACTTATAAAATGTACGCGTTATTATGTTTTACCCGTACGTATAGTGGGTAAACGACCCTGGAACACAAATTCGTGTAAACCGAGAGTTAAATTTTATTACACCGAATAAATATACGACCGAAAAAGTAATCGTAACATAAAACTAAAACGAAATACATATTTTACAATATATTACCGACGCGGTGCGATATTCCCCCCTCCCCTACCCCACGAATTATACTTTACAATATTTATACGCGCACACGTTTATTTATGTATTAATACATATTATTGTAATAATACAAATTTTTCTTCGATCAAGTCGTGCGAAACGCGCGCGTTAAACACGCCGGAGAGTAGGTCGAGTAGATCTGAAACAAGCTAAAGGCGAGGGTGATTTTTGAAATCCATCATAAGGCACGCTCTCGTGACGATCGCGTTAATGCGACGATATAGATTAATTAATTAAATATAGGTAGTCTTCGTGCTGGTTAAATACTTTTTAAATCGTTTGTTTTCATGTTTTCCGTCGAGCGTTTATACATTTTTATTCGTTAAATATTAATCTCAAGTTTCAGTAATATCATGATTTATATGAACGTATATAATATATGAATATATAATATTATTAATTACGTGTTATAAATTCAGAGTGTTTTGATCAATTTCGAGGAAAAGTTGATCTTCTTTGAGATTTGAGAAATAGATACGTTAAATACGGCTTCAACTTAAATTTCAATCCTTTTGCGCGTGTATCAGAGTTGTCCCTTTTTTCTTCTTGACTATGTGTTGAGACGACGAAGGGAAAAAAGCACGTCAGGTAGAGATACTTATTCGGTCTGTACGCTTTAATCGATAAGAAAAATACGGACGATAAGAACATTATCTGATCAAATCTACGACGAACGAACGATCAATTTAAACCGCACTAAAGCTTGATGGGTTCCCCTTTTTTTTCGATCGGAGACTTGAAACAAGACGTTCGTGAACAAACAGGACTTCGGTTATGTTTATTTACCTTTCGGTTATGGCATTCAGTTCCGGGTGTCGGTATGAATATTAATTTTTTAATTTAAATTTCATTTGAACGCTGAGCGCGTTAGAAAAAAAAAATGCAACCAACATCGACCTTTAATGGCTATTTTCGAACGGCCCCACAGCCACGACTGGCTGCCACTGTGCAGGTTGTACCGATATAGCGTCGTCGTCGTCTGTATAAAATAATAATAATATACGTACTCGCCGCATAGGACGTGGCCGAGACGAAGAAATATCATTATCGCGCGACGGCACGTCACGTTTAAAATAGTTTCCGCGCGGAGGACGAAAGTCCAGTTTCCGAACAATGGCCATATATTATTCTCATTGCGCGTATGTGTATACTCTTCAAATTAGGATAATAATTGTTTCTTTTTTACGTTCGTTTGTTTATTTATTATTATTATTATTATTATTTTTTTCACTATAATTTTTTTCTCTTGCGGATCGCCGCCGCTCGGTCGATTACTCGAACAATAAATCCAAGCACATGTCCAGCAGGACCCGAGGAATGTGGTCGTCAATCGCCAGCAGTGGCCTGCAATGGTTAACGGGCATACATACAATAATATAATAATATATATAATAGTGTATATTATTATATAAATAAGTACAACGCTCTTGCGACGGCGACGACGGCGACGACGACGACGAACGGCCACTATTTAACGTGATACATGGAACGGTTGCGATCATATTCTTCTCCTAAAAGAGATTAAATAGCGCATTTCTTTGCGACGTTGACGACGACGACGACGACGACGACGCGCGTGTGTCGTCCGAACGTTTATAATAAATTACCCCGCGTGCGCGTGTGAAACAAGCATATTGTCGCGATCGACGCGATCTTTAATAATGAATTTTTCAACGTGTATTGCCAACTATAAATATTGTACAATACAGTCATATTACGCTCAATACGTATACCTCTACACCGGTATACCACGGCGTTACCGATCATTTTCCTAAACGAACGCGGTCTCCGGAAATAAAGAATAAAAATTGAATTTTAATTTAGTGCGTGGGTATTGACGCGTGCACGCTGTGTTCACTTTATGCATGCAGTATTTGATTTTTCGACTAATTAGACTGTTTTCGGCTTCTCCGACGATTTGCATGCGTTTTTTCATTAATATTTATACTACTGTCGCCTTTCAAGTATTGGACTCGGTGTACGCATACGACGACGTAAATTGTCAATAGGTAAATGTCAGACGGGCATTGTCGATTTATTCATATTGCTTGGTAATAATTATGGTTGCTTTATTCATATAATACGAGGCGACTTTCTTTCTAACGCCGAGGTCGAGTTTAAATTTCAATACCTATTGGTAAGATATTTACTTCGACCGATTTGTTTTACTTTTTCATCATTTATCAATACTTTGTCAGTTGAACAAGCTGACGATATTACAATGTACAGACTTTTTTCACAATATAATATCTCATCGATTGATTTTAAACCGGGTGCATGATGCTCATTCACATTTATATTGTTTGTAGGAACGATTATAGTTGACGCTCGACCGGTTAAGCTTATACAGTTCGGAATGTGTTGGAAAAGTTTGAAAAGTGCCCGTTTTCGTATTGAAATACGATGTCGGTGTTTCGTGTGCGTTTCGTGTCCTTCTAAATCGATCCGATGGTCTCTGATTGACATCTCGATATTCCAACAGATTAAAGTTTAAACAATATATGATGGATTGTAATTATAAATTATATTATAGAGTTTATAGCTTCGTCTGGATTAAGTGGTCTCGGTAGTAATTCATTCCGTTAAACAACATAATCGCGAAATCCTGTATTATCATAATAACAAGATGATACTACTGAAAGAATAAAAGATACAATCAATTGCGCTCTATGAACATCAAAGTCAAACGTTAATATAATTGGAGATTTCTAGTTTAATCTCGTGTAATGAAACGACGGAAATATATCATAGCATACTACTTTTATCTTGCGGTTCTAAAACTGAATAAGAAATAGATTACAAGCATTCGTTTTTAATTATATCATATTCAAAAGTCGGTGGTATAAACAAATTCGTTTTTGACCGAAGAATGTGGTCGTTATTTTCTTTAAAACACGCGAGTGACGTGTATGAGTATTTTCATAAAAGCGACATGTATAATAATATTGTTCGCCTCTCGACGACCTCAGGCGAAACGATCTCGTACGGTGATAATAAATGATTGTACGTAGTTTGTTTTGGATTCCTTTGGAAATGAGATGATAGCAATGTTTTCGTTTTGAATTATTCGAAAAAATCGCATTTGCTCGACACGCGCGCACGAAAACGGATTTTTAAAAACGAGCGTCGATACATTTTTCGGCCCATCGGTCGAGAAAAATAAAATAACGTCCGTACTGATGATAAAAGAATGAAAGAAAGAAAGAATGAAAGACTGCGAAGAGAGAAAAAGCAACCCGCGTCGCTCGGTGCTCGGGCGAGAGTGGGCGGAGTTTCGAGACCCTCGCGCCCGCCGTATTAATTAAAACCACGAGCAGAGCAGGCGCGCAATTAATGCGAGTCTTTTATACAACACGTATATATATATATATATTGTTTTTTTTCGTGCTCTTTTTTTTTTTAATTACTACTACGGGTGGTTGCCGCCGTTACGATGGGTTGTCCTTCGGCTCACCAACCCGGTGCACACGACAAAAACTTCTTCTTCATTTCCTCGTTTCCCCTCCTTTATCCATCGTTCCACAATCTTCGGCGCAATCGTGAAATAGATAAATCATCGTCGACGGGTATGAACGTTTATGATTTTCCGGGTTTCTTTACGAATTTCTTTTTAGACCGTTATCACCACGCCCGCCGCAATACGCAGTTTGTATATTATACAATAGTTACACGTATTTTTAAACCGAACCGCGCGACGTGTTATCATCGTATTGGAATAATTATCGTACTCTTTTCCGTCGATTATTCCGCAATGCCGTTACAGTACAATATACACTAATATTATACACTCGCGGCGACTATATTGTAACGAATTAGTAAATAAACGAAAGAAAGACGCGCGACGTCGATGTCGGCCGCAGGAAACAATGCCCAACGCTTTATATTGTTTGCTAATGAACTGCGAAAGTAGTCGCCGCGATATATTTTGTAACACCGCGAATAATAAACCGTCGTCGTCGGACGACTCGCGTAGTACCTATCACTGATCCCGATAGTATTGGATTTCCGTGAAAATCGTCACTCTTGGAGAATATTGGCGCGTTTACAAACGAGACACGTGGATTTAAAATGTTGTATTTAATCTTGTCGAGACGTACGAGTAGAGATACTTTATATAAATATATCATATAATGTATAATAATATCATAGGAAATCGGCATGCCGAGCGCGTTCGACCGCGACGATACTGTAGACACTGTTGTTACGTATATTGTTTTCTTCGACTCTCTTGGTTTTCTCACAGCGCCATAACCGAGGCCCTCTCTGCGTCGCGATTTTCTTTACGGGTTTTCATTATCGTTTTTTTCGAATTTGCCCGCGTCTCTTCGAGTCCGTCCGCTTGCATCGTTTGTAAAACGATTCGCACAACAACATTGTAATTATTGTAATATTCTCTCGGCCGTCTCGGCATTTATATATATTATGCGGTAATGGATATTTCTTTGGAAATAAATCCCGCGCGACACGCACTCGCGTGCGTATATTATATAATCTGGTCGAGAGCGCGCGCGTACACTCGTATATATCCGGCAGAACAATGGAACACGCGAAACTCGCGTCGAACGAACGAAACGCGGCACCGACGCTGCTGCGGCTACCGTTGCCGCAGAGCCATCGTCCTCCGCCGTATACGAAGACGGACATGCGCGACTGCTGATTGACGTCCATCGCCGAGCCGGGATGCAAATGACGAAATTAAACATTGCGGTCATGTGCAGCACAATGTATTTTTATATAAATTATGCTGCCCCGATCGGCGAATATATATACGCGCGCGCGCGCGTGTATAGTTGACCGCTTGGGAACGAGCCCAATCAGCGGAGGTCTGATGCTGCGCGTCCATATATATATATATATATCTAATATATATATAAGCACATATATATAAAATACATAAAATACAGAGGGTAATAATAATTGCCGATCGGTATATGGCCGACAGGATGAACCGGGTAGGTATAACGTACCTATAGTGGGCTGTAGGCATGGTAGTTGTGGCGTAGGCCGTAAACCGATGTTTGTTAACCGAGCGTATTACATAATATAATAAATTATATTACATCGGGTCGAGCCAAACACATTTCAGACACGCCGACGCGGACGGAAATTCGCGATGCCCCGATGCGCACGCGTCGTATATGAAACGAAGAGAAAAAGAGAAATTTATAGACTTATTAGGAAGCCCGCGCCGGGTTTGAAAATTAGAAATAGCAGGGAGACGCGTTTACTTGAGTTTACAAAAACGTATTTGCCCCGCAAAAAAGAAAACGCGGGGGCCCTGATTATTATGACTTCGCGACAAAAACATTGTCTTTCATATCGTGTTTTAACGATAATATTGATTCGAGAGATTCGTTTGGCACTAAAACTATGTGCGAGTATAACGAGAAGAAACAAAACGCAATATTAATTTTGATTAGAACACTTTAATGCGTACAGAAGAACCGGAGAGCAGTTCATAAATGTGTCAAAAACTAAACGTTTACGCCGAACTTGCGATATACGAGCAGCTTTGAATGAAAGCGTATTAATTTTTTTAAGGTATAATTGGATTGATAAAACAGAAATTGAAAATTGAAAACGACGTATCCACTCGTAAAAACTGTTATAGGCTGTCTAAAAAAATAGTCGAGACACCTAGTCCTCCCCTCCCCCCCCCATTCAATTCAAGCTCTAAGTATACTACCCATCGATGCCGAGGAGAATTCGAAAGATATCCTACGTCATTACCTGACAGATTTCGCAACGTCCTCGTCCTCGTCGTGACCCGCGACGATACCGTTCTGCTTGTTAATTATTTCACTTTTTTCTCCTTTGAACTCGCGACCGGTGACAATTGTTCGTGTTTGCGTCGAGCTAAATGTTTCGACCGCCAAACGCTCTTCGTCCAACGAAACTGCGTGGTTTTCAAACGAGTATTGAGCGCGGTGTGACATTACGCGCGACGATGAGAAATAAGTTTCGATTTATATCGTAAAAATTCAACTTGCTTATTCAACGACTCTTTTAGAGCGGGTAATATTCACGAGTAGATAATATTTACTTTCAGATAAACGCGCAGTGTAAATACAATTTTAATAATGTGAACATTTCTAATGAACGTCAGTAAGTTGATGATGACGTTATCTGCAGTGCATCGCTACTTTTCAAATATCAATCTATCGTTTCGTCCATACGAGACTCGTGACGATGATAATAGTATTATAATAAGATAGTTACGAAATAAAATTCAAAACCGAGCTCGAGTATGATTTATACATTGTCAAAGTGATTCCCGTTCCCGTGAATCGTTTCTTTTTTATTTCTCGTAAACATTTTTATTATCCGTGGAAATATTTAATTCGTGAAGAAATAGTACCTGCAAACATTTTCGGAATATTTTAACACTCGCATATTTGTACATAATATAGTATAGTTGTCTTCTTCAAACGTGTGATTCGGATATTAATAAAACATTTTAGCTTTTATTTTATATAATATATATATTTTATATTATTTTGTAATATTTTCTTGCTTTAAAAATCAATTATTTTCCTTCAAATTTGAACACTATTTTTAACATTATAAAATTGCTTACACGTCTCAACATTCATATTATTAATCATTTTTCATTTGAGCAAAAACATTGTTGCGTTTTTACAACACAACATAATTCACATTATTGTAACGTAAACAATTATTCATTTAGATAGAATCGTTCTAAGAAAGCGTAATAATTATATTGAGTTTTTGCCATTTTTTTTTATTTTTTTTCAACACGAGTTTCTTACCCGTTAGTAATTATTTAATTTTTTCACGCTGTACTGGAATTATCTCATTTTTACGTCGAATAATTAAATCGAATTATTAGCGTTATTTATTTTTACATTCAAACTTATGCCAATATAACGTTGCAAACACTTTTATCGATCACAAAACTAAAAAGAAAATTACAGCGAACCTATTTATGACGTTTTAAAGAAGGAATATATTTTTTCAAAGTAAATAACGTAAAAGAAAGTCGTAAAATATGCAATACAGTTTTAATTTGGTTTTCGATTACAGTAAAACTAATGGTTTTTTACTTTGGCTTTGAGAAACCAACACAAACATTATGATTTTTATTAGGTACTGGATTAAGTTTACTTTACGTTAATATGAATTAACCTGGAGTTTCTAATTTTGTTCGATTTTTATGATTTTTGGTCAACAACAGCTCTCTATGATTAATTTAAGCCATGCGGGACACGACGCATGCAGTTATCGGTATTGCAAATTATCAAATATCATTCATAGAAAAATATAATTTTACTTAGCTTTCTACGTTAATAAATTACTACTCAATGATCATAACGATAATTGCATTAATAATTCGGTTAGAGAAGATTAGTTTTGTATAATCTCTCGCTATAGTTTCTTAAAAATCTTCAAACACATGTCAGAAACAAAAACCTTCACTCGAAATAAAATTCTACGATTCGTCGTCGCGCTGCTTTAAAATTTAAAATTTTAATAATAACACACTTTTAAATAATACGTTTCTAAAATTAATATCGAGTGTTGGCAAATATTTTATTGTTCGGGAGTCACAGATATATTTACAAAACGTTTTACGGAATCAACGGCCATGAAACAAAGTTTTCCAATGAGGAAAACTCATAGTGTATAAAAGCGTATTCTCTGTTCACTCTTGTGGAGTTTTATTTTTTTTTATTTGCATTATATTTCCCAAAGTTTAATGCTGTCTTTATGAATTCAGTCCGTTAGCGGATATACACAATGATCTTCATATCTCTTCGGGTAAACCATTTGAATAATTTAAATCTCCATCTCGGTACTGAAAAGGCCAATATCAGAGTCGTCGTGTTCGTGTATAGCTTTGCATAAGACTTCTACATTTTTCTGGTTAATTTCTTAATATTTTTCAAATGAATACGACGATTCGAGTTGATAAATTTGCCTGAGCCAATATAAAAATGTTAATTTTCTCCCCTCTCAAAATATAATATGCAGAATATTGCTTTTTGTTTACGGTTCATTTTATAATTTAATTTAAATACACTACTATGTAAAATATTCGTTTTCATTTGAACAGATATATACACTCACACATATATAATATATACAGTTTATTTTGAAGTTTTTAACGCTGTGCACTTACTGTGCGTGGTTAACAAAAAAAAAAACCCTCGCGCGAAGCTCCAATAAAACTTAGAACGTCGTTAGAGATTTCAAATGTTTTATCGGCATCGCATTATTTCGGCATTGTAAATACCCCGTGCCATCGCGGTTCATCTGCTCAGTATATTATTAATCCCACCGCATCGACGTGTATCGATTACGACATGCTCAAATCTACGGAAAGCCCTGGGCTCATCCCTCTCGCTATATCCGCACCCTTTTCTCCGAAAAAGTATTATTAGCGGACCGCATTGTCTACCTGGCGTTGGGCTGGCTCCGCGCTCACGTGTCGACTTATATATTATAGTTATATCCATTTTCACGGTCTGCTTAGAACCCAGTACAATACAGAATTGATCATTTCATCCGAGCGCTTTTCGTATGAAAAACACACACACACACACACAAAACGCGTGTAATGTATGTGTAACATAATATAATGTTTGTGTGTTTATGTATCATATATATTATTATATGAATGTAGATAATATCGTATACATACGTTGTAACGCAATATTAATTAAAAATAAATAGATATTTTGTACGATTGTAAGTCTCAAATTAGTTATTGATTTACGTGGGTAATTAATACGTTCAAATTTTAAACATTATTATATATTATTCGAAAATTATAATAATTATTATTATTTTGCTCGCCAAATGAATGGGGGTTTTTTTATTATTATTATTATAAGAGTTTAGAATTTACTATATCTGTACTTCCACAATTGCACAATGAGTAAATCGGTCGATTTACATTTTTTTTTTTTTGTCACTTGAGTAATATGAGAAGGGAAATAATATATTCGTTGGTAGAACTTAACGTGATTATTTGCGTTATATTGATTTTTTTTTTTTGATTTTTAAACGGCGCACTTGATTTTCAGGAAGAGAGTCGTGTGAGATGGAGGAAATCAGAGGGTTCGGATGTGTTGTTAGTTTTAATTGTCTGACTGTTTCGATTTTCAAATCTTTGTGAACAGTGTCGTTAGATATGTACCTTGGTGCAGAAGTGACGATGCGGAGGGCAATTGGTTGAAACACTTGTATTGGCATGGATTTGCGGAGGTCTGGCGTAACCCCAAATCTAAATGACATAAGCCCACGCGGGTCTTTCGAGTGACTAACGTGTATACAATACTTGTTGTGTATATAGACATCTTAGACTTGAGATTGGCCCAAGGAGATGCAGACGACTGTTTGGTTTTTTGCGTTTAGATTGGAGCTCCAGGTTAACTCCTGTTGTCAAGAATAATGTCCAGATATTTTACGTGTTTCGAGATAGGCATATGTGACACATCGGGACGGTATTGCTTTTTTTCGAACGATGTTACGTAAATCTGTTTATATTATATTAAAAGTAAATTAAAACAAATATTTATCGGATATTCATATCAATTTTGTGTTATTTATTCTCCCGGATTTACTGAAAACTGTTGAAAATTCATCGACATATACGAGTATGTATATTATTTAGTACGATGTACACCATGGTCACGTAGGCTGAGGCTAGAGATGTTTTTTCGTTTTTGAATTATTTCGCGTAACGTTTGAACGACGTAAATTCGCTATACGCACGTCGTTGCGTACGTCCTCCTCCCCGCGGGGCCGCGTCGATAGTGACATTGATTAAAAGCGCAATTTTCGTCCACGGCTTTTTACCGCTTTTATTGCTTTATGCAAATTTTCCCACACGAACGGAACTAATGACACGCGATCGTTTCCGGCGCGCGCCATCTGCATACGTACATTATGTACGTATATACATGCACACACATAATACGCACAATGGTATCCCTAATAATTCCCGATAATTATTGTCAGGGACCGATGAACCGTAGGTGGAAAAATGGTTACTTTTTCGTCCCTCGAAACGAGGCTTCGTATTTTCGTATTATACGTTCGAACATACTCATTGTTTGCGGCCGTGGAACAACGGGCGACACGGGGAGAGGAGTCGGGTGTGTTGGGAGCGGGGCACATTGTACACGACGCTCAGCCGCCGATAAAGGTGTTAATTATTATTATCAATCGCCGATTTCGTCGATGCATCGTGCCGAGTCTGTGTGTGTGTGTGTGTGGGGGGCATTTGGGGTTCATATTCGTATAAATTTATAATCGCCAGGGTCGTATCCATTTATCAGACATTCGCTACGAGTCGGTGCGACGTGTCGAATGAAAACACAATAAAAAAAAAAACTTGTGTATTATCATACACGTCGTGTACACGCATATTGTTTGAATATGTATATGTACTTGGATGAAGACGCACCACACACGGGTGAAAACAATGAGATGTGTTAATGAAGTAAACATACGATAATCGGAGAGAGGGATTTATGATCCGTATCGATAATCGAAAAGAATCACTATACATATGCATAATATATGCTACATATAGCTATTATTGACATGTAGTGCGCGTAAGTCCTGGCGCAGGAAATTTGCCACGACGACTGCAATACAAACTGCAGCTGCCAAGGACCTCGTGCATTAAGGCTGTGTAACGTACGTGTACAACGTATATACTCCGGCCAGTCGTGCAATACGCGCGTAATTGGTTTAAGGGATATCGATGGCCGAACGCCTGGCGAGACCCTCAGATCTACTATGTACATTATACATGGTATACCTATAGTGGCGCATATCAAATTTACGACGAAATTACCATTTGTTTTACAAAGGTTTTCACTTTGTCCGTAATAATAATTTAATTCGGCATCGTTCGGTATATACTACATACGTATAACGTATATATTATATAAAATCATTGATTTGAAAATTATTCAGCCTTCGGAGTAACGCGCGCGTCTGAAATCTAAATCCGACGTTTTTATGTTTATAATTTTCTATACGGTTATTTCTTTTCTAAGGTTATGTCGTATACAGATAATATGAAAATAATGCTTTGCGACTGAAAAAAAAAAAAAAAACAAACAACAATAATGAATAATATATATAGATATAGGTTTTAATAGATTTTATTAGTGATTTGGCAGCGCACGGTATGTTTAAAATGGCAATTATACATTCAGACAAATTATAATAATTACAAACAGATTCCCATCGTAGTAGTATTATGTTTTTATGTATATACGTATATATATATACCTTACTTTGAAAACGCGTGTAAACTAAAAGAAAAACAACAATACTTCATAGCTTATGAATTTATTGCGTAGTGCGCGTATAGAAAAGTAATCGAAGAACAAACGATGGAATAATATCTCTAATCTCTGACAGACGTTTGATTTACATCCGCGCAGTAATTTTCACTCATTAATAAATTCCAGTATTACACACGCGTTGTTGAAAACATCAATAATTTAAAAAACCGTTTTTTTTCTTTTTTAACTGAAAAATTATGCGACGATTTCAAATATACGTATATATGTACGCGTAGTGTCGGTGTCAAATTCTGAGTAAATATTATATATATGTATAGTTACCGGGAATGAAAGAATGTGATTTGCGCTCATTGCGCGTTGTCGAGATGCGAGTTTCGACGACGCAGTACTTCGGCGTACCATTGTTCGTTTAAACGGTTAATCTACGTGAAAATTATTCGCCTCCGTCATCGTCTTCTTCGCCCCGTCGCCGGCCGTTGTGCACTGCTGTTGTGTTCGCAATCGCGTTACAATGAAAATCGCGTTTGATATAAATGATATGATAAAGACGACGCTGTGTGGAACGGCTGTCGAATTGACCACGGCATAAACACCCATAACTATTTCTTCTCTTCCTTCTCCTCCTACTCTTCTTACTACTATTATTGCTGCTGCTATTTTTCTTGCGCACTGTTTAAGTTCACGAAAAATACGTGTATCTGTATGTGCAGCAGGCCGGTAGCCGAAAACTAAATAATAGTAATGACGATGAAAAATAATAATAAATCGTTTAAACAAAATTATTGATCTGAACCTTATAATTTATTAATAAAACATGCCGTCGGAATTGTTTTTTTTTTTCTCTTTTTCTTTTCCTACCGTTAATGAATAACTCGTCAATCGTTAATGAGACAATGCCGATGAATATCGATGATGATGGACAGCTGTCCGATTGTATTAATTAACTACAACATTCGCATGAAAAATATACAGGCCGAGGAAATGTTCTAACAAAGAAAAATGCATTTTTCATTTTTAATACTCGTGTATTTTATCAGGAACAATCTATAAAAAGAACTGTTAAAAAAAAGAAATAAATAAAAAAAAAAAATCACGATCATTAAGAACATTACAATAAAGCTACAACGTTCATTATAGTCAGTATTGTTATTCCTATGCCTGTGTATATTACTGTGCACACACAACACAAAAACGGCGTGTTTTTAAATTATTGTCATTTTATAATTTTTAAATTATTGTTCGTTACGTGACTCGACGATCATTATTTTCAAACCTGTAGGTATATATACTCGCGCGTTAATGATTTCGTACAATATTTAACAGGTCAACGCTGTGTATTATAATGAATCGAATATTGTTATTTTTTATTATTCGT
Organism: Drepanosiphum platanoidis; assembly: GCA_948098885.1. Lineage (NCBI taxonomy): Eukaryota > Metazoa > Arthropoda > Insecta > Hemiptera > Aphididae > Drepanosiphum > Drepanosiphum platanoidis. Next base: position 20,609,544 of record OX402530.1, on the reverse strand, counting down.
TATTTATGTATCGTAGAATAAATTTATTTCGAACTCGAATAGATCGGAAAAGAAATGTTCGCGTCATTTTACAAAGTCGGCGGTTATAAATCGCTTCGAATGGTTTTAATCGATCGCGCGATTTTAGTCTCGTTCTGACAATCGTTTATAGTCACGGAAACTCACCGTCGGACAGGCACCGCGTGTGTATCAGGGATGGTCTCGACCAGCCGTAACTCTCTCTCTCTCTCTCCGCATTCCTGAAATGAGAAAAAAAATACATGCTAATATTATTATTTGATTTTCGAACAATAACGCGATCGGTCATACATCATCATACCTAATATGTCAGGTACATCATAATATAATATGTTCTTTTACTTGTATGATGCACGCGCTCGGTGGTCGAATATATTAGTTCAGTGGTCAGTTCTGTTTGTTCTGCCGATACAATTTCGACGTGCCAAAATGGAGGATTTGGTCCCGGGAAAAGGCGCGAGTTTTTCTTTCGGCCGCGTCTTTATGCTTGTATTTTTACTGCCCTTCTCTCGGCCGCGGTGTACGCGACCGACGTGTTAAAATCACCAACAGCGGCCGTGACAACGATTACAGAGCGTCGTCGTTCGCTCTCGAGTTTACGAGTAAGCGATAATAATATAACATACGTGCCGGCGTTACGGCCCACGCGCAATATAACGTATAATACCGTCGTCGACGTTATACCTAATTTATTCGTAAAAGTCCACACAACACAATATTATATAGTACGCGTAAACGAGTATTATAATGTACGCGCGTTATATACGCCACTCACTATATTATATATACCCAAACGATATTTCATACACGCGCGCGTGCGCGTACGGCCGGACGAGATAGAAATAATAAAAGTTTCCTACGGTATAGCAGTAGTGTTTGCTCGTAATTATCACATTGTATTGTTTGAAATCCGTGTTTATCGTCTGAAAATACTGTCGTTTTCCATCTCGCGCACACTTCTTGTCGTCCCATACCACCCCGGACGTGTGGAATTTTCAGCACACGTTGCAGTGCACAATAGTTATTGTATATTATAATCACGTGGTAGGTGTACTGTTTTCGGGAGTTCGTTGTTTATTTCGGTATGACACTGATGTGTAGTCCGCTTCTATATTCGATCGTTGGAAGAACGAAAAACATATCTCGTGAGATATTTTAAAAACGTCCTACGCTCGTTTCGGTTTCCGACGGTGTCGGCCGAGTCCCCGCAGTAAGGATTAGAACCGAGTGGCATTTTTATTCGTCGCGTTCGATCATAGGCAAATGGCCGTGGTTCTTGCCCGAATACAGTGACCGCAACTCGCATTACCGCTGTCGTTATACTGTGATTGTCTCGATTGATTTTTCTTTTCTTTTTTTTCTCTACTACGTCCGTGATAACGGAAACGTTTCGAATCGCTTGTATTTATAATGAGACTACGTCGCCGGTGGTATCAGCACACACACGAGGAATGCTAACGATCCTAAATCGACACGAAAGATATTCGAATTATCAATAATAATAAGACGAGTAGTGGTTTGACAATAAATAATTATTCGCCGCAGCAGTCCTCTCCCGGTCTTTAAAACAGTAAACAGCATGTACACGATTGTATAGTGTACACGCATGCTTTATACGGAAACTAAACGTTTGGTTTACATAAAATATGTGCGCGTCGTTGCATCAAACTAAATGTTTGAAACCGCGAGATCCATTGACCAACAGTTAAGACGATAAACGCGTATGACTTTCAACGTGTCGATAATAGTCCGTACTTTGAACCAGAATTCGATGAGATTGAAAAAAAAAAAAAGTCAACCGCGTGCACGCGTCGCAGAATATAAACCGTCGACTGGAAATGTATATAAGACGGACGTAGACAAAAGATAGATTAATCTGCTTGGCGAATGTTTGAAAATATCAAACGATCAACTGTTGATAACAATAAGCATTACGTGGTATTGTGAAATAAACGCTGAGAAATACAAACGAGACAAAAGAACAGGTACAATAAATACAGTACTTATAGAATATGTGTTCTAGATATTTAACAACTATAGAGCAGCTATATGTAGTGTACAGTATTATAGCCGTCCAAGTGGAGAAAAAACAACATGATAATCTTTACCGGCGACGAGGACGATAAATGATAGAATCCTTTTGAAGTAGTTATAATAGCGATTCGCGAACATCCGGAAAATGACTCGGCGTTGGCGGCGTCCTTATATTCGTTAGACGAAATCGCACGATAAGTATATTAGACATGGGTTGGTGATGAATCAAATCAGTTTAGACGCCGCGCCGGTATACAGACGAAGTTTCAAAGAATATACCTGGCGTTGAATGGATCGAAGAAACGAGTGCACAGACATGGCGAATTTTCATTCAAAAATCTAAGAAATCAGGATTTTTTTGTTCGAAAACGCTATCCAACCCTTCTTAGACGAGAGTTGCGATGGAAAGTTTTTTTTATAAAACCATTTTTGATTTTCAAACTAAATTTGTTTTGTCCGATGCGGTAGAACAACATAAATATCAAATATCTTATAGTGCGCTGACAAACAACAAGCTGGCCAATTATCAATATAGTTTTTTTTTTTTTTTTACCAATCTACTTTAAAAACAATTCGTAAATAATCATAATAACTAACAATAGTTTTATGACTGTCGATTCACTGGCTAATATGAACTTTTTTTTTCTCAATGTTTCCGAGTCTATTTATTGAACTCTTACAATAGCTGTGAGCAATGCAAGAGTTGTAACATTTTTATACTTAATAACTTTGAATTTTAACGTAATGCGAAATATGATCTGTAATTATCTAGGTACACAATTATTCGTATAATACAAAACGTAATCGATATACGTTCCGCGCAATATATTTTACTCGAACATTTCATTTATTTTCAAAGAAATTCATCATTTAAAATAATAATAGTTGGTATTCACGTGACATTGTTCGCGAGCAAAGTACGCACAAAGTCTTATCGAATCGTTATTACATTTTTTAAAGCTATTAACCTTAAGTATTGCGCTAAATTAACTTAGTAGAACAAAGTTAATTAATGCCAAAGAAATGTTTACTGAAATAAATTACCTAAATGCATTTTGACGTTTAATTAAAGTTCAAAATGGGAGAACAACAACGATTATTATGAACTACTTAAAAAAGAGTTCATTTTAAATCTGAAAAATAGTCGAGAAACGGCGCGTGGCCGTCGGATTTAATATTACGTTGGTAGTGAAGCCGTGTAATAATTGTGTTCGACTCGATTTAAATTGGCAGTAAACGTTATAATACGAAATCGATAATATTCATCATTCAAGTTCATTGATCAATAATAATTTCACCGTCATACTACTATATTGTATATACAACATACACTAGGTTTTCGCACTTCAAAAATAAATGTTTTACAAGTGATTTTTAATCGGTTTTAAAAATTTATTATGAACATATTATTGTTGCGCAGAGCTGTCAATAATATCCATTCTGCCATAAATAGGCCGTGTGAGTTAACGGCCGTACGCACAACCGTGTAAACCCGCATAACTTAATAATTCACTTACGGACATAATTTTGAATAACGGAAGTACCCTCGGCTGAATTAAAATGTCGACGAACATACATGGTTGGGAGACGGAAAAAAAAAATCTAGACCTGGCTCGAAAACGGGTTCCGAATATTTTTAATCGATTGCCGCTCGTCACGTTGTCGGGATAATTTCTTTATTGACTGTTATTTTTTATTTTTCTCCCTCCCTGGTTTTTTTCTCTCTGTCTCTCTCGTCCGCAGCGCTCACATAATATATCAATAATTTGTTAACAATGGGGGAAAAAAACCTTTTTCACATAACGATATATTATTATTATTATGTATCCTCGAAATACTATCGACACAACGCCGAGAAAAACGTACCTCCGGAAAACACAAAAGCGCTCGACCTAATGATCCGTATGGGTTAAATTTTAATATTGAAATAATAAAATACGGGAACCCGTACGTATATGAGTTTTTTTTTTTTTTATTTCCATACATTTTACCTCTACGCTCGCGTATTATAATATTATATAAAGTGTACGTGGATTCGACTCGACGTTTCTCGATTCACGAGATAATTCGACCGAGGGCGAGTTTCTTTTTACCCGAACACTTCACGTTTCTAGGTCAAGTAGAGGTGTATATAGAATATCGTGTATCCGTGTTCAAAAGGGTGTACGTATAATATACTCGAGAAGATTTGTCGAAAGCATAATCAACCAAAATTGATATTGTATTAATTTCTACTGCGGAAAAATCCGTTAACGGCGTGACGTTGTATTAGACGTAGGTACGTACAAACACGATGTATTGTAGAGTTTCTATAAGCATTTAGCTGCGGTGTATAGTTTACAAGTATGGTTGGTAAACTTGAAGTTTGAGTAAAACGAAATTCGAGCGGTGGTTCGTATGATAATTTTTCGAATAGTAATTGTTATTATGTTTTTTACGTTTGTGTTTTTACTTTACTAATAAACGTGAAAAAATTTTCTTTTAAATCTATACGCGTTGAAATGAAATAAAAAGGAATATTAATAATTATTAGAAGAAGAAATTTTATTAAAAAAAGTATTGACGATAAAACAATCTATACAGTATATATATATACTTTTTATTCGAATAATGTTTAAAATTATAAATATGAAATATTTGAATGTTATAAACTTTTATATAACTATAGGTACTTTTAAATTATTATGATTATTTGCAGTCGATGTTTCGATAATGTCGATACGTTTTTTTTATAAATATATTCGTTAACGTCAAAAAAGTTTATTAATTTCCATGCCAATTTTATAATACCTAAATATTACGTTTTATCATGTCGACGAAACACGCACAAAATAATAATATTCAGATAGTAACATTCGTTTTTATTGTTCTGCAGTCATTATCCGCGAGCCATCAAAATATTCCTTAGAAAAACTTTTAATCATCGCGAAATGTTATCTATATAAATGCGCCCCCCCCCCCGTACATCAGCTGCTGTCGACGGTTTTCGACGCGAAATTCGGTCGCTGTAAAAACCGAATTTGTTTTCACCGTTTGATAATGGAGTTTACGTAGTAGTCTGCGCTCGTATGAAATCATTTATGATTCGAGAAACCATATGCGCGGCGGCGATATTATTTATGTTTAAAACATTCCGTCTGTCACTCGGAAAACGCTGTGACGCTTTTACCACCACAAAACTCACACCTGAGACATCGAATTTCCAAATTTTCCATTACTATAAAAATCACAAAAACAGCCCCACACGCGCGCACGCTCGTACAACGCAGTAACAATATATTATTTATTCCCTGCCGAATACGCCGAATTCAATTTTCATATACGATTTATTATTATAGAGACCGCCGATTTTTTTCTTAAGTGAACCGTGCGCGTCCGTGCTTACCACAATGTCTCGAAAAATGTACGTGATTTTTGTTTATTAGTGGAAACATTTTTACCGCTTTCTTTATTTGTATTTCGAAGTAATTGTAGTGAGATATTAATATTGATTGCGGTGTTGTATATTCCAGTCTCTTTTGATCAATGGATAATCGTCAAAAACTACTATTTAATTAGTATACGTATATTATTTCTTTACATTTTTACAATAGGTATAATTTATATTGCGTTTTAAATTCAAAAATAACTATTCTCGAAATATCGATGTTTGTTAATAAATCTTCTTAAGTTTAGAATAGAAAAATAAGAATATACGAGTATTTCTTATAGAAATCGACAGCTTTAAAATTCTTATTTATAAATTTAAATCGGTTCATATTAGATAACAGATATTTTGCACATCCAGATATGCTTATGAAAATATTTATTTAATATAAATTTAAAGCGTAGATTGAAAATTGAAAGTAAAAGTTTTAAAAGAAGACTTTAAATTTCATAATAAAGAACGATTTTTTTCGATGAAAATTTCAACTAATTAAAAATTGAATATTTAGAAAAATCATTGATCGGTTGACCTTATTATGATGACCGTATTTTAAAACCCATTTGTAATTAATGATAAGTAATTACTAATTAACAACTATTATTAAATTTAATTAATTTGTAGAACATCGAGAACAGATCCATCGACGATTAATGAACAATTAAAATAGCGAATGGCGGACGACAATATAGTAACGTAGATGAATTCGTCACGAGCGTCATTGATTTTGTAATGTATATTTAAAATGTTGCCATAATATTCTGAGATATTCGATTGAAATATGAGTGAAAATTCAATGTATAAAATCAAACCGATAGTCAAAAACCAGTCTTTATGGTGCGTTTTATTAAAATTAAAATACTACTTCCAATTGCAAACGGCAATTGAGAAAACACACTGGCCGCGTGTGTGGTATATTTTAAAAAATAAATAAAATAAAACGTCAATAAAACTTTAACGGCACATATTCATATGGTTATGATGTTTTTAATGATTTTGGCTCGAATTCCCCGTTCCCTTTTTCTCTCGTTCTCTCTCGCTACTTCTCTACCTCTAAACGACAGTTTTGTAACCATGACGACCGAGTAAGTGGTTATTGTGACGACGACGACGACGACGCGCGCGGTCTCTCGACTTCCGTCACTCCTCGTGTATGCATATATATATATATATATATGTGTGTGTATGTATATAATATGTGTATATATATACCAACACTCCTATTGGGCGTATGTGCACACGTCCTATCTGCATGTCTCTTCTCCGTTACACGAAACTATTAAGTGATCAAAAGACGCACACGCGCGTTCGTAGGGTTATGTGTCGGTCCCGTGTGGAGTTTTTCGCACATTTTTCCATAATAATGCGCACGCGATAGGAACTTTGTGTACACGTATATGTATTATATGTGTATGTGGGTGTGCGTTTATATATACTTGTGCGTTGTTATACGTATCAGGGAGTAATGTATATACGCCGCGGACGGAAAGACGACTGCGACGGCGGCGGCGGCAGGAGGGTGAATGGAAATAAGACGACTGTGGCGGGCGAGTAGTATGTTAGGTGTTTTTTCCCGCCTTTTTTTACACCACCGCCGTGTGACGTATTGATTTTATCCCCGGTCTTTTTAGAGCCCGGGAAATTCTTTTTTCTCCCCTTTTCCGCCCGCCGCCGCCGTCGTCTCCTATCGCAACACCTTGTCCCGCCGCCGCCGCCGCGTCTTCTCATTTTCCTCCTCCGCCGCCGTCGCCGTTGTCACCGCGGCGTTGCCTGTTTTGTATATATACTCGCGTATAACACATTTTAGGCGGGTTTTTTTTTTTTCTCTCTTCCTCTCGTCTCGCTTGCTCTGCGTGCGTAGGTGCCGGAGGAATGAAAATATCAAAGTCTCTAACGCGCGCGCCGCCGCCGCGCCGCATCGATTCGTAGACTGCGGAGAGTTTAATTTCGCCGCGGCAAACGAACAAGAAACGAAAACGACGCATTTACGCGGAGAAAAAAACGAAACGAGTAAATATGTGTGAGAAACAACGCGGCTGCGGACGATATAATAATACAGGATGATGACATTATATTTGATGTATATAACGCGCCCGTGTGACCGATACACGAAACGCGACGGAGACGAACCGATGATATGAGAGAGAAAACGTCTCCGGTATTATCCTGTATGTGTATTTGTGGGTGTGTGGGGGTAAACAGTCATCGGGCAGCGAGCGGAGGATACTGCGCGCGTGTGAAGGGAAGGGAGAGGAGAAAAAAAAAGCAGACGCCGGAGAGAAAGGTTCGGACCAATACGGTCGTTCGGGCGAAAAGGGGTCTGCGGCGGGCGCGCAAGCGTCGACCACCCCAATTAACAGGGCCGCTTTTAATTAGTGGACCGCGTGGGAGGGATCTCGAGGGATTATCGTTCGCGTTTCTACCCTTCGGCGCCGGTTTTGTTTCCCGCCGCGCGCGTTTGACCTCCTACTTTTCAAGACAGCGGCTGCCCCCCAAGTACGCGAACGGTACGTATACAATAATAATATATAAGTCGCCATTTCTATTATTTCTCCGCGTTTTTCTATTCCGTCGCCGTTTATTTTTTTTATTTATTTTTTTTTTCCCCGTCTCTCTCTCTCGAGTTAACAACAACTGGAGATTTTTTTCCTCTTCGTCTTCTTCGTCTTCTCATAACAGTCGCACTGCAATATTATTATTATTATTATTATTATCGTCGTCCTCTGCAGAGTACTTTTCAACCGCCCGCCCCGCACGTACTTATGTGGATTTAGTTTGAATCTTCAAATCCACCGCCGCCGCAAACACGCGCGCATTATTGTGACGTGTTATGGTGTACGCGCACCGCCGAGAAATTATTATACGCTCTCGCGTCACGCCGTCATTATTATCATTATCATTATTATCATTATTGTATAAATCTGTACGTTATTTTTGACGTGGGCATATTGTGTACTGCAGGTGTATTGTGTGAGTTCAACGAGCGTTTAAAGTTGTATTGAAATTGGTTTTTCGAACGTATACCGTCATGCGCGTTTAGTGCTGGTATAAATAATGTGATAATACAAAGCGTAATATTTGATACGATTCAAACTTTATGGTAAATATGCGCGTGGAAATAATACTTCGACAAAATATATCTCATTACAGAAAAAGATAGGTCCCGAACTCGGATGCACTAGCGTGTTTTCGCATTGTTTCGACGTTGCGCCTGATTTGAGACCCTTGTTTTTTTCTTTTGTTTTTAAGAGAATCTTTTTTTCTGAGTGAAACGAGTATTTTACCATGATGTGTGTTTTGTTTTTTTTTTATTTTATGTGTATTTGTACACGACAAATACTCGAAAAAATGGTCCGATTTTCAACTTCTGTATTGGTTTCTGGTAGTCGGCACTTCAAAGGGGTCATTTTTCGAATTTCCCAACAGTTTGAAAAAGTCATACGTGAAAAACTGACGAAAAACGATCAAAAAAAAAACGACAAACCGGTTTTTGACAAAATCTTCTTTTTCGTCATAACTGAAAAAGTATTGATCGCAGGGAATTGAAATTTTCACCGAATATTTAAATGGATAAAAAGATATCTATTGAATACCGATCACACATTTACTTGTTTAAACTTATTCGTCGCGATTTACTTCACCTTTACCGTGTTCATACGTTAATTTTGGAATTAATGATTTACAGAATGTCGAACGAATATACTATCCACTACGATTACAATATAACTACTCCGTTTCGTCTGCGCTGCTAGCGTCAAATGACACAATAATGCCATTTTAATACAAAAACAATTACAATTCACTGTAAGTACGTTTTCTGTAATCGAAATATGAATAGCAAATCAAAATAAATCTAGTCGTAGATATGTGCCGTTCGAGTAGACTTTAAACCCTTATATAAGTTCTTTATCCCTGTAAATTCCTTTCTTTAATCATGTATAAAAATCGACAGTTCGGTTTTATCGCACGTATATTATTATAAAATGCACTCAAACGAAATTATACGTTTTATCGTAATTTGGTTTTCGATTTTAACACGTATATCATTATTTCTTACACTTCATTATAAACACTGCAATTGTTTGTCTCAAACGGTCCGCTTATTACCTTTGTGTTCTTACTTATTACATCAATATAGTAATTAGCATATTATATGTTTTGAATGTAACGATTAAAAATGTTCGTGCAGCGTACAACCGTATATTAATAAATATAGGTAGTGCCTATCTCGAACAAGTCTTTTAAATTTTAATTACCGTTTACTTCCTCGGCCATTCACTATGTGTCGTCGTGCCGAAAATTGATGGTTTAAACGCCCTAATTATTTTACTTTTTTTCATTATTATTATTATTGTTTTCCACCTATTTTTTTTTATCAATGTCTGCGAAAATGTTTTGTTTGTTTGATACATATATTATATTGTAATACACACGCATCTCATTAGCTATCGCGAGAATCGTTTTTTTGTTCGACTGCTTTTAGTAGTAACGGTAAATTTTAATGTTAGGTTTATACCGCGTTGGCGAATAAACAAAAACAGCTTTTTCCCGTATTGTGTGCGCGTACACAGTGTAGGTACTCCCTGCGATATGTGTGTCGAGTTGAAAACCGTAGTTAATTATTCCGTTTAGTAACCGTGTACCACGTCGATAACATAATGATAATATTATATAGCACGATTATTGTTTCGCAGTAGTTAAAAAACACACGTGTCTGTATGGCTATGACGGCGGCCCGAGTGTATTCATGCAAATATCACGATGGCTCGTATTGTATTAGCACACTCGCCGGCGTTTTCATCGTTTAACGAGTTCGGACAAAACATAATGGGGGAAAAAGAAGCGATACGACGGAAAGGCTTGTTACGCGCACGCACGTAAACAATATTATACACACGATAATTAAATATCTAAGACAAAAAGGCCCGGCGTGTAGGTATAAACGGACGATATGCCTGCCATCTGCGCGTTTACCGACCAAACCATCGCCAATTTGCCGACCAACTGGCGACCGAGTCCTGGCGGCGGCGGCGGCGTATATTATACGTACACATACACGCGTCATAATATCCGTCGTACAAAGTGAGTTATAAAATTATAATATGTAAATATATGTGAGCGCGTAGGTATATTTATTTGGAAACGTACTCGTGTGTCCTGCGCGTTCGTATCCCAAGTAGGTAATCGCCGATCAGTAAATAATATATCCGCGGGTCACGAGTATTTTTTATGTTTGTCGCGGATAATTCGAATCGCAGTTATTGGAAATTTAACTGCCGTGTGACTCATCACACCTAACCTAACGAGTTCAAAAATGGAATTTAACTTTGCATGTTTTGAGGTTTTTTTTTACATGACACTGCGTGTTTATGCAATAAATACATTGTTTTTTTTATTATAAATCATACTATCGAACAGATTTTATTGGCCCGCAAAAACAAATACCTATCGTTTAATTATTCGCAGCAGTATGATAACGCCATCGTACACCCTATGTCTAACAACATTAATCGATAGATAGTGTAAATAAAGTCTATATATTATATTTATCGCCGTTCGTCGCCGATACCGTCGTCTTATTTTCTCTAATACGATATTATGCGCAACGCGCATTCGACTTAAAAAAGTCTAAAACCTCTAGACGGATCCAATTATTCCGTGTTTTGAGTCTAAAATAAGATTTAGGTACATATTTTACCTTCGTTTTCGTATCGAGACTCCGGATCCGAGTTCGATTTTTCAAGGTTGAACACGAATGTAATTTTTTCCTATTTAAAAACGCATTTCAATTGTATAATTCGTATTATTACTATCATTATTGACAGTAAACCGTTGTAGTGCGTTTGATTTGCATACATTTGGAAGTTCGTGCGTCACAAAACGCAATATTCCAGCACTATATGAGAACAGTTCTCTTAGTCGTTTACGCACGTCTAATGAAATTTGCTCGGTGCTGGGAGTTCTTCGATGGACGTGCCTAAAAAAAAAAAACAAAAATCCGTTTGGAATTAATCAAACCCGATCGAAATATGCTGTTGTACCACTTATACGCAGACGCGGTGACCTGTACACCTATGCAGAACAAATAAACAATCGTGTATTACGCGCGCGTATTAAATTGCCGACGACGTACGAAGGATTGGAAACAAATAAACACGAAAGTTACACCGTGTAATCATAGACGAAAATTGGATTGTTTTTCAGTTCGTGTCGGATAACAAATATTGTACATAATAATATAATAGTCGCGCATACGCGTCAAAGAAGAAGAAGGTACTGTTATAGAGATAACAATCGATAGGAAAAAAAACCCCTAATAACAGACTAGCCGATGTTTGCTTCGACGACGGCACTAATAATCAACTCGAAATCCGATTAAAAAAAAAAAAAAAAAGACGCCAAATAACATATATACACACGCGGGCATATAATAATAATGTGTACATTGCTATGCTTATCTCTAGGCCGATCAATAATATTGTAATGATACCGCCGCTGCAACACGCCGAGGCAAGTATCCGTGCAAGTGTGCAATGTGCACGTGTCTCGTGTAATTATAATCATACCTGGGTATGAAGTATAATGAATATGTAAAATTCCAATACGTATTTTATAACCCAGTGCCGATTTGATCAAGAATAACGTGTTTGTTGCACGTTTTAAATTTTATCCCAATAAATCCCGCCGAAATCGATTGAAAATAAAACAATCGACGTAATCACGTTTTTTTTTTTTTGTTTTTGGACTTTGAAAAGTCACACTCGAACAGACTCGACTACGATTTTCAAATCCGTTTTCGAAATCGTTATTCGCATCGCTAGATCGATCGGTACAATGGAAGTGGAAAAAAAAAAATCTCTAAACTCTCGTGTAACGCGTACGATAAACAGAGATGGACAATTGCCGATTCCGATTCCTTTAGTACACACGCACTGTAATATATAATTAATTATGGGTACGCGTGTAAGTAATATCACAGCGCGCGCGCGTTATTGTGTACCGCCGCAGTGGTCGAGAGTGCGCAAAAAGATACTGAAAGTTATCTTTTTCGTCCGTTTGCAAGCGCGCGCGTTAAATAATCAATTGTCTCGCCGAACGTCCGTCGGGGTGGGTACGCGTATAATGGAAGTACTTGGAAGTGCGCGAGATAATCAAATGTGAAAGAAACCGTCGCGGCAAAGACGGGTCGGGCGAAAAAACAACGGGCTGCAAGATGGACTCTTGTTGTGTTGAGTATGTATTATAATAGTCGATTTACCGACGGAAGCAAAAATCGATCGATTAAGAAATAACATTTTATATATTATACGTGTGTGTGTGTGTGTTTGTGTATTAGAAATTTGCTCTTTCGATTGAAAATATATTGTAATCGTGTGTTATGTATCGCGTTGTTATTAGTGTTTGCCATTATACGTATAAAATAATATCAGAAACTACAGACGTATTCGTTGTATACGAGTACAATTGCGAATAATTCGAGGCGTGCTTCGATACGAAAACGATGTTGAAAAAAACGAATAATGGTGTCCGTTTGTTGCGCACACGTATTCTTTTCATCGCGCGCGATGAGAATCCGCAGAGAGACGACGACGACTGAACTGAATAATATTATTACCACCGCGTTTTCGCCGAAGAAAACGTATACGTCTCGTCTATATGAATACCCGCCCGAGCCATCTCGTGTTTCTGCAATAATTATCGTAGTTAAGACTCGGTGCGCGCGGTGAAAAGGGGGGAAAAAAACAAAACAAAAGACCGTTTGTAATATGCGTTTACCGATCTCGACGACCATTGGTCGGTCACGCGGTGACATTGACGGCGGCGGCGGCGGCGACGGAAGTCATCCCCTGCTTTGCGGATCCTCTCGCAAAGTCTGAATCGCATTACTCTGGAGCGGTCTGCATATTATTATTATTATTATATACAGCGTATTATATATTATTTACTTACCATATACACGCCGCGTGTGCGACGTTCGCGTCCGGTTCGACAATAATAATAATAATAATATATATTATATTATAATGGGTTCGTCGCCGGTGCGGATGAGAAAGCGAGAGCGAATTTTATACGTACACTGCAGACGACAAGGACTACACAAACAGCGGCCAGCAGACGTCTGCAATGTTATATTGTCATCGGGGGTCCTGGGGATTGATCGGCCGTATTGATTTTATTCGTGCCGTGCGATTGACGTGTATACGCGTGGACCGCGGTCGCGGTTCGTTAAACCCATGACTTGAATAGATAATGCGCGCCGCCGCCGTTGCCCCGCGCGCATGTATAACGTACAGCTTTTATTTTAATATATGCCATCGTAGGTACATATCGTGTATATATATATAAGTACGTTAAGCATTCCCCGTGTGTTAGCGAGGAAACGCCCACGAGTCTATATAAAACGACACACATGCCCCTGCCCTGTGGTTTGAAAAAAAACTTTAATAAATGATAAAACACATTAATGTCATCCGATTGATTACGATTATGTTATTGTGTATCTACTCGAAGACGGACTACGTATAAAATATATTATTATATATATATATATATAATACGTATAGTATACGAGTATATGTGTGTAATATATGATATGTATATTATAATAAGGATACTGCAGCGTATCGACTTGTCGACCGGAAGCGTGGATATTATTGCGTGTGCATGGTATTCCGATGCGACTGACTTTTTACTTCCGGACACCGCACCCTCCAAATCACCGATATTATTATTCGTAGGTATACATACGGCAAAGCGATAGTGTCTACCTATATGGAGTGGCTTTTACAATGCTCACGTATATTTTCTTTGTGAGTAATTTTCAATAAGATATTGATTTAAAACTCATTTCAACATACCTAATTATTTATATTATACGACATGGTTCGCGTCGTGATATTACAATCTGTAATTTTATAGTCAATATTATAACATATACCATGCGTGTCTCATAATTTATATAATAGATATCATTAAAATCGAACCTATAAACTTTTCGACGCGCACGCATATAATAAAACCCATATAATATTGTCCAGTTGTTCAAACATATGACTTGGTAAATTGATATGGTAAATAATTTCTAATCCTAAACGTTATATATATGTTTATACAGGTAAACTTAGTTTACCTACTTTAGGTTGAACCTCCTCCGGTCGACAAACTTAGTCTGCCCTGAATATTGGGTACTCATATTCTCCATCGGTCCCCTATAAAAAACGATTAGTAATTTTTAAATATAAATAGCAAATCATTTCTAATGACCCGGATACGATTTTCCTGCTAGTTGGAAATCACCGTTATCGTCGTACACAACAAAATATACACACCTATATGGTATATAATGTTTTATTATTTGAACGCTTGGATTATTTAATATTTATTATGGATATTTTTGTGTTTTTAAACATTCGTACGATATTACGTTTTATGCAAATCACATTGTACAAAACGAATAAATAACAATAATAATTTCCGAAACACTATATTGATATAATGATATGGGATAACTTTTCAAAGATATTTACGGCAAACAAATATTTCCCCAGAGACTATATAATATACGTATAATATAATATACATATATATATGTATTCAAATATATAATATACGAATGCGCAGCATACCTTTATTCCACATAAATTATACGTAGCCAATCCAAATAGCTACATTAATAAATATCATGCACATTTATTATCACGCATAGGCCATACGTGTAAATAATTGGTTGTAAAATTTCAGCTTCTATAGTAAAATTAAGTCACCATATTCCATAATATAAGATAAACATTATAACATAAAACTGGTTGTTCGTATAAATAAATAATGACTTTTATGTTTTCGTATTGTATATCGATTCCGACCGCTTTTTTCGTCATCGCGCATTTTTGTACATATAAACGCTACGGGTATTCTCTCCCATAATAAAATATACAATTTACTAGCCGTAAAACTTTATACGTTTCATATTATATTCGAATAACGTGAGAAAACTATAATAAGTCGAACAAAAATAATACAACTCACGAGAAAAAATATTCACTCGCGCTTATTATTATCGATTTTTTTTTTTTTAATTTTCGTATCGGCACTAACAATTATTTTTTATTGCATCGGTATATTATTATTATTATAATTTGAGTTTATGAATAATTCGCGCGGTCTTTGTTTTCGTTGTATCGTTGTTTTTCCATCACACTCGAAACTTTAATACTTTGTTTGCGATCATTTTTAATACTATAGTAAAAATATTTTTTAATCTATTACTCACTGCAATAGCATTTCGTTCGTAAGACGAATCGACCAATTCGCACGGTACGGTTTGCAGGTGAGCGAATCGAAAAATCACGACTGGTAAGAGGAGAGAACCGAGAGAGCGGGTATTTAGCGCCACCGTAGTTCTGAAATCGAAATGCATACATTTCGTACCGGGTCCGAACAGATTCAAGCGAAACATTTCGCACCCGCCGAAAAAGATACTTGGGCGTAAAACGCCACGTGTAAAGCGTATGTAGTACTTATCCGAACAATAAACTTTAGTAGATATATACCTACATGGGGTATATGTAAACGCGCGTAGTTGATAAATCATATTCGATCGATTTTATAAACGTTACCGTACCGAGAGAGTTGATTCCACGAGAATTGCGTCGATGACTTTGAAAAAATGTTTATCGCGCAGACGCGTGTTGTGATATTGTATGTACGTATAGGTACGTGCGCGCTACGCCTAGCCGCATTTTGTCCGTTCTCGTTCTGCCCATGACGATATCGTGTGTATCTCTCGCCGTGAATTAAAATCCAATTACTTATCTGTATAATATTATTATTGTGTAAACGAGTCGGTGAAGTATAATGTGCGCCGAATGGAAAATAGATCAATTGACCGACGCCGTTATAGTACAACGCGTTCGGATAAAATAAATAGATATAATACGCCGCCGCCGCGCCGCCGGTGCAATACTATATAATATAATATTATTATACAACACACGCGAGAATAATATCCGTCGGCGGACCACCGCGAAGAACCCAATTGAAGTGTTAATCATACATTCATCGAGGGTCAAAACTCAATGTATAACGCGTGTTGTAATAGTAATGAAATCATGTGTCTATTTTATTTTATAATATAATAATATATGCACGCACTTTGATCGCACTGCGGCGGGGGCCGTATTAATATGCGCGCCGTAAAATCGTCTAACCTTATGGACGATACCCGCGTGTGTGTTCGTGTACACAATATTATATCACATTAAATACATTTACTATTGTAGATTACACGTATTTTACGAGTGCCGATGCACATCCACACGACGACGACCGTTGCGCGGCGTATTCCATTGTACTGAGCGCGCGCGCGTGTGTGTGTATGTTTTTCTCTCTTCTTTTTTTACCGGTTTGAAATTAAAGCTTCTGAAATGTTTAAACGCATAATCGTATCGCGTACAATATAGATACGAAAAGTCAACGATCGGACTACGACGGCGCGTAGAGAGTTTGACCGCCGCCGCCGCGTGTGTTCGGAACTATTCGTTGCCCTATCGATAATTATATAGACGGTCACGCGGGTGTATTATACTTAACACCTGTCGTTTTATGACGTGTTCGTGGGCGCCGTGAATTAAGATCTGGTAACAAATAATGTCATCAGGCCGTCTCGATCCTTTGGCGATCGTTTTTCGCCCCTTGTTTTCGTTCGATTTTCGAGTGTTGTTACGGAATTATTCTGGACCACATGTGTTAGAAAAGTATGTTCAACGAAGTTCAGGCGAAGTTAAATGTTTGAGGGAGTTTTACCGTCAGACAATAAAAAATTGTTATCGTTATTGGTTAATCTCGCATCATATGATATTTATTTATGAAAAGTATCTCGGTAAAGTCGAGAACCGTTTGTTTTTAAAAACCGACACGGCGTCGAATTGAGAACAATTATATACATTTGTTTGAATAATAATCTAGCAATGGTAAAGTTAATTGATCGTTGAACTCGAGAACACGGTGAAAATTATTGTGTAGATATGCACGAAAAAGCAATTATTATCGCGTATTACATTGAAAAACGTCAACTTAATAATAACGACTTGTGCCAATTTAAACGAAGTCAATTAAAGACACGATCGTGTTTTATTATTTACGACAACGCTTTTGAATGATTCCCTACGGTTATTAGTATGAACTCTTTAAATAGTTTCTAATTATTATTCTACCGAGTTATATGAACTTCGGTGATACGTCAAAACATACTAGAGTAATATATATTTTTTAATAATAATTTCCTTACCTACCGGTAATTAACTTAATTATATAGGTACCCGTGGCATTAAATGCGTAATTAATGTAGGTAGCATAATTTTCTAAAACTAATAACTCTCAAGAACGTACTTAAAACAAATTTAAGAAAATTTATTCTCGTTGTTTATGCTCGACGACCTAACCTATACAATGTTCTAATAATATTTTTGTTTAAATTTTAAATCGTTACCGAAAGATAGTTATCGCGTGATAATTTAACTGTACACTTTGAAACTCAAAACCTATGTCCTCGAGGAAAGACGCGTTTCTAAGTAACTCAAGTCTCGTTGACACGGATTTTCTGACGAAAATAAATAGCTCTGATGGAGAGGTCATTTAAACTCTTAGTTTGATTATTTGAGTCGAATAATTTTGAATAGACACGAGTCCGAGTGATTTTTGACGTATATCTTAGGCGAACGATTTGTATTTTTTTTCGCCCTTATTTCAGTTTTCTTATTAACGGGTGACAAAATAACGTCTTCGCTAAATACTCGGCGTCGTCGCTTATTACAATTGACAGTTTGACAAAACGAATAGGTCTTGAAAAAGTTTTATTCTTTTTCACATAACGATCGGACGATTGAGCGAGCAAGGTGTCGGACGAGGATGAATTTTTTTGCAAGTCGACTCGAGCGAACGCCGAATTACCTATAGTTTTCACTCGTTAACACGACTGCAGCGTGCGCGTCGGCGGCATCGATAAAAATACGTAGATTAATCGTTGGAGAATACGTTTCGAGATCGGCGACTCTCGATTCCGGGGCGCGAGCAATTAACGCGTGACCGTCGGGCACCGACAACATAATATCACGAGTACATGTCACGGCCCAACTATTACTGAGGACAGTTATAATATTAGACTCCGATTGATATTCGTAGTGAACCTTTTACGCGCGCCTATCGTAGCTTTTTGTGTAGGTACAAAACACAAAGTACCCAAGTCGACCATAGGCGTGCGAATACATTTCGTTTTAGAGGGATTATTTTTCACACCGTTCGCGGAATCTGTACACACGATTACACGACGATATTATTTACTCTGCGTCGATCGTCGCGCGTCGTGTGACACGTTCCACCACACCACCTGTTGCAGCGGCGCGTCCGGCCGCTATGCAGAGGCGTAGTGTACGCCGCACGTCGTATACCATCGCCGCGATGGTAAATCACCGGTTCGAAATCGTTAATCGCTCTATACGGACACGTTTTTATTATATTGTGTTTGTTTATGAGGAACGAGATGCTCTGCTGCTGCACGCACGTCGTATAATAATATCATTATACACGTAGGTATATAGTATATTACCATTATAAAGAAGAAAAACTATTTTTTCGATAACGTTTGGGAACCTGCTCGTCTATATAATATATAATATGTTACATAGATACCTAGAAGACCAAAGTGGAGGGAAAAAAAAACGTGTGAAGATCGCATCGAGCAAAGCGTATATAATTAATATCATCTATACGCGCGTATAATATATATATTATAATACGAAAAAAAAAAAAAATTAATTAAACACGCATTGTGTCCGCATCGTTAATAATAACGATAATAATAATAATAATAATAGTAATAATAATAATATTGTGCAGCTCGGACAACAGAGACGACCGTCCATCGCACGTATATACGTATAATATACGTCGCTTACTCTATAATGTTATATATTGCAGCGTAGTGAGTGTGTGTGTGTGTGTGTGTGTAGCTCGGAATGAATGAAACGAAACGACTAGAGCGACTTCATTGAAGACTTGCGGACGGATTTATATATACGTTATATTTTTTTACACGCATATATACATACATATATATTATATATATATATAGGCGAACGGAAACGACCAAGTCTCCATTGTTATCACGCCTATATGCTATATATGTATATAGAAATAACACACGCACTCTTCGCGAGCTCGGTGACTGCGGCGGAGGAGAGATGATTGACGTCCGTGTACACGTCCATGGTTGCTGCTGCTGATGCTCTTCAAGACGCTGTATAATATACCTTATATATATATATATATTATATACACATGCTCTGATCGTCGATAATAAAATGCGTACTTTGTGTGCATATTATTGTGTCCGGCACTTTCCATGTAGAATAATAAACGTACTTAATAAACACACGTCTTTATGTAGCTTTAGCAGTAGTGTAATACGTATATTAATATTAAGTACCGCACGTGTGTGGTATAAGAGTGCTTAATTCGACGAGTTTTGACGTGGATCGCCGTTCGCCACGTTGTCGGTCCACCTGCTCTGTACTCGCGGAAACCAACAAGTTTTCGTCTTGTATTGCGCGTTTGAGAAACCGTAGAACTGCATATTGTTTATTATATCGTGTAATTCGACATCCACGATTGAGCACACGTATTATTGTGGAGGACGGGTACGTGGAAATTCGAAATCGTTTTAGCTTATTTTTAAATCGATTTATAAACATTTTTAATTTTTATCAATTTACGTGATTGAAAACTATAACAATATACACCCATTTAAACGCGTCAACGATTTTAGCAAACGGGTGCAGAGGTTTTCTGATCACGCCGCTATAGGTATTAAACGTTCAGGTATCGTCGGTTATAAAACAATCGCAGCATTAAGGTTATTATGTACTGAGTACAGAGCGAAGAAGAATGCGGTCGTTGAGTTTTCACGTTTTTTTATCATCGCGTTTATTACATAAATCGAGCGGATAAAATATACGCACTGCGCTATTATAATAATCGGGTTTAGTAAAATATTTCATCGGTATAACCCCCCGAAATTCCTATCATAACAACAACATTATACTTAATTAGATATTGGTAAAATATTAATAATAACACAAACAGCTTTTCTGCGGGTAGAGTACTCGCGTAAAATATTTAGAATATATCAACTATACGAGTACTCGCACTGTATTCAAAGGGCGTACGGATTGGATACAATGATTCGCTCTTTTAAATTTACATCTACGCGCATGAATAATATATTGTTTATTTTTAATGTGAAAATTATAAACTGACTTTTTGTAATCTGTATTATAATACCTATGAATTAATGCAGTACATATGAGACGCGGCATGTGTTTTTTATATATATATCGTCGCATTTAACAACTTTTATACGGTCGTTGTTCGACAATATTATATCAATTGTTTCTTTTTATCATTTACTACGGGCTCGAGAACGTCTTTACTTTTATTGCGAACTTTGAAACGCATAAAATTCTACTTTTATCCACAAAGCTAACGTTTTTACACCGTCACGTGGACTATAAAAAAATCCAGCGCATATAATATTATTATAATAATAATAATAATAATATACTCGTACTTTTGATTTTTAAAACAATCATATTCACGAATAAAGTACAATAATAATAGTACTGTAACGTCACGCGCTTTGTGAAAACTATTTTTTCTGTTAGCTCAGTGCGAATCGCGAATGTCGATTTCGATTCTATTACCATCAATCGGGTGCTATTATACGAAAAAAAATAATCGTAAAAGGTCCTCGTCGAATCGGTTTGAAATGTTGCCTCGCCTTTCGTACGTGCAACGCGGCGTGGACGTTTGTGTTTTTAACACAGTTAAGGCTCCGCGAACGCGATTATGCAAACGTAACTACAATTCGGTTCGATAACTGCTTATCGATTGGCCGGCAAACACTAGTTAGATTTACAGAGGGCTCGGGAAGGGTTGGACACAGTGAGTTTGAGACCTCGAAAGTTGTCTTATATTTCTGACTGAGAAATACTAGAAGGACCAAGTGTATAATATGTCGACTACTATTTTTTACAAGAATAAACTTCGTTTTAGGTGAAATTGTTTTTCAAAATGTCTCAGAAATACAGAAGAAAATGATTGAAAACGCTACGCTTTATTATGATAAGTGTACACTTCACCCGCCCCTCCCTTCGAGGAAATTTTATGTTTGCCAACGTATATCCCCCCCCCCCCATTGACAAAATCCTAAATACGCCACTGCAACGCTATGCGCACTTAACTCGTCGTAATCATCAAAACGGCGACCGTAAGAAACAAGTATAATGCGCGGATATCAACACAATAATAATATTAATATGCGCACGTACTCTACAGAAGCGGTGTAGTTATAGCAGGTACACCAGACGTTGGTTATACGGCGTGGTATATACGTAATATACAAATACAATATGACATGTAGCAAAGGAGGATAATATGTTGTGTGCACGCGCGAGGAGTTTGTTTGTTTGTTTATTTTTTTTCTTTCATTATTTACGTACCGACTTAATTAAAGTCCCGAGCGCTTTGTACACGCCGTAATAATAGTAGTAATAATAATAATAATTAGCATAAATCGGACGATCATTTCTCCCGCGCTCGCTCGCCAGTCTTTACATCGTACATATATAATATCGAGTGCGAGTGTGTGCGCGCACTCACGCACACGCTGCTCTATTAAGAACATTACACGACGACGTGAAAATAACACGAAAAGGGAAAGAAAAAAGAGAGTTGCCGCCGTAGTTCGTTGGCGAACCGATAATAGGGGTAAACGCGCGCGCGCGCATTTTCATACACATTGTACTGCGTATATGTTATACTATACCTACATTGTGTCGACGCGATGCTATTGTGTGAGAATATAATAATATATATATATATAATAGCCGTTCGTTATATATAATATATGTGAGTTATTATATTATTTTACTCGCCCTTAACGACGACGGCCGCTACGAAAAATCGCCGGCTCTTTTGGACCGAACACGCGCGTCGACGTACGTCGTTGTTTCTTTTATCATCAGAGCTATGCAGACGTATTTTACACCGAGTGTGCCGTCGTCATCGTCGCGCGTCAATAATATCATTAACGTTTTCTATTACCTAAATGCAGAGATTCCCGACATATTTTTAGACTCGCGGCACCCTAAAGTGTTTTCTAAAAATCCCGAGGCACCCCAAAGTAGTAGAAAAAAATTCGACGCTTTTAAACGTTAATAATTAAACCATATTATTGATATGATAATAATTGTATAATAATAGTCCACGTCGAAGCGACGGCAATAAACACACCGGTATGAAATTAAAGAATAGATAGAACATTAGAGTATTGCCACAGATTTTACGATCATAGTTTAATAATCATTAAACCGACACACGCTTTATTATTAAATTTCATAAAATAATTTTTTTTTTTTAAATCGTGAAAAATATGATTGGTATAAACTTTATACTTAAAAAGTAATAAGAAAGTAGTGAGTAATAATTTCACGGCACCCCCGATTCAAGTTCGCGACACCCTAGTTGGGGAACCTCTGCCTCAATGATATTCCATAAATTATTATTTGACTTTTAGTATTATCATCCGAGAGACCTATTCTTATAGGTTTATAATTTTCACGATTCTAAGTACTTTAACTATGTACAAGTATATCTCTACTATCGATACTAGACGTCAGCTGAAACCCAAATAACGTAAAATATATTTATATATTATATCGAGTGTTTTTTCAACGAATTTAGTAATGTATATTTATTACTATTTAGTAAAATATAATTTAGTAATATTCGAATTTTTTTCGCATTATAGTAGAATTTCGATGGAAATTTGTAATTATATGACATTGAATCTACCGCGATTATTAAATAGAGCGATCTCCAAAAATATATATCTATGATGATTCGATATTTTTCCATGAAGCGTGAAAAATTATACTAATTATTTATTTAATTTTCCATAACGTCGGGTGCGGCAACGAACCTTTAATCGGCCCTACGCGTCATTATATTATCGCCCGTGGTCAATTAAAGCTTTTCACCCGCGTATATACTCGCGTTCTTCACATTTTTCATTTTACATATACATATACTCGTATATATATATTATGTATTCGTTCTTTGCGCGTATTTAATCGTGTACGTGATTTTACGAGCTAGCGTTTAATTTGCGATCGTGTTATGAAATTTTATTTCGTGGACTATTAAAATTTATTACGGTTGATTATACGACAGCGCTTTAATAATATATGGGTACCTATATAAGTTCAGCTCGACTAGTCTGGTCGGTTTTTTTTCCGTTTAAAATAAAACATTTAAAAGAAAACCAAACTGGTCGGCCTTAAAACTTGGTTTAATTAAAATTAACTCCTCCGCCGCGGTATGTACTTTGCGTGGGCAAAAAGATTTCGAGCGCATGCCTACCTACTTACTATATGGAAACGTGGTAAAAATATAATATAATGCTTACATAGTAATAATATTATTACTCACGCCAGTGGCGCCGTTTGGGAAAAACTACTGGGGTAGTAAATTGTTCCGGACGAAAAAAAAAACCACCAGAAATAAATGAATCGTTAACACATTTTTAATCGAATAAGAAATTAAATAGTGTAACCGTTTAAAAACTGTAAAATAACTTGTACGACTCGTTTCGACTGGTGTAATTACAGGTACTATAGTGTTATAGATAAATAATATTATCAATAAAAATAATAAACGTTACTAAAAAAATTTAGTAAAAACAATAAAAATGAACGGGTAATTTTTGGATTTAATTTTAAACTGATTGACGGATATTTTTGAAAATCAAAAAGGGTTTTGATGGAGACGATGTTTACGAATTATTACGACAGCAATAAAAGAAAAAAAGATATATCTCATAATAGTATCGTTATGATCAGGTACCTATACTAATAACTAATCTGTTCGATTGTTATACACGTTTCTGGTGCAAACGATTACGATTTTTTTTTTACAGGGTAGCAAAAATACAATTTCGCTACCCCTTATCGGCGCCTATCACTACTACCTATCTATATAGACTGTAAATAAATATAATCGGTAATACTCACGGCCTGTCGGCGGCTTGCTGCTGTCGGCTTGTGAAATACTGCAGTAAGTACAGCGACAGGTACACAAAAGTCACTCGATAAAAACGATAAAAAGAAGAAAAAATCGAAAGTCACTATTAAGAGTTTGAACGAGATATAATTACGATAACAATTATTATTGATTGTTTTACGGAGAAAATAAAAACCGAACCGCTGTCGACACTAGACTGATCGTCCGCACGCTCTGTTGTACTTTCGTGCGTCGCTCGATCGGTTGCGCACGCACGCTGCTCGACCGTCATTGGTCCTGGTGGCGCGAGCGGTTTGGCTTTCATTGGCCGTGTCACAGGCGCAGGATCGACGTGAACTAATTACGATTTCGCGAAAACACACCTGTATAGTTGTGTAATATTAGTGTTATTACTATTGTTACATAATTATGTATTCATAACGAACTATAAACATATGTTCTTTTATCGTTATAGGTACAGTAAAACCTCTCTATAACGGAATCTATATTAACGACTGATCCGTTCGATTGTTAAGTACGTTTCTGGTGCAAAAATCGCTACTTTTTTTTTTTTAATGGGATAGCGAAAATATGATTTTACTACCTCGTGAAAAAAGGTGGGGTAACTTATCGGCGCCTATGGCGTAATAATGTGTTGCACGTTTTTATACGGACAAATAAAAAACGAGTGATTAATAAACACGCGAACAAAACGTCTGGGAACCATTATTTTCTTTTTTATGTTTATTTTTAGTATACTCGTATTTCTTGTATTACATAGATTTAATATGCCCATAATTATAACATAATTATACATTGTATATTATAATACGTTCGACACGGTAAACTTCGTACTCTCAGACCTCAGTCTAGGAGTATAGAGATTAGACGACAACGATGCGCGATTGCGATATAGGTATCTATTGACGAATTAGTAAACAAAAAAAAATAATCGTTTTATGACTCGAGTGAAAAAACTCCGAGAAAACCGACTACAAAATTGCTAAAAAAAACTTCTTATTTAAAAAATCGTTATCTAGTTAATGTTATGAGTGAAATCGAATCCGAAATATGTGGCCCGTTAGGTATGACAATCTTTACGCGCAGTTTATTAGTTATACGGTTACTTTATTATTATTGTTTTTAGTATTTTCAATTTTTAAACTACTTATTCTAATTAATTTTTGATAGTTCATTGAAACATCTCGAAAACAAACGTAAAATGTAATTCTATACATATCTTGTACGATAAAAACAAATATTAAAAAATGCTTCTATTTGACTTTTTTATCGAAGTAAGCATTAACCTTTAATGCACAATATTTTTGGCGAATTAAAGCTAATAGTTTTCAAACCTTTTATCGTCGTTTCCTTTGTATATAATACAAAACCCATTAACATGGAAAACGTAAATTAAATAGCAAATTCATACCAAGCCGTCGAGCTTAAATATATATATATCGATTATAGATTTAAGATGTATAACAATATAACGTAATATTTATGGTCATGATTTTAATAACAGTTCGGATATTTTATACATGAAGTCGACCGAAATCGACGTGAATGCGTATATATTATGCTCGAGTATTCGACTCGATTGATTAGGGTACTCTCTAAACGTTTAGCAGTTTCAAAAAAAGTGAACGATAATTATAAAGCCCGTACGCGAATTTTCTTTTTCTTTAGCCACCTTCTCCCGCAAACTCCACCTCTTTTGACAATCTCAAATACATTTTAAATAAACCACACGCATAAATGATACAAAACCTTATTCCGACCTAATTTTTGCTACGGACCCGTCCGCCGAAACGAAAACTCCTCGGGGCATATACCTACTTTTTCTATACATAAATAATAGCTCTCTCTCTCTCTCGAAAGCTCGCGCGTCTATACATACAAATTATTACGCGTATATATCGATCGACGACCTGCAATCTCGTTTACGCACGTGTTTAGACGACATCGGATTAGTTAACGCGCGCGCGAGGATACGTTACGCTCGGCTGACGGCGGTATACCTCCTGTAGTATATAATATCATGCAAAACGGGGGCCAGGACGCGCACGGCTATGACGTCTGCAGCACCGTGTTATACTGCTGCAGTGGCGCGATATGTACGGTATACGCGTGCGTTTAATAATATCTTCGACGACAACGAATAGAGAATATTGATAGGCCTAGGGGGGGAAAATGGGTAAATAAATAAGCAAGAAAAAAAAAACTACATGTATAAAACGCCTTTGAATCTGTGCTCAGCGGGTATACCGTCTTGATTGGCAATTTGCGGGCCTTTGAACCGCTGCCGTCGTCGTCGTCGTCGTTTGTCTCGTCGTCGTCGTCGTCGTCGTCGTCGGCACGGCGGCGACGGATGAAAAAGGCTACGCGCAGCGACCGGGACGAAGAAGAGTGACGGGGAAACGGAGCAAGAAAAAAAAATGGAGAGAGATAGACGGAGCGGAGCAGCAAGTTCTACGGATAAATGTGACCTTTTTTACTCTTTATTTTTTTATTTTTTTTTTTCGTTAGCGCCTTTTTGTCTACCCTGCCGCCGCCGTCGACTTTACTCGTGCCCCCGTCTGCAGTCTGATAGCAAAGCTCGTAATTTATTTCCCTCTCCACTCAGCCACCGCCAACGTCACCGGGCCCCGCCGCACCTACCTATAAATGTATATATATATATGTACATGGGTATATATATATATAGAGTAATATGGAAATGCACGACGCGAAATAACGAACCCGGAGCGTACCAATGGCTGGATGGGGTAGGAGAGAGAAAAACACACACAGCATCCGTATACAGAAAGAACAATATTATTCTTTTTTGGCCGCCGCCGCCGTCGTCGTCGTTACCGCCTTTTCGTCTCTTCTCTTGCGCGAATCCTCCCGACGCGCCCGTCTATTCGTCCTCACACACGCCCGCACACACATGTACACTATATTATACTCTTTCCTCGTGTGTGTGTGTGTGTGTGTGTGTATAGTGCGTGTTATATAGGTATGCGCGTAAGACGAAAGGAAAAACACTACCGATCGATCTCTCGTTAGCGGTAACTCTTCCAATCCTCGTTGTCCTGTGTGTGTGTGTAGCCACGTTTCGCGCGGGACTCGATCGCGACTAATCGGTCCGACCGAATTCGTTGTCGAGGTACTCCTCACAAGTACGTGCGCGCGTTTGTGAAAACGTACGGCGTACACACGCACGCGAATGGCGCGTCCGCATTTCCGCCGCGTGAAACGATTTTCGTTTTCCGTCCACGGCAAAGCCGTGATTTTATTACGCGGCTACACCCCCGGATGTACCGATCGTTTTCGCCGACGTATCGTGTGTTTAGTCGATGTGGAAATTGATGTTAAATATATGAGCATGAGTGTGGGTCTAATGTATTACAACTGGCAACGTTCACGGCGGCGCCGATGACGATTTCATTTGGACGTTTGACGTTCTTAAAACCAAAAAAAAAAAATGATACAAAATCGATCGTTATCGAACCCGACTGAATTATCGCGAACAAATTAACAAAACATTTCGGACGACGACGCGAACGAGACTAAAACGATAGATCACTAATAATCATAAAAAACCAGTGACGTTCGTCCCAATCGCGATTTCACCTCGTCCCTATCGCCGAATCGATCATTATTGTCTTGCCGAGTAGTAGGTGAGGGTTGGGTTCCGATTAGAAAAACCGGATTCGTCTCGTTTGTTTATTTGGACTATGATCGCGGGGCTTGATTTATTTCATCACGTCGACTCCGACCGAATCCGCGGCAGAAACGTGCCTACTACTGTATATATAATAAACATTTACGATTATTTTGCACAGTATAGTGAATCTCGTGAGGCGAACTGCTTTTTTCAAACGTTTGTCGTCAAAATCTAAAAAAAAAAAGAAAAAGTTAACATGTTAATATACATTTATATATACTTATACGAAATGATATGATGTATTTTCAAAACGTTATTATTATGAGGAGTATACCGTCGTCTTTTCCGTTGTGCAGGTCTCTGCGGGATGATACGCGAAAAAAACAATCCATCTTAGCACGCCAACCTCATAAATCTTTAAATTTCCTCTTCGGACCGTATACTATACACTCGATATATTAAATATAAATCTGGTTATTATAATATACATCGCACAGGTACGTATATCGCAGTAACGAATTCAAACTTTTTTATAAATCAAATTCAATGCGCGTCGTCGTTGACTCCTATAATATGCGAGTGCATCGTGCACGTACATATATATATATATATAGTCTGTAAAAACAACTTTGTACATAATATGTTCGGGACCATTAGTTATTCTTTGACGTAGGTACAAACACAACAACAACAAAAAAATACAATGAATCCTAAATACATTTGGGTGCACGAATACAACTATAATGCGTTATGACTTATAAATGCTCGGTTTGCATTTTTCCAGGTGTCCGGCGAAATCTCTATTCTTAAATTTTTTTCAAACGCCTTGTGTTATATAATATTACATACAACGAGCATATTGAAATATTCACATTTAACGTAAATCGATTATACACACACACACACACATATTATTACTTGTGTTTGCTATCGTCGAATTCGTTGTATGCTGGATATCTAGATTTTTGAAAAACCCGTACTAGGGAGTTTTGAAATCGCCCCCCGTCTCCTCTTAAAAAATACAAACTAGACAACGTTCGCCACCAGAAACCACTCCCCGGAGTTGAAAACGGGACCATTTCTTTTTGTTGAAATCGCGAAGAAATAAAAAAAAATAAATATAAAATAAAAACTCACATCATAATAGTAAGACCGATATTATACTCGCCTCTCTTCGCCCGAAATCTAAAAACCAGATGCAAAAACACAGCACTCGTTCTCGTGATATTTATTGCATTATTACCTCGATAGTAAACACATAGTAGATAATAGGTATTACTCGTATTACTGTCGTGTTTTCATCTTTCGCTCGTCGACAGGTTGTTGCGGAGAGGCTCCATGTTCGTGTTCTCCACCGACCAGATCAGACAACTGCTGAACATCACGTACTTCGCCAGCGGCTCGACGTTAATCGACTTGGGTGCCGGCGACGGGGCCACCACGGAAAAGTACTCGCCGCTGGTCCATCACATCTACGCGACTGAAAAGTCTGGTCCGATGATCCGGATCCTAGCTCAAAGGGGTTTCAGGTATAATAACAATATTTATAATTCGGTTTTAAACGAAGCCGTGTGAAAAACACTCGAAATTTCGAATCGTTAAAATTCGCAGTAAACCTCGTTTTTCACCACTTGAGTGATACTTTAGAGAAAAATGAAAAAATAGTTCCCGGTCGGGTGAAAAAACCGAAAGCAATTATTAAGATTTAACCAAACATCGAAATACATAATATATAACTGTAATCGTGTAAACCGGGGAGGACAAAAAAGGTTTATTTAAATATCGAGAAACGATAATTATTAATATCATAGAAATGCGATTATTTGCATTCTGTAGAGAGAGAGGTCGCGGTAAATAAAGATAAATTACACATAATTATACGATATCAATTTGTTGTCGAATTATGTGTGATATTAATGCAAAATGAATTAATAAATAATCGGAAACGAGAGGGGAAAAAAAAGAAAAGAAAATACCGCGGGACACGTGGTAGGGACACCGCCAGCCCGGGCACGACTCCAAACCAGTTCGGTATATCTATAAAACCGATATCTGTAGGACTTGGGATTGCATAGGCAAGACGGATGAGACCGCGTCAACTCCTCCCGCCCAAGCCGCCAATCACCTTTGTCTGGAGTCGTGTGCGGGGTCACCCCGCACAACCACATTTGCGACGGGAAGGGGTGCTCCTCACCTAGCTTCCTCGCTGGATGATGTCGCGGTTGTCGTGGGCTACCACGTGACGAGACAGGACGCGTGTGGACGACTGGACGGTGGCCGGCCGGACGATGGTTGGCTGTTGATTTTGCGGTTACCTGATCGCGGTGGCCGTAGTCGGCGTGGCCGCTGTTGCAACGCTGATCACGGGGTTTTCCACGATGCCCCGTTTTGGCCCCACCGGCACCACCTCCGATCGTTGGCGGACGCGTGAGAACAGCACGCCCGTGATCGTCGACGTGACGGAAGGTCGCGGTCGAAGGTATCCGCACGCGCGCGTTCGCGCCGTCCCCGTCGCTATCCAGCACACTGACCGCTCGCGAGGAGTCCGCCGATTAAAAACAATGTGAATTCTTTATTGAGCTAGATGTAGTTGAAAATATTAATACGAAACGAATTGATTAAATAATTCGTAACAAAATGAATACAAGGAGAGAGAAAAACAAGGAAAAGAAAATACGACGGGACGATGCCCGTGGTAGCGTACTGAAACGATCTGGCGGCGGTGGGCACGACTCCCAAACCCGTTCGGTATATCTACATCTGGATTGAATGAGCGAGGGGAAGTGCAGGGGAGACCACGGTGTCCGCGTGACACGATCGTGTCGACACCTGTCTGGTTTGATTTTTACCGAAAAAATACAACGTGTTATAGAGGGCGCAGAATTTACCGAATTAAAAAAAAAATACCCATATCGTACGCACTTACGGCGATGATGGTGAAATGGTTTTTGTATTCCAGACTGTTGGACGTGGATTCGTGGTGGTCTCGTGGAGAAAAATTCGACGTGGTGTCGTGTTTGAACCTACTGGACCGGTGCAGCGAACCGGTGAAACTTTTGGACGAAATGAAAAACGCCGTGAAGCCCGACGGCCGAATCGTCGTGGCGTTGGTGTTGCCGTACAGGCCGTTCGACGAATTCAGTGAGTTTTGCGATCGCCCGGCCGGGGTTTGAAATACGAGATTGAAATTCAGAGCAAAACCCGTTGGTTTTACGACGACGTCACATTTTGTTTTTTCGCCCAGAGTTCGTGCGCTCGTGTGCCTGTAGGCGTACAAGCGTGCTGCGCGCACGCCGCCGTGGATCGATACAAATATAATAATAAAAGTTTATTTTCGATTTAATTCAATATACCCCTCGAACTATATTAATTCTAACGACGCGAAATTCATTTTTTAAATATTTTACACTCGGATAGCTTGAACTCGAAAACATCCACTCCTAAAATGTAGTCGAATTATGCAATAAACACACATCAACTGGCGTGTAGCTCGGTGAGAACGCCTGTGCTTATGTATGATCTCGTTTTATTCGACGAAAATATTGTTAATTAACGCGAATAATATCGTAAAGAAAACATTTTAAAAGTAATTGAGTAATAATTTTTTTGAAATTAACATTTTCAATTGTGTACGTAATTACTACATACATCACCCGCTTTGAACATCCCGAGCTGCTTGGCGCTTAAGACAAAGCTTAATATTATAATAATTTTTAAGTTGTTTGATCTTTTCGTGTCTAGCGAATATTTTATGTTGAAAAAATCTAAATAAAAAAAACAGGGATTTCAAATTAATTGAAATGGTCTAAGTTATCCAAGTTGACCTTTTTAATACATGTAATATATTATTATTCACTTGTATAATACATAATAATATGTAGAAATATATTTACTATTCAAATAGGCTCCACGGTACCGGGACAAAGACTGCCAATCACCGGGGAAACGTTTGAGGAACAAGTGTGTTCAGCCGTACACGATGTGTTTGAACCGTCTGGCTTCAATGTGTTATGTTGGACAAAACTCCCATACCTATGCGAAGGGGACTTGAGCCAAGATTACTATTGGTTGTCCGACGCCGTTTTCATATTGTCCGTTGGACAGCCACTAGCGGGAAACAATGTAAAGTGATTACGCACAATCGAGATTACCCAACGATTACACGGTTTGAAAAAAATTTGAAGTCAATTTTTTAATATTATACAAATTATTAATCAATTCAATTATTGATAAATGTTATATTATATTTTATTTTTTTCCTTTTTAAATAATTATATAAACTACAATAAACACACATTTTTTTTTTTTCAATTTGTTTTTTTACTTTTCATACATTAGGTATAAAACTTAAGACTTACAAATCGTTACAATACATATTGTTATAAAATAACAAGTGTATATTTAAGGATTTTATACAAATAGGAAAATAACATTGAAATTTATGTACTAATTTTGGTTTTGGTCAAAATTAAAGAATGAATTAGGAAAGATCACAGATATGTTTTTTTTTTTAATTAAGACAAACTATTATCATATCTAATTAAAATTAAAATAATAAAAAAAAAAAAAGTTTATGAATCACAAACAATCATGTTTACCTTCAACCGGTAATAATATAGTTTAGTTAGTGGCATAATGTGAACGTTTTTCAATACAATTTCAAACTTCTTTTACAAAATAAATGGTCACACATATTAAGTGTTTAAACCATAAATAATGATCTGACATGAACAATAAACTATGCGATATCAAAATTAATAAAAAAAAAAAAAAAAACATGGGCATTGTGTTTTCGATTTGTTACAATTGTTTAAAAATGATTACGGAAAATAATTATTTTATTGGTTGTTTAAAACATCAGACAAATGTTATTATTATAAATTAACGAAACACAGAAACTACAACCTGAGTCAACGATAAACGATACAGTCAAAGCTCATTTGTATTATAAAATAAATAAATATTATGCATAAATTTAATGTCTTTAAAATGTATGATATTTAAACAACCAATGTTTACTGGCACTCATATAACCTGTAATTACTAAGGATTAAAGATTTTAAATAGAAATTTGTTGATAACTATGTTGGAGCACTGGTGTAACTATCATAATATTATTTTAATTTTAAACAACATTAACATAAAAGTACAATAAATTACATTAATTCCAAATAATTCTGCAAAAATTACATGTTTACAGATTGCATACTTAAATACAACATTTACGTATATGTAAATAAAATTAATATTTATACAAATTAATCGTACAGACACTATAAACTATTTAAAGATCACTGATTAATATGAAAGATTTTATTATTGACTAGCGTAAAATAAATGTTTAGGTATATCATAAGTTCGGCGAGTTAAGTGATTAATCACTCCTTGACTTTATTCAAAGGTCATGATAATATGTTGGATAAACATTAACCACTCAAATCGCTCAAACCAAGTACAAATTTTATGACAGTTAAATTGAGAACAAATGTAACTGCACTAATAAAATAAATAACAAAATCCTTAACAAAAAAAAATAATAATAATAATAATAAAACATTTCACACATCAAAAAGAAAAAAAAAAAGAAAAATATGTACTTTGAAATTTATAAATTTAACCCGTAAGCACTCACATGATATCTATTTCAGATGTATT
This sequence comes from Drepanosiphum platanoidis, assembly GCA_948098885.1. Lineage (NCBI taxonomy): Eukaryota > Metazoa > Arthropoda > Insecta > Hemiptera > Aphididae > Drepanosiphum > Drepanosiphum platanoidis. The sequence continues at coordinate 20,575,648 of OX402530.1, read as the reverse complement.
TACAATAAATAATGGCAGTAAAAAAATTGTTAACGGCTTAAACATTCATCAATAATTATTATGAAATCCATAAAACACATAACTTTTAAACTTAAAAAACTGAAATTTATTTATTGAAAAACTATTAACTTCTTCAAATCATTAATATGTGTAATTATTTAGTCACAATTTCCTAACACATTGTTTTTTGACATTTAATTATTATCTGTAATTATATATTACAGATAATTACATGAATTATATCATTTAAAATTTTTTTTATAATCTTTTAAAATCATAAAATATGTATATATATATATTTTTGGATAAAAGTTGTGAAAAACTATCTGAAGTCTAAAACTAGAAGGAAATGAGACTGTTTTTTATTATAATAATATAGTTTAAAAAGGATAAGTACAAATTATTGTGAAATTGGTAGCTTTTTCTTTCATATTTTTCCCTCTCTCTCTCTCCCAAAAATTTAAATATAACGATTAGAATTAACTAAATCTTGTTTTTTTTCCAGTTCTTAGAAAATATATTGAGATTTTATTCGTTTGGGTCAACAAATTTTGTTGTTAATGAAGCTCCAAAGGTGTTATAAAAAATCTATGGAGCCTACAAAACCAAGAATATTAATTTTGAATCAAACTCATGAAAAACAATGTATAAATGATAAATGGGTTCGTTTAAAAATATAAAGACGCAAAAAAAAATATCAGACAATAGTTTTTGATTTGAAAATAACACTTATAATGGCATCGAAATTATTTATGATTTTATTTATATGTTTCTGTGGAACCCCGTATCACTCATAAAACCAAAAGGTGTTATAGAACATATTTTAAAAACAGCTAATTTTTGCATGAAAAGAAAAAAACCTGACTAAAGTCGGCGCCACAACTTTCTGCTAACCACTGCCATACTCTGAACCTCACTCAGCCTGCCAACAGTGGTTCTCTTTTTTTAGCCACAAAAATAGTGTGCCATGCGCGCAACTTCAGCAAAACTATTATTGTAATAATATATATTATAAATTGTTGTCTTCTATTTATTTTTTTTTATAGCCTTTTCAAAGTAAAATAAAACTAAAAAATAATATACCATGTGCCAGTAGTTACGGGTTAACTTAAATAGCAATTAAAGTCATTTTGTATAATATTGATAAAAAATATACAGCCAACATATTATTATTAAGAGTTTACTTATGATTAAATTATGTAATTGTAATGAAAAAAATTGATTAATTATTTTATATAATATATATATATATAATATATACTATTATGGCATGTGATGTTTTGAAAATCAACAAGACATATACGATATAATATACAAATACATTTGGCAACAACACATAACTTCTTTTTGATGTCATGCTGACAATATGAACAATGTACAAATAAAAACAATAGTTCAAATTGTCATTAAATTTCAAAAATTGAATAAGGTATTAAATTAAAAATAATGTCAAAATAAATAAATAAATATAGGTAAAACTAGTAAAACACTCATAAGGAAACAAAAAAAAATCAATTTAAATAAAATGGTAAGATCTTTCCTGGTAAACATACAGAATTTCCCATTAATTTTGGAAAAATAGGGAATTTTGACTAGATTTTAAAATTAAAGCGTTGTGAATTTTAAATCATAAATTTTAAATTTAAATTATTTTAAAAAGTTGAAAAAATATTTTACTTTTCATGAAATCATTAGGAGCTCTTAATTTTGCTTGTTACGAGACATTGCATCACAGAGATCTTTGAAATTGGCAGCTGAAACCGTTTGATTAGAATTGTCCAAAACATTTTTTCTTAGTCTAGAAAATATATATAAAGTGATAAATTTGTAAGTTATTTATGTAATTAAACAAAAAAAGTAATTTCATAAGTTGTTACCCGTGTTTATCTTCATTTTTCCAACTACTGACAGCAATATGTGGAGGAGGAAGAAATGATCTTAATGACTGAACAAGTTGAATAGTATCTATCAATGCTGAAATAAGTTTTTAAAATATTAAATACAATACAAATTTTTAATATTCGGTGTTAATGAATAATATATTTAAATTAAACAAGAAAACTTTAGAAGTATACCAAGTCAAAAGTAAAATTAATAATTCTTTTTAAAGATTTGAAAGTAATTGACAGTTGATTTTCTAAAATAACAATTGAATAGTAATTTTAAACGATCAAAATATTTTTTAATAGATTATTAAAGAACTAGATTTTATTTACTTTGTTAAAGTTTGTTATAATTCTTCATTTATTTTTTAAACAAGTTTTAAAAATTAAATAAAATAAACATATTATTCTGAAACAAATTATTCAGTGTGTAATAATTTTTGTTGCATTACAAAAATATAATCATATATATAGTCACAAATATCTAGTATTTCATAATATAAGAAAACTAACTTGAAGATTTTACTAAAAAGATAGACTATCTCTTTTAGAGTTAAAAAGATGTTAAAATGTTTAGACTGCTTTAATTACTTATAATAAAGTTTTAAGCAATTACATTTATGATTTTAAGTCCCAAGTTGTGTAGTTTATGAAATATGATTTAAATAAAATATTAAGACAATGTTATTTAACATAAATTCTTACACATGCTTGCATTCAAATGTTCCTTATCCAATGCTATCCAAATAACCTCACCCATTGTATAATTCAATGTAGTCTATTCTTAAATCTTGAAATGTTAGAACAGCATGGATTACATTTATACTTATACTTTTTATTTAAGTTTTTAGCAAGAATTGCCTGTCCTTATTTCTTAAGCCTAATTTATCCTCCTTCGATCCTACTCATGGTCTAAAAACCTATTTTATCTGAGCTTTCAAATTACATATTATGTAAATAACATATCTTTTGTTAGAATAATAAAAATTACTAAGCGCTATAACTAGATTTGTTTATTCCACCAGACTTCTATTCTTTAATATTTATTGTAATTATTACAACATTTTTTATTAAATTATAAATTATAGCTACAAGTATTTTAGTACTCATACTCATCAATTATCATTATTACTATAATAATTATCATTAAATTTATTATTTTTTTACTGAACTTATTAAACTGTTTCAAATAATTGTTATACTAATTTAAATTATGTAACTAAGCCTTACCCATTTATAAAAATGTTATGAAAATATAAATAAAAAACTTTAAATCATATATAAATAAAATAATTATTTTATCAAATAGGCTTTACTTTTTTGTAATGATTCAGATTGTTTTCCATAAGGCTTGCACATAGCTGGTCTTACACACGCTTTCATTCTATTCATATTTTTCATAATTTCCGAAAATGCTCTGATAATTTTTTCTTGGCCAGCTAAACAAAAACAATAATTTATTAATTATATCAATCACTAATTTTAACTTTAATTATTTACTATTTAAGTTGACATACAGTTTTAATTCTACACGTAACATTCTTTGCAATAATTAATTATACATGATAATAATAATTTTGACAAATAAAAACTAATAATAAATAATTTATAAAAAATATTGGTCTAAATAAACATAAAATAGTTTAAATTATAATTGCACAGTTATTGGAAATAAAATTTAGATAAAATGTAATAAAAATCTAATTATTTTTTTTGTTCCCTTACAAATAAATACTAAATATATTTATTTTAAGAAGGATACAGGTATTATATTTAATAAAATTAGTTTTAATATTTTTATTATTATTTTCTTTTAGATTCAGAGTGAAATTAAAAAGCTACAGGTTTCCCATAATGCGTGTTTTTTTTTACCAAACAATAGAGGGTTATGAGTTTAGTATCTATGTATGTATATATGTATATATATTTGTTTCCTTCTTGAGCTTAAACTAATGGACCGATTACAACAAACTACATGTTTATAAATTTGCTAAGAACTCACAAGTATTATAGGCTAATTTTTTTATTAGTAAATACTTTTTGCACTTAAACACTTTGTATTTTCATTTGAATCACTGTAAATACAAATATAATATGTATATTGGTGTAGAGTGTAGACGGTGTCCCTAGAAATCTAAATAGCTTTCTCCGAGTATCAATACTCAAATGGATATGGAGTATAAATAGTGAATAATTATCAAAAAGCAAGATTAGCTATCAAGATTAGAAAATATTAGCTCTAAAACAACTGAAACCCACCTACATTAAGAGCAAAAAAAATAAAAACAAGCTCCTATTTTATTTCTCCCTATCAAATGCACTAATATTATCTACAAATATGTCTCTTAGTTAATCTGAATAGTAAAAACGGTATAATTTATCTTATCTAAATAATATCACCTATTATTGGGGTAATAAAAATACAATAGACATAATCATCTCGTTTGACAGAATAATAAAACATCCTACTTTAATTTTATTAATTTAAATAATATTAAACCCTTTTTTATTTTGTACTTTTTAGTTTTTCTAGATAACAACTATAAGTACTACGATTTCGAAAAGTCACTTCCTATTTATACTCTATATCCTTTGAAGTTTTGATCCCGGAGTGAGTTATTAGGATTCCTGAGAACACAATCTAAAAATATATGTAAATTTTTATACAGAGTGATTCAAATTACAATCTTGCACACCAAGTGCAATATATATTTATTAAGAAAAAAAACTTGCCAATAACAGTCAGAAAATCCTTATGACTTCATAAATACCTAATTCGTTCATTCGCTCAAACTTTTTGAAAGAACATGCATACATACATACTAAACACATTAACCTCCGTAGTTTGATAATAATAAAGTTGTGATAACATTAAGAAATATACAATTTTATAAGTGTTATACAATTTTGAAACCTTTTTAATAGCTTATTATTTCATATTTATAAAAAATCTTACCATCTAAATGACCTTTACGGTTTTCTGAAACTTCAGGCCATGTTGTGTCATGAGCAGCTAATAAATCTTTATTGTCTAGATTTTCAAGATTTGCCTTTAAAAAATCGGCTAACTTATTGTGCTGTGCTTGTCGAGCACTTACAGTTTTTGGAGCCTGTGGAACATGTATAGGCATGGGATTTGGTATTTCAGGAGCTTGAAGAGGCAATGGTCCAGTTAAATCGACAGGCGTTGTATGTGTTTGTTGGGGCTGAGCACTCGAGGGAGTCAATCCATGAGCACTTAATTGTTGACTAATTATTTGGCTCATCGATATGCTTGGACTTTCTCGACCAACCGGTATATTTATTGCTATAAATAAAATATAGAAAACAATTAATTAATTGATTGGACTACTGTATAGATAAAATCTATATGTATAGATAAAATTTACCAGAGTTAGAAGAATTCATGTAATTAGACGGTTTAGCATGTTGAGATAAATCTAATTGAGTTTTGTAATAACGACATGCTGGGTTCGGACAGTTTTGTACAACTTCAATGATAAACTCTTTTTCCATACCAAAGTTTTCACGACCAATTGTATATGAATCCATAACCTTTGAAATAGATAATAAAAATAAAGTATTAATTAATTTCAATAAGTATACATAATATTGTAATGTGTTATATAACTACCAGTTCACTAATAACTATTACTTTAAAAACTATAAATACAATAAATGAATAAACTAAGAAAACTAAAAATTACAAATATATTAAATTAATATTAAACACTTTTAAGTGAGCTTAATAAACATCTAGGTATAAGTTTGTGGATAGGGACTTTATTTATGTCTCTAAGTTTATCTTAACGATAAAGTTTAAATCAAAACATAATATAACTAAAGTTTAATATACACACACAAAATTCTAATTCATAATTTCTATTAAAACAACTTTTATTACCGCTCGCACAGTTCCTTCAACACCCAAATGTAATCCATGTGGTCCATTCATATGCTTTAACATTACAGCATTTGCAAAATGTTCATAAGGTAAAATAATTTTGCCATTTTCCCTAAGGATTAATCTTGCTTGACTATCTAATGACACTCGTGAAGCCATCATTCTGAAATCAATCAGAATTTTTAAAATCTATTTACCAAACTTCTGATAAACATGAAAATGAAACGAGTGCAAGATGGAAAATACCTTAACCATTTATAAACTATGATGGAAATTATAACAAATATAATTTGATACTTTAATCCATTGGTAAGCATACAATTTCTTTGACTACATGAAATAGTTTTACCAAAAACTGAATGTCAGGTTATTTAGGTTCAATACACACCGATAGAATTGTTAGAACAAATTAAAAATTTTAATTTAAGTTTGTGAAAATATTTATAAGAAGAGAGGTATTTTACGCAAAAAAATAATATAGAATGCCAGTGTTAAAATGACAGAAAAATCAAAAGGGCACTCACTGCAAGTAGGAAGCACTAGGTAACACCGAAGAATCTTTCATTTCGGAAAAAATTTTTAACAGTTCTATGCTGTTCCATCCTTTGTTTTGCAAGTACAACTGTAACAACATGTACAACTTCTCTGTCACATAACCACTGAACGCGGAATTGATGTCGGCCGGAAGTCCTTTAGGAACTATGTTTTTCATTGCTTCAGTCAGTCCGATATCCATTTGATTCATGCTAGAAAAAATCCAATTCACAGCGCCGTGTGTATGTTTTCGCGTATTGGGTAACTGTCATGGATTTCGATACAATGATATTGAAATACAATCGGTGGTCGGAAAACACTCTGCCGCCGCCGGTGATGCACACTAAACAGTAAATAAACGTTTCGAGTGCATCGCGTACGGCATACGTTTGAAACTGGCCGCTGATAAATTAAATTAAATGGACTAAAAAAAGTCCGTGTAGGAACAGAAAAAAAAGGAATTGTTATTATTTTTTTTTCTTTATCAAAAGATAACGTCAAAAAAATTTCATACCATAATAACAATTTTTATTAACAACAAGTCCAACATTTATTGTTCCATGAAACGTTCTTCCAGGAGGTTTTAGGTTATGAGCGAATCTCGATCATTCCGTAAACACAGAAATCGTAAGCAGCACCCGTCTTTTTGGTTCACTGTTCGTTCCGACACTTTGTTAATATTAACACGACAAAATGGTAAGTTTTTATCCTGTTGAATCCTGGCCGTCGTTGATCGTTTTGTCCTTTTAATTTCAACGACACCGACTCCGGCCAATCGTTTAGCGATTCGTGCATCCATCGCATTTCACGGCGTTATATTAATTCCAATTTTTTTCACAGACGAAAGTCAAGTGCTCAGACTTGCGTCTTAAGGACAAGGAGTCCTTGTTGAAGCAACTCGAAGAGTTGAAACAAGAATTGGCCAACTTGAGAGTATCCAAAGTTACCGGAGGTACAGCGTCAAAACTTTCACGGATGTAAGCGTTATTTATATTTTCTATTATGGCGTTAGAATCGAACATGTTCTGCGTGTGAATAAGTACAGTGATTATTCGTCGTATTATTCGATGTTCCTTGTGACTTTTCATAACTGATTTTATCATATGACATTTATTGACTGAACATTTTTTTTTTTTTTTCCAGTCGTGTTGTCCGTAAGGCGATCCTTCGTTGTTATGTTGTAATTCATCAAAAGCAAAAGGAAGCACTACGAAAAGTCTTCAAGGTATGTTTTCACATTGGTGTTCAACTGTTAATAGTAATAATATGCATTATAATACTGTAAATTCGATTATCACTGGGTGGCACAGCAACCGCGGGTAATCCCAAATTATGCTGATCATTGATTTAGACCATATTTGTTAAACCATGACGGGTTTTTATATATATATAAATAATATGTAGTATTATCATGCATGTACATAATTTGTATTTCTTAAACAATTGGATAATCGAAAGTTTAATGTATTTGCTATCAAATATCAAATTGACCATGGGTTATAGGGGCATAGGGCTTGCATTTTAAATTATGACTAAACATAACCTATATTTATTTTATTAATTTACATCCATTGTTGGTATATTTTTTTAATTTAGAACATGTTAAATTATAATAGTCTACAAAAACCCCTTGTTATTTATTTCAAAACTCGTACCACAGAATTAAATTTTATCGACTAAACATTTGTAGCTAGGGGTGAGAAGGTTATGGTTATAATATTTATTGGATGAATTATGATTTGGTAATTTTTCGAAATAGCAAATGTCTCTAATCTTTGTTTTTAAGTTTCCTATTTAGTATTATTAACAAATTTGGCTTTTTATATATTAATTATGTATTAAATTGGCAACCGTCTTTATCAGTGACATTCATTTGTGTAGTACATAGACTTGTTTATCTTTTACATAATATGTTATCAAAACCCATTTTTTAATATCTTAAGTTTACAGAACATAAGTAGGTACATCAAAGTATTCACTTTTAACACATTAATCTCTATACAGTTGTTACATGGTTAAAAACTAGGAAATTTTAGGCTAACGGCTGCCACTTATAATATATTATTTTCAATTTGAATAAATATTTTAGCATTACACTAATGCTGTATAATTTGACTATGGCGTAGAGCTGAAAAAGCTTAAAATTACCTTTCAGATGTTATGTTACTTGCCTTTGTACAACAATTACTTATTAAAACAATTAGGTAACAATTAAAAATAAATGATTTGGTATTTTGATTATTGTATTTTTAGACCTATTTGTTCTAGAGATAATACTTTCAGCTTCTCATAATTCTACCCATAATAGCCAAGTGCATAATAATAATAAGCAAAAGTGGAGCTGTATAGCAATCTTATGTGTTAATTCTTTATTTTATTATTTAAATTAAAATGAGTAATGTGAATCCCTAGGGGGCTGCAATCCACAACTAAACTACTGATTTATACTCACCTCCTATGCTGTTGTGTATCAGGGAATTTTTACTGTATAATTATTGCTTTCTGTGCTTAGGTAGGTTCATGGTATCTTTGTGTACATAAAATACTAAGAATTGTACATAGTCAAAAATAAATTTTAAAGAATTTAAAGTTCTATAGAACTTAGTAAAAACTATACTGAACATAACTTTTCTCATACAAAATTGGGTTGTTAAATTTGATATTCAACCAAATAAATTTAGAATATTATATTTTGTGTAATTATATTTTTATAGTAACTTATACATGACTAATTTTTTTCAGAACCGTAAGTACAAGCCTTTGGACTTGAGGCCAAAACTTACCCGTGCCAAGAGGCGTGCATTAACAAAGAAGGAACTGAGTGTCAAAACCTTGAAAGAAATTAAAAAGAAGAACAAGTTCCCTCCAAGGATGTATGCTGTCAAAGCCTAAATTCTGTTTTTCTGACTCTCAATAAAAAATTTAAAAAAATTTGTTTGATAATTCTTTTTTTTTTTTCATTTATACCTTTCTATCCAAATCTTCTTATAGATTGAAAAATATTTGTTCTTATAATGTGTCCTTTTGAGTAATAAATCGCACTCAAACCAGCTAAAAACCATTCGTTATAGTCTTTAACTGGTAATGTGAAATAAAAACAAAACATTATGTTGAGGAATTATTTTACCCTGATAAACAATATTGTTATCATTATTTTTTATGAAGTTTTGAAACCGTTATTGTTTATTAAAATGTTTAGTCTATAATTATTAATATATCATAAATTTTCATTAATAATTCGACTTCTAAATTAATTTTCTAGCATAGAGTTAAGATTGAGTGCATATGATTTTTATTTAAACATTTTTCAATTGGAGACAACTAATAGGGAGCCGCTCCATTTGAAATCATAATTAATTAAAATTTAATTTTAAGATATATTATTTAGTTGGGTGGTTTGATTATATTAATAATTCGACAAATAAACCCAATGCCCCTAGTAAATAATGCCTAGTTACTAATTAGTAGTTAAAAAATTATAAATATAAATACTAGATTTATTTATTTATACTAATTAGTATTATAAATACTAGATTATAATCAATAATATGAATTAGTTCTCTTTCTAATTATATACATAACATATGACTGCTTACTTTGTCCATGGTTTAAATGAATATGACGATTAGATGTGTGTTCCTCATGTAGTCATGTCATATATAGTTGAAAAATATTAATTAGCACTGTCTCGTAATTGTCAGATGGTAATTTCATGCCGATCATGGACGACCATTTAACACAATAATTGTGTTGTATTATGTCGAGGGCTGCTTTTTAAATTATTTTTACTATATTATCAATCCCTATTTACATTCAAGAATTAATTATTGTCAATTTAGTTATGTTATTATTTAAACTACTATTCTTCCTCTGGGCGTAATTTAAAATAAATAAATAACAATAAAAGATGTTTTGTAGTTTAAAATAATTATTGTATTATTTTACACATTTGTTTGAATAATTTTTACATCTTAATATTGCTTTGAAATTTCTCAGAGTTCAAAGCAATATTGCTTGGGCCAGTTGCATTTTTTTCTGATAAGAATTTGAGCCCTGCATGTAAACATAATTACAACCAGTAGTAAATGTACAAAAGTATAGAACATGGTACTTTCGTCACAAAACGAGAATATAAAATGGGATAAATATGAACATTAGTACTACAGAAACTGACAATGACAATCCAAATACCTGACCTGAAATCATCATGCTGTTTTCATTGACTAAAAGTTATAAACTATAAAGTCCATGGCTGTACCGCTGTCAGGAAACTTAATCATAGTTTTAATGAAAACTAAAATAACAAACGAGGAAATTAATTTTATTGCAATTCGTTAAATGTACTTATTTGATAACAATTGAATTTAATTCTAAATTCATTTAGGTTTAACTGCAAACATCTCGACTTGGTACAATCCTTTTGGAAAATTGGTTTGATTTTTGTTGGCTATGCACGTCAAATTTGCATATTGGAATAACATACAAAAATTTATAAAACTTCTCGTAATCGAACTGTCGACTGAATCTATTTCTCCTTCATCATTTTGAGATATGTTTTCTTTGACGACTATAACGCCATTTGTGTTTAATAATTTGCTAAAATCAAATCAAATCAAATATTTTTAAATAATCAGACTTAATTTAATATTAAGGAAACTTAAAAATATAAAATATTAGGTATTTTCTATAATTGTATAAATTATTGTTAATATACTAATGTAAATGGGTAATTCTATTATTTTATTCTTTATTTTGCAGTCAGAAATCAAACATAACAATCAAAATCAAAAAAATTTGAATGGCAAATCTTCTGAATTGGTTTTCATGCGATAGAAATGGTGTACTTTACATGCGCATATTCATACGATTAGATAAAAAATTATTGAAATTGTATTTTATGCAATATAATTTATTCTTACCAACATTTTTTCAAAAATACAACCACATCTTCATCTGTAATGTAACCAAGAACCCATTGAATCCAAATGACATCATATTTCTGATTGTCAGCCGGCTTAAATTCATGTAATCCTAAACAGAAATTTGATATAGATAATCTAATAAAATAATAATAATCAAATGCATTTATATTCTAAAATATTGACCAACACATACCAGAACAATAAAAGTTATCCACGTTGTTACCTTGGAATTTTAGTTTGGCCATTTTCAAAAATTTCTCATCTCTTTCTAACATATCAACATACTTAAACTTTTTGCATAGAAGGTGTTCTGTTATTCTTCCAATGCCTGCACCACAGTCCAGAGCTCTAATTTTAGATGGACCATTTTTCATCTTAAACAACCTTCTGAGAAACATATTGGAATCTTTGATATCCATTTCCGTCAAATTGGAGAATCCACCAAGCATTCCATTCACCGAAGCCGGAACATTAGACCAATAATCTTTGCTCTTCTCGTAGTTCAATTCTTCCATGATGTCAATGATTTTTTAATTAAAATGCCGACGAAATACTACTATTCAATTAGATTTTGATCCAGACAAACGTTAACTTGATACCTGCAATGTATTTACAAAAATAACAACTTAATATATGGACTAGTGTATAATGTGGATTCAGGGCTATTCGAAAGAAGAAAGAATAACGAATTACAGAGGCTCTAAAACAATCAAAGTATATGCCAATTCATTTGTAGTAAGAGAATAGAATGGGTGGGCAGAAGGATGCCTCATAAGGAAGGTTATGGTGGAGAATCCGAATGGAAAGAGATGGTTTAACACGGAACAAAAGGGTCCTGTCTAAAATATACAACAATTTCTGCATTGACATGGCAATGGATAGGGATTAGTGGAGAAGGACTGTAGAAGTGGCAAAGGGAAGTATTAATAGGTCAGAAGAATCAGATATATATATATATTTATAAACCAATTATAATTTTTCATAGGACTAATGTACTTACATTTTTCATTGCATTTTAAAACTAATACAGTTTCAAAATGTATACAGGTAGTCTAAGCTTAAGGCATTGATTAAGTATACCTTAATATTTAATCAATGCTTAAGGTAATAGTACCTAGGAAAATGGAAATATTTATAAATACTTGCGTGTTTTAAAATTATAGTTAAAATTTAAATTTATATTTTAATATATCATTTTATATTTGATAATATACCTATCAATTTACAAGAATAGATAATATTTTTATTTCTGTTGATAATATAATGTAATTATTGGCGTAGTGTAATGTTTTTGTTAATAAAACTGTTAAAAATTTTAAATTTTACTATACATATTTAAAAAATTAAAGTATGAAACAGTTAAAATGTACTCGTTGTAACACATTTTTATTTTAGTTATGAAATAACTCTGAAACGGCAACGTTTGATTACATGCGGATCTAAGGATTAGAAAAATGTTAATAGTGTAAAATATCCACCGATTTGTGTTGTAGTAAGTTATTTGCAAGCAAAAAACTATTAAAGTCACATATTGAGGGAGATCATGGCGTTCGATTACAAAAAGAACGAAACGGATTAGTACATTTTCAAAGTAAGTGTGATACCCAACTGAATTTTAATTTGACTTGGAATATTTTGTCTTTCCCACATTTATATTGAAATTGTGTTTGTAAAATATTATTATTTTAGATTTTAAGGAATGGAAATCAGAACTTTAAGATAATAATTTATGTTTGTATGCGGTAAGCGCTAGTAAAACTATTTGCCAGACTAAAAAAATAACGTACCTGCATTGTCATCGAACTGGTAATTTTCAAATATACAGGTGTCTGGAAAATAAACAGCCAAGGCACAAACAAAATTGATTCTACTTGCCCATTGTCTATGGTATGGTTTTTACATTTCTTAATGCTTCTAAATCACATAAATAATTTTTGATTAAAAACTTGTATTTGTGACTTTTCGCTTACTATTACTCAATATTCTTTGATTGTTGCAGATTCTACTTTACACAGTCTCATTTTTTTAAAAGAAAATACAACTTGGCATCTAATTTAAGTGTTTATATTTTATAATGATTTAATATTTATTGTTTATTTATTTATTTATTTAAAGTTTTTAACTATAGGTTAGATTAGGTTAAATTTTAATCATAACATAAGAACTTCCTATTTATTATTTTTTTATATTACTATTATATTAATAATCTGCCTTTTTTTATTTTGTAATTATTACAAGTAATTCGATTATGTATTTTGTAATTTGTAACTTTTTTTCAAGTAATTTGCCCATCCTTGTGTACAAAAAAACTTGATTTGTTCGATTTAGTGTGCCATACTTTTGACGGTGCAGTGATTTGTTGTACACTTGACATTTTCATGTAATAAATATATTGTTAAAAAATATTGTTATTGATAAAAATATATATGTTTAGACTGTTAAAATAAATTAGTTGAAAATACCAACCAATCGACTTCTTATTGTAGTTATTATTGAAGATTTTATTTATTTCTTTAACTATAAAATAAAGGTATTGTATTGAACTGTAATTGCAGTGATAACCTCAGCACCATTTGATATTTACTATGATTACTAGAGCAACCTATAAAAATATAATTTCAGTATGACAATAACAAACAAATATTAAAATAGATATAACAATAAACACAAAAAGCGTGTTCATTCACTAGACTACAAGAGAACTGTTTAAATACTATTTGTATTGTTTAGATACTAATAAAAAAAAAAATTTTTATTAAGAAATTAACATCAAAATTCTATTTTTATTTTACGCTAAAGATTTTTATTAACAAGAAAATTTATTATTTAATATAGGCGTGGTAAATTAGAGCTGATATCATCAACGATAGTGGGAAGAGTGTTACTTTTTATATCTTAGTCCCTGGTTAAAACTGTCAAGTTCATAACCACTATAGCCTAATCACTACAAAATAATAACAGTTTTCTATAATTATTAAGAACTAGTATTATACTATTTATGAAAAAACACATGGATTATATTCATACATGACATTGGCCCTCCCCAATCGGTGGCAAACTAGTCTAGTCCTTGACTTCTAGTATGGTACGTTTTTAACTATCATAGATAGTGGCATCCCGATATCGATTATTAAATGGGTATGATATTATACGAAAATAGAGACCTAAATTTTGCTGTCTTTGTACAATATGTGTTATATGTATTATGAAAATATTTAATACTCTGTAGTAAAAGCTGGGCACTAACTAGGTAGAAAATTACTTTTTAATTCGACTAGTTAGTTTTAATACATAATAAGTAATAACTTTTCAACCTAACGAGTTGAATTAAATACGTAAATTAATCATAATCTAACTCATTGAAAACAAAAACAACCAGTTATTATTTTTGTGAATAATTTTTAGTGTAAACAATGTTCAAATAGGTAATTTTTTTTTTTAACTCTTCAATAGCCAAGAGTCAGAGTCAATACACTAAAGATTAGTCAGATTTGTTTATAATAAAAACTGCTTCGATACATATAATTTTAAGTTATAACAGAATCACAAGATTTCCCAAAACTTAAAAACAAATAACATAGACAAAGAAATTAATAGGAAACTACTGATATATTCGTAGTTAATGAATAATGTAAAAAAAAAAAACATATATCTGTATACAAATATAAAGATAATCTTTAATTCATTATTTCTTAAATTATTTAAAATATAAATAAATAAAATCTAAATAAAAATAAATTTAATTCAATATATAATGGACAACTAATAATTTTTAACAAAGAATATTAACATATATTTATTTTAAACAATTTTTTAAATGACCTGAAATATTGACTGGCACATTAAAGATTAAAGTATAATTTGATATTTTAATCTTACAATTAAGTAGTCAATCAAAAATATGAATGCAATTGTATTAGTAAAATTATATGTTAAACGTTATAAGTGGATTTAATTTCACTCATTAAATTATCAACTAATGTTTGTGATGTACATTTCGCCTCGACAGAAACATTGTTAGAATTAGATTTCACCAACAGACATAGTTGTTCATCAGAGGATGTAGAACCATAAAGTGATGCAGTTTCCCCAACACGTTCCACTAGTACAAGATGCAATTTCGTAGAAAACCAATTAATTACTTGGTTGAAATTGGTGCCCGTTAAATTTATCGAAGATTTAAAAACTAGTTGACCATTGCACAACAGCTCGACTAGAGGTACAGACGGAGAAGCCTTAAGAAACATATCCGAGACGGCAACAGTTAGTCGCCAGTCTAATTTATCTTGGTGAAAATTGTCTTCTTGAAACATCTAATAACACGCAGATATATAATAAATTATGTTTAAGTATAAAAAATGTAATTATAAATTAAATTGAATGGTTGGCAGGCCTTCATTCATTAAAAATAATACTCTTATGCTTGAGATATTTATTATGTGTTTATATACATACTTGTGCCATGTATGTAAGTGTCCCTCGAAGAGTGTTTGGAACAGTTAAATTTTCTACACTTAGAGACATGTCAAATTCGGTTAATGAACCACACTGTATGCTGTTGTTGAGTTTATACCAAGACAATGATTCACTTTTCTACATTTCAAATAAAATTTAAAACAATAACAAATTAGTAACCATATAGTTGATAATAATTAATTATTGTTTAGATAAATGTCAACGGATATTTACTTCATCTAAAAATTGAATGGCAGTAGAATTGGTTACATCCATTTCAATGTTTTTAATCAAACAATTGTTACCAATATTCGTGAGACGAAAGAATACTGTTGCCAAATTACTTGGTTCACTCTTTGGATCAATTTTGTATTCCTGAAGTAAATATTAAGAAATAATTAATTAAACATCAATAATTATTACAATAAATCTAACATAATTAAACAGTCAATACCAAAGGTAATTTAATTGTGAGGTCAAACATAATCACATTAACAATAAATAATAAATATGTATGTTTACCAAAAGTATGTACTTGTCCATTGCTAATTTGCTAAATGATAAATCTTCGGCTTGTACAATTTCTTTAGATGGAGTGCAAATCCCCAACGCTTCTTCATAGCCTTGTTTGATTTCAATCAACTGTTGATCACTTTTATCTAATTTTTTTGACTTCTTGGATTTTTCACTTTTCTTTTTCTTTTCCTTTTCTTTCTTCTTTTTCTTATGTTTTTTTTCTTCAGTCGGTGGAGGACGTTCAATTTCAGGGACATCTAAGTCGATATCTAGAGCAGTATGTGGGTCATTCAAGTCCTTTTGTACATCTACTGCTCCATCGGAATCTTCTGCGCCATCTGGCATTTCCCCTACATCTCGATTGACGACCATCTCAATGGCTGGCTCTTCTGGATCTTCTTCAAAATTATTTAGTCCTTTTTTCTTTTTTTTGGATTTTTTTTTGTCTTTCTTAGATTTTTTCGCTTTTATGTATTTATCAGATGATATAAAACCAGAGACATTTAAAGGGGTTGGCAGATCTATGGATGTAATAGGAATGTCAAAACTTTGATCATTAATAGAGTTCAACTTCAGATAATTAGGATTATTTTCTTGTTCTTGAAGTCTAGCTTTTTTGTTCTGAAATTACAAACGGTATTTTTTAGTCATAAAAAAAAAAATTAAAATTGTTGACAATATGTACTTTTTCAACTTGTTCAGTAGTGTTCAGTGTGTTTTCTTCTTCTTCTTTCTTATCAAAACCACCTAAATTGAAAAAATTGGAATGATCATCTGACTGATTGTCGTCATCACTCTCTGAAGAACTCTGCAACGGCTCATTGATCCATTGGTCCAAATCCAATCTTAAATTAATTAAATTAAACCAATTGTTAGTTAAAACAAACTGTCATTATATGTTAACTAAATGAAAACTAACCCATCTGGCACTTGTACTTTGCGTTGTGCTTTAGGCGCAACTGGATTCAGCTCTCCATTAAATAAATAAGCTACTTGAGTACATATGTCATCAACGTCGCCATTTTCTAATTCTTTTTTAATATAACTAATCAACTGCAATGCTGCACTTGCACGTTCTTGAACTTCTAGATCTCCACTAGATACGTATTGTGCCAATTTATCTGATACTCTTTTACATACCTAAATCATATGGGTTGATTTTGATTTTTCACATTTGTTAGTTTGATTTAATAATAAGTATACCTTAATCGATTGTTGAGTATCTCCTTTAGATAATATAACAGATAACACTTTCATAATGTTTTGTACATATGCAGCTTGAATATGACCAGGTAATGAATGCACTTTGCCAGTTAACATTGAGAAAAGAGTTTCTTCAGGTTTTTCCAGTTCACTGTAACAATAATATCAAACTTAAAAATCCAAACAAGTATGTAAAGGAAAAATTAATAATCACCTGGCATATTCTCCACATATCCAAGCTGCGGCATAAAGCACATGAGCCATATTTGAACCTCCAGAAGGTTGCATAAACATATGAGCATTACTAAGAAGAAGAGTCATTTGGCTAACAGCAAAGGGTCTAATAGCTTTAACTCGGACAGCAACATCTAACATTTGATGTGCTAACAATGGACCATGTTTCATACCTTCTACTCGAGCCAATTCTACTAGCACACTGACATACCTATAAAAATATGAAAAAAAAATTTCAGTTTTCATATTTAAGGAAATAATAATGAATAAAATCACCATTCGAAACTAGTAATAAAATGATAGTTATCCTGTGAACATATATCAATTATTTTGACAAGTAACTCGTCTCGATAAATCGTGCCTTCTGCTTTGTCCATATGAACCATTAATTTTTTCACTATTTCCATCAAATTTTTCTTAGAAACCTGCATTATTATAAAAAAATTATTACAAGTTAACATCAAACTATACATTTTTAACAATTTCACCATTCCATAAAGAAGATCTAATGCTCTAAGTCTGATCGATTCGTCTTTATCATCCAAGCAGACCATAATTAAATCTTTATGAGCTTGAACTGACTTAGGGTGGGTTTTTAATATTTTAGACATGGCTAATAAACCCAAGTATTTCACTAAAACACAGATTTAACAAAAAAATAAGTCAACACAAAAATAAACTATAATATACTTACAGTTTTGGTCAGAATCCTCAATCAATATTCTTAGTTTTTGGACACATAACTAAAATAAAGAAAACCATATAAATAAATTATTTTCATGAAAACTCAATACACATATATGTATATTTTTATTACTATCTGTAGCATATGTATAATAAGAAAGTTGGCTGACATGAACAAAAAAATAATATTTACAACTTAATAAAGCGCGAGATACTGTCTATTAACAGAACCTTTAGGTAACTATTTTAACAATTAACCACTATATAATCACGACAGTTAAAGGGAAGAAGAAGCATACTTATTTCTTATAATCAATGTTTTGAAAATAAGACGACAAAGAAAAGAGGTAAATATAAAAACAGTAATTAAATACACATATACGATATATTATCGATAATCGATTTATAATAAATAATAATTAAAATAAAACTTAAAGAAAATATCTTGTGTCTAGTCAGCAACATTAATAGTAATTACTAATTAATAATAATAATATACTAAAATTTAAAAACCTTTTCTAACATTAGTAAACCATAACCGTCCGTCTATTAAAAAATACATAAAAGTAGCACTCGATGACACAGTTAGATTTATAACTTTTAGACTTCGAAAACAAATAAAAAAATTCCGTTTTCTGTTAAAGAAAAATTATATTTTAAAATGTTCAGTTACGTGAATAATACAGATATCTCAGACATACTTAGTTTTATAACTTTTTTCATGCATCAATAAATAAATTGCTTTAAAATTAATTATACCACAATATATAATTCAATAGTCAACATAATATATATCATGTTTAAATATGTCCATAGAGAATTTATTTATTTTTGAATGTGAATCGTTCACAGAATAATCAAATAAGAATCCCCATAATATGGATCGAGATATGTAATATATAATTTGATGTGACTATCATAACACAATGGGAAAACATTTTTTTAAATATATTTAAAATTCAGAGTATAACTAATTAAAATATTTTTATACTTTGTGTAATTTATATAATCAATAATATAACTCAATACATTATTATTGATGTATCTTTAATGAAAACGATAGATCATTGATCATTTTATGTAATTTATTTAGATATTAAAATTAAATTGTATTTTATGTATTGGTTACTGATTAATATTGTATCACTTGAATTATAGAGGATTTAAATTGCTATTAGTTATTAAAATGCAAAACACGACAATAATATGTTAAAGAATAAAAAAAATTTCCATTTTCAGTTAATGCGATAATACTAACTAATTTAGCATAATCTATACTATTAAATTGCTGAATAATATTATAACAACATTAATTTTATGTATAATAAACAGATGTCCCCATATTTAATTTGTCATGCACAAAGTATAAATAATTTGTTAGTTTTTAATTATTAGAATCTGAATATCTGCCAATTATTAAAAGACTGGTTCACCATATTAATATTATGTAAAATATGAATGTACGAATTAACAAATCGGAATAATTTATCAATAAAGCATAAAATAATTATATTTTAAAATAATAAAAATTATTACTTGAATGGAAGCACTATGGTTTGGCATACCAGATGAAATTGAGATAAGCACTGTAAAATTTAATATAATATTTTACAATTAAAAATAACACACTATATTATTTAAAAATACTTAATAATTAGATTATAGAGTAAAGTATTATAGGATAATAGTAATTTAACATTCATTTTAAATGTTTAGTATAATATAAAACACATTCTAACTAATATGTCAATCAAATGGATTATTCATAGAAAATATAAAAAAATATATGAGCTTCGTTACAGTGAATATACTATGTACTTATACATAGAAAAATAATGTGAAACATACTAATTAATTTTTCTATTTGATATAATGAATTCATTAAATATAAGGATTAATAAACAATGCTTTTCTTATATATTTAATATTTTGAAATTCCAATAAGAGGTTTTTTTTTTTGGTATTATTATTTTACGCACAACCCTGTACTGAAGAATGTAGAATATTTAACTATCTTTAATAAGTTTAAAGTTTAAACAAAATTAAAATTACATAAAAGCAACTAAGAAATGGCCTAGCCACGAGGAAATTAAAATATTTTGATCATTCTCTAACTTTTGAACATCACAAGCTATCCACTAATACTATATTTACCTAGTCAACTAATTATTGTTTTATATAATAATTAATAATTATTCATAATAGATAGTAAAGAAAAGAACACTTACCAGCAATCACTGTATTTATGCATTCATATAATAAAGACATTGCAGAAGTACTGTAAAAGATAAAAAATGATTAGATCTCAATTGTTTATACCGTATCTTTTTGTATAATATTAATAAATAAATAAAATGATTATTTTTTTTTACAGAATACACATTTTATGGTTTAAACTATGTTACTAATGTATCTAATTGGATATAACAAATGTTTTTTTTTCATTTTTTAGGGATTTAATCAAGGCCGTAACTGGAAAACAGTTTTGGGTGAAGAGGATGAAAAATAAAAGCTGTAGTATTCTAAATTTGTTTTAATATTGTATTATCAGGTGTAAAATAGTAATACCAGTATTTATTGATAAAACTGGCCTTTGATCATTTTTATTGCTGAATTTTAAAATAACTATTGAACTTAATTTTAAATATAAAATTAGATAAATGATTTATATGACAAGTTCTACATTTCTAAAATCTGGTTGATATGCCAAAGAAAATTTATGAGACATTATATTCATATATGTGATTTGTAGTTTGCATATACGTATAATCAATGTTTATAATAATTTAAAGATTCCCATATGCTTTTAATAAGTAAAAAAATACCAATCTATTATATTTATTCTTTTGGTGTAAGCTTACGATTAGTTATTGATTATTCTAAAGACTAAAATAATTATTTTCATACATGATAAAATTTCAAGGGGGGTGAGGAATTTATCCTCTCAAAACCCCAGGTACGGCCTTGGGTTCGATATCTAAAGACATATAAATAAGACATTAATTTGAATCTATTATTTTTGCAAGCAAAAAAAAGACAAAGAGAATATTTTATAACAAAAATGATAAAAACCTAGAAATTAAAAATAAATGCACACAATTTATAAGGGCACTCCAATAACTGTGGCAATAATCAGTTTAACAGGTCTCTAATTTAAATCTTTACTAGTTATTTTATTATTTCTAGGATGGATTTTCAAAAATAATTTTAGAGCAAAATCAATACTGTTAACTAATCTAAATGTACCAAGCTTAGTTTTATTTATTTATTTTATTTTTACAGCCCTCAAACATACCATCTCCAAAAGTGAGGAATGTCCCTTACATTATTTTGTCCGCTTTTAGAACTATTTGATACAACTGAATCTTTTTTAGTAAATTTACTATCAGTCCTAAGCCTACAAAAATAATAATTCTTAAAATATTTCTGGAGAAAATTTAAATTTATTTCATTAGTAATTCATAAAAAAGTTAAATATTGTTTACATTCAAAGTAAAACGTAAAACATTCATAAATAATAGAAAATTATGATAAACACTTTTTATTTGATATCTTTATCATTTAATTTATTAATATATGAATAATCTTTTACCTGTGGATTAAATTAGTAAGAGGCTCAATGAGTTTTTTTCCAAGACGTGGTTCCAGCGGAGTCAATGCACCAAACTTAAAATAAAAATCAGAAAAAAGCAATTATAATAATTATAAATTAAAAATTTAAGTTTTTAGTGGTTACCAATTTTATTATCTTGATCAACATCCAATTATTGGTAGATGATGTCATTAATTTAAAAAATACAGGAGCTAAACTCAAGTAATTTTTTGGATTTTTCCTTGCTAATTCGCATACTACATTGACAGCAGCTGATTGAACACCACAATCCATATCTTCTAATTTATCTTTTAAACGTGGAAATGCTGGTCGTAATGCTTCCGGAAAACGAAGAAATACCTTGTACATCATGAGCACAGCTTTTTTTCTCAAATATGGTTTCGTCGATGATAGCTATAAACAACAAGTAATTTAATACTGTCTATAATAAATGGGTATCATAAAAGGTAAGTTACCAATGTCATGATATCATTCGCCAAATCTCTTGCTAGATCTGGACTAATAAAACAAGCAAGTGCAGAAAGAGCGACACCAGCGTCATATTGATTTTGGCTATTTAGATCCTTACGTATCATATTGGTTGTTAACATCAATAGCTATAAAAAATTCATACAAAATCAAGTTCTTAACCACAACATAGTTAGATATATCACCACTTACATCTGTATCTGTGTGGAAGCTTTGAGACGATGCCAAGTAGCCAATTCGCTTGTAAGTGAACTTTGAAGAACTCATTACTTCGATAATGTTGAATCCTGCCCAGCTAATATCATACCCCAACATTTGTAACTGAAATGAAAGGCCCAATATTTAATGTCGTGTTATATTTGACAAAATAAATTATAATTACATATGTGAGTTTGGCCACGGCTGTGGCTTTGACAGCCACGTTTTCCTGCCGTAATTCTTGTTTGATTTCTTCCATACACTGTGCAATGTATTTAGCCTGAAAGCACGATTTAAACATTTTAAAAGACGACGAAAAAAAGAGAAATTAAATCAACCAGGAGTGCAAAGGTTTGAAACCTACCTCATTTTCTTTACTGTTGCGAATGCCTCGAACGAGATCGGTTAAATTCTTGTCGAACATCCTTTCAATATTGCCTCTGACTTTTTTTAAGGCCATATTTAAGGACGGACCACGGATGGGAAAAACGAAAACGCCGCCTCGTTGCGGGGCAGTGCCTACAAGCAGCAGAGACACCGGGCACCGGTGGTATGTTAGTAAAATAAATCTAATATGTACAAACGAACAACAGCTGTCGTAATTTACAGTGCTGATGTCGTTTATCCACGTCTTCTAGCGCATAGCGAAATCCCAATAATTGATCGCCGATCGGGCGGCACGTACAGACATAGTTCGTACGAGTCTTTACGATCCGGCCGCGGGACCGTGGACGAATTCGCGAGAATCGGCTGCAGCACTCACCAGTCGAACGGAGCGGCGTTACATAATTATTAACGGGGGAAAAAAAAGAAATAAATAAAAAAAAAAAAAAAAGAAAAAACTCAAATACGTGGACCGACTGAATGGAAAACGTATAATATATAAGTATAACGTAAACGTACTCACTACCTATATGTATATTGTTGTATTAACATTTCACCACCACGGTCCACGAAACTCGTCCGATAAAAACAGGATAACAGATAACAGAAGCGGTGGGGTTATCACCGCGGTGTCAAGAGATAAAGTTGATAAAAATATACATTAACGACGACGCAACGGCGGGGCCGAAGAGTATATTTGTTATTTTTTTTCTTCTCTTCTTTGTTTTTTTTTTTTTCCATTTAATTATCGCACAACGAACGCGAACGAACGTTTTCCCTCCGCCCACCTGTTTAATCCGTGTAACAAAAAAGGTGAGATACCACAGGTGACGGACGGGTAATCCGATCTATCGTCGTTCTCGCGAACAATACGAAAGAGCGACTCTTAAGTTTCCGGTTTTTCGTGTTTTTATGTGAATTTATTTTTATCCACATTCGATATAAACGTTTAAAAGCTCATTACGGACGAAAATTGTTCCCTTGTATTTCTGCGATTTTTACTCAGAAGTAAGATAAGAACTTGTAACACAAGTTACTATTCTATAGACTCTATAGAGTGCAAATATGCCGTCCGAGATTTTTCAAAAATTATAAAATGCACGGGCCGTCGTAATACTTACCAAATTATGTATATTTAAAAACTTGGCTTGAAAATAAAATAGGTTATGAAAGACTGAATACGTTTTGGGGCTACTTAATATATCACGATTTGGGCAGGCCATAGTTTTTTTTTGCACAACAAATAGAAGACTATCGGTAAATTTGCTCTAGACCCAAGGCGTATGTGTCACTTATATTATAAGCAAAGTGTTAAAATATGTTTTTTACCTGAGCGTACGGCAGTTCGCCGTCAAATTCTAGCAATGCAATATGTATCTTTATGAGAACCGATTCGTCTCGTTTGTCTGACCCTCACATCTCCGCTTCCTCTTGAGATAGTCTTTTTTGAAATTTATAAACAGCTTAACTAGCTCACGTAGCTCAAAGCGCTCTATAAATTTGATCTCTTCATATTAAGCCATTTTGAAATGGGAGCGCATCAATGTTGTTACCGACTCACTGATCATCAAAATAATAAATATAAAACACAAAATTTGGCATAAAAGTAGATCTATATAGTGTAAGCAAAGGAAAATTACAAATTATTCAAAATAAGTGCCATTTTAAGGAGGGGTGTTCCTAATGCAGGGGGGCGGCATGCAAAGTGTATATAAATAAATAGGTAAAATATTTTGATTCGATAGAAACGCCGATAACGACGGTTAGGTTCTGTTTGTCCTGTCCTCAGGACGGCACTGCTTGGCTGGTTTCTAAATAAAGCATATAAGCACACTTGGCCTGCAAAATATATATCACTACTTTGCAATAGTTTCGATCTAGAACTTATTTCTTTTCTTCAGAGTTCTGACCTCTTGACTCTGCATACCGACGCATAAACATCAGTGTCATATACACACACATGGGAATTACATGGGTGATGTGAATGTCAGAACTCTAAAGAAAAGGAATAAGTTCTAGACCAAAACTATTGCAAAGTAGTGATATATATTTTGCAGGCCAAGTGTGTTTGATTAGTTTTTTTTTTTTTCATTAAAACTTACAAGTAAATTTTATAATTTAAAAGAGAATTAGATATAATAAATACTGGCAAAAATAAATAGCTTAGATGTATAGTAAATACTTAATATATTATAACATATTAAATATGTATGATTTTACATTGTATAATTTGAAAGTGAATTTGACGGGGAAATGTCGGATGGGTAGGCGGTGACTGGGAAGTGCTACCTGCTACCCAAATCAATTGGCACTATTTTTCAAAACATACATAAAACAAAATAAAATATAAAATTATGAAATAATACAATCTTTTTAATTAAATTTAAAATGTATAAACTTTACATATTATGAAAATAATTATTAGTTAGAACATATAATCTTAAATATAGACAAAAAGAAGAGTATAAATAGTTAACAAAATACAGCGTTCTGGCTCTAATAGTATTTAATATTATATTATATTATATTATTGAAACTTATAATACTATTTAATACTTAGTCCAATTGAACTGACAATGAAAATGAAATATTCTTACAAAACAAATTATAATGACAATTAAAAGTAAATAAAAATAAATTAAATTAAATTATAACCATGTATAAAGGAGGATATTTATATACATTGTATCATAACATTAATCAACTACGAAAATAAAATATCTAGTCAGTCAAAAGTAATAATATATATTTTTACAACATAATACTTGATAATATAAAACAAAATTTTTGATTTATTAATATTTAGGCAGGTACAAAATGAAAATTCCAATAGTATCAAAAATGACACTTTGGAAAATTAAGTACTCTTAATTTTTGGAAAACAAACAATATATGATTTTATTAATAATATAGTATAAATAGGGAAATGATTTATGATTATAAATAACAAACAAATTAAATAAATACTTGCTTAAAAACATCCGTGTTTAACAAATTATGTACCATTGTGGTGATGAGGTTGTTCTGAAAAAATGTATAAAGTTAAAATTAAAATTAAACACAGAGACACACAATTACATAATCTTTATACATTAAAATGTAAAAATATAATGTATTTAGTTTGTAAAGAAGTCAAAATTTAATTCACTAAAACTAAATTAGGTTTTATGTTTGTAGTTACAAAATATAAAAAATTGTAAACATTTTAAACATCAAAATTGTTAAGTGTTATACATACCATTGGGTCTTTTTTTATATACTACTCCAAATCGTGACATATATTTGTTAATATATTCTGCAACTTTTACCGGTGTGTTGCTACTAATTTTTAATTTGTCCACTTTTTTACATTGCAATTCTTTCAATAATACATTGTCATTAAACTATAAAAAAAAAATGAAGTTTGAATAAAGCATATAAAAATTAATATTATACCAATACCTTTTTAGCAAGGAATTTAAAATCTTCATCATTTCTTATGCGTCCTTGGAGACAGGTCTTTTTGGCATAAGATCCCAATGTCTTTACTATAACTCTGACCATTGCATAATGAAAATCAATTACTTTCTTCATTTCTTTCTTATTGTCGGGGAATAACTTTAATACTTCAAAAGACAAGGACCTCGTCAATTTTTTAGGTATCAAATTCTTTCTTTTACTTTGTAATAGATCTATCTCAAATTTGTTATGTGGATAGCTAATGTGTTTACTCCTCGATGCTTTGAATTTTGTAACAATAGGTTTGTTCATTTGATCACCACTTGTATCAAATGACTGTTCATGTATTGTAGGAAACTGCAGATTATCATCTTGAACGGCAGATGTAGATGGCATGAGAATAGATTTGGGTTCATTTCGTATTTCAAACGGATGACATTTCATAAGAGGCTTTTGTTTGGTTAAAGTTGTTGAGTTAGGGAAAATTGGTGATGTTTCACCTTCTATACAGAACGTAACTCTTTTCTCTTTAGGCCTTTTTAGATAGTCATCCACATTAACACTGCTTTTTCGTTTTAATGCCGATTTTGTTTTATTGACAAGACAATTTTTCAATGCTAATTTGTGTATATTACCCTTTCGCATTATGTTACGTTTTGTAGCCGGTATTTTTTCATGGCTTCTTTTTAAACCTTTAAGCTTCATTCCCCATTGCCGTTTCATAACAGCTGCTAAACCATTTTTAACCTTTATATGTGAAACTATTTTTTTTATAATTTTTGGTTTCATATTTTTATATAGTTCAATTTCTTTATCAGTTTCAACGCAAGTGATTAGATCCGAATTTATATCTTTGGAAACAAACTTAATTGGTACTAATTTTTCTTTTTGTAGCCTTGCTTTTTTTACCAATGTAGTGAATATGGCATGGGCAAATTTATTTTTCCCAGATAAAGGAATCATTTTAGGAAGTGGCACCAGATCTTTACTTAACGTGTTAGACGTTACACCATTTTGTTCATTAATAAAAGTAATTCTTTTATTTTTATTACAAACAGATTTCAACATCGTATCTGATAAGGGTATATTTTTTAGTTTTGTTTTATTATTTCTTTGTTTGAAATGCTTAATTTTAATTAATTTTGATGGCTGTTGATTAAATGAATTACTAATTACTTTAATTCTAGCTAGCATATCTGCACCAGATTGCACTGTTCTTGAACACATTTTATTGGGATGTTCAGTTTCTGTATCAATATTTTTATTTTTATCATGGTGCTTACGCAAACTCTCATTAATCAAATTAAAGACATTGTTCTCAGCCAATTCAAATAGATGTTTTGAAGGAGATAAATCTGGATTTTCTATTATTTCATGAACTGGTTTATTTGGTAATGTAATCGAATTTAGAGGCCGTGTTATTAACTTTTGATTGGGTAGTGGCGGCGGAGGCATATTAAAAACTGTTTGCTGATTAATCAAATGATAATTAGGTAGTACTTGTGGCTGCGTAAAAGAATACTGTGAAAATTGTGGTTGTTGTATTACTTGGGGTGGCATGAAATTCGAGCAAGGCATTTGCATATTATAATTTACTGTGGGATCTGAAACAGAAAATTGTAATTATGTTATTTAAAATATTAAGTATAAACTTAAAAATGATAGATGACTAGCAAGAATAACCTTACAACTTAGAATAACAAGGATACCCCTTACTAATCAATAAATACAATATGTGAAGTAACTAAAATATAATTTTTTACATAGTTGATGCTAATGTAAAATTACTACACATACAAAATTACCTTGACCATTAATATGGATTTGAATATCAAGTGTGTAATGAAATATAAAACAATAAATATACCAGCAGAGTTGTGCTTAGGTAGACACAGTAATGGGAAATTTACTCTATGGACACATCACTAGAAAACTGCTAAGGCAGTTTCTTGATGCAAATCTTAATGCACATTTTATGCAAATTTATAAATCATGATTTTTAAACCATTTAATCATAGCATTTTGTTTGGCATAGATATCATTATAAATAATTTATACTCATTCATAGTTAAAGGTTTTTTTTTTTTGAATTTACTTACTTTGACTTATATGTGGCACTTGTGGAGAACAATCCCATCTTGGTTGTTTTATAATTTCATTATTGTGATTAAACATCGGATTATCACAGTTAAAGAAATTTAATGTCTGCTGATGTGAAAAATCTTGGTTAGGTTTATTTTTCATAACTTCCACAACATTTTTATGCCAATCATCCAATACTTTTTTTCTAAACCTATCAGAAAAAAATTATTTTTATTAATAATAATCTAGTCACAACACTTTAAAAATATTTACATATTTTTTCGTTCTTGTTCAATTTTCAGTTCATATTCTTTTCTTAATTTCATACGGTCTGATGGAATAGTTTGTTGGTTTCGTACTTTACTTGCATATTTATTTGAAATTCTGAACCTGTAATTGCAGAAAAAGTGCTATTAAATTTAAAATAAAATAATTATATTATTATTATTATTATTATTTTATCCCTTACGGTTTTGGATCCAAAGTTGATATATCCATGGCAGATGAGAATGGATCTTCATGAACTTTATTTAAATTAATTTCTTCTATAGGTTTATGCTGATCTATTTTTTTTGGAATTTTAAAAACCATTTTCAATACTATCCACTTTTTCCACAAAGCTCTAGCTTTCTCTATCAAACCATTCATAGATTCATTATCTTCATTTGTTGGTAGTATGTTGTCTATTTCTTGTACATGGTTTTGTAATTCTGTAGTCGGATGCTCTAAACTAAATAGTAATGTAATTAAATATAAAATAATAATTATGAGATATTATTTTGGTGGTCAAATATTAATTTAAGTAGTTGAAACCATTTAAAAATAATTATTGGAATTACATTTTATTTCAATAAATAATATTTATAAGAATATCGAAAATTAAACCCATTGAATTTAAAATATAAATCTACTAAAATTGATTCAAATTAAAACTTAATTATAAATAAAACTACCTTTCAATTTTAATTTTAATGTCTTGAGAAATGTCTGCCCATTCAGCAACAACATCTAATACTTTAGATTTCGTGATTGTATTTCTGTTGGTAATTGGCAATTCAGCAAGAATATCTAGAATCTACAAGTTTTAACAATTTAAATATATATATTAGATAACTAATGTAAACAAATTTCAAACAATTAAATTTACCATCAATTTAAATGATTCATTTTCATTGGAAGTCATCCAGTTATGAATAATACTAAGTCCACTGAAGTCCATAAATAACCGTTTGTTCATATCATGTTCTCGAATAAATTTTAAAACATGCAAACGACTAGCACTGTCTGTAATATGCACCATGAGTCGATTTAAATTCAATATTGCCATTTCTTGATCAGGTTTTAATCCAGTTTTTAATTTGGCGATCCCTGTCAATTGTCTACGCAACTATAAAATAAATATAATAAAATATAATTAATTCACATACTTCTAATCTAGAATAGAAAATGTTTAATATGATTTAATAACCTAAGAACAAGTTACTATGTCTTACAACAAAATACAGTAAAACCTCTCAATTACGGACTTTCTATTAGATGTAATCCGCCTTATAACGAAAAATTTCAATTGTCCCAATTCAAATAATAAGTAAAATTCTACCTCTTTATGGGGGCAAACTCTTTACAACGGAAACATTTGTTGGACCCAAGAATAAATTCCGTTAAAGAGAGTTAAAAATGAGGATTCCGTCTAATAATTTAATACTCACTAAATAATGTAAATACATATTATTATTACTGTTAAGAACCCCTTCTTCATGTATAATTGCTGTGTATATGTATATGTATACACGATGACCAGCGGAATTATACAAATCGCAACACTATTGTTAGAATTTTCCTTATATTACATACATATAGTATTAAGCGTAGTATTTAAAACACTAGGGTATATTATTATATAACATTTAAATTAGAAAGTAAACTAATACGAATGAACTGAGTTGGTTATGCTAAATTCCATAGGAGAACCAACCGAATCAGGTAAAGACAATTCCGATAGCTTATCCAATAGACCTGAAACCCGGTCAATCACGAGAGCTAAGTTAGAAATTTTAGAAAACAACACAAATAATATTAACAAAACTGAATATTTAATTGATTTCGAAGACCAAAATATGGCTGAAAAAAAATTAACATTAGAAATGTTAATTAACCTCATACCAAAATTCGATGGTAAAAAAGGGGGAGACAATATATATCGATTTTTCCAGTCCTGCGATTTCGCAATGAAAAATGTAGACCCCTCATTAAAAACTGTACTAGTTCAAGCTATCCAGACAAAACTAGATGGCAAAGCTTTTGACTTAACGCAGAATAGAATAATAACAGACTGGGAAGGTCTGAAAACACTACTAGAAAGTGCGTTTTGCGCACAGAGAACGCCAGGTTATTTACAGCTTGAATTGAACTCCACAAAACAAAAAAGCGGTGAACCAGTTCAAGAATATGCGACAAGGGTAGAAAATCTTCTTCGCGAACTATGCAATGTTAGTGTAAGTGGAAAGAGCACAGAAGCTGCAACAGCAATTAGAGATTACATTAAGGAA
Organism: Drepanosiphum platanoidis; assembly: GCA_948098885.1. Lineage (NCBI taxonomy): Eukaryota > Metazoa > Arthropoda > Insecta > Hemiptera > Aphididae > Drepanosiphum > Drepanosiphum platanoidis. Next base: position 20,544,581 of record OX402530.1, on the reverse strand, counting down.
GTAACTCTGACTACGTACGTCGCAGGGTTAGAACCAAACCTAAAACAAACTATCAAGGCACGACAGCACAATACGCTGGAAGCGGCAATAAACGATAGCTTGGAAGAGGAGAAGCTATTAAAATCAAATCTAGACTCCCAACGTTTATTAAAAGATAAACACGGAAGAAATACAGTACAGAGGTATTATTGTTCGATATGCCGCAGAACTAACCATAATACTGCACAATGCAGATTTGCAAATTCAAACCTATCCTCAAGGGACACAGGTCAAAAAAATTATACACAATATGCAACACCAAGCACATCTATCCGTACCATATCTTGCTCATACTGTAAACACAAAGGGCACACAGTAGATGAATGCTTTAAAAAAAAGAGAGCCGATAACCGTTAAGCAGACAGAGCTCAACCTTCTACATCGGGAAACGATCATCGACCGAACGCACAGGGCCCGCGATCGGTCAAAGATATAAAAACAATGGGTCCTATCAAAAATCTTTATATCGAATAACAAAACTAAAAAACAGACACATATTATGTACGTCACCACAGTGCACAATAGACCAGATTAAACTATTAGTGGACACCGGGGCCGAACTTAATATAATAAAAATCACTTCATTAAAAGATCATGTATTAATCGATACTGATAAAAAACAACGACTACAAGGCATAACAAACGAAATAACTAATACAATTGGATTCCGGTTGGTATCCGTTGGAACTAACCGACGGACCATAACATTACATAAAAAAAGACACTACCCAGTTACTAATCGTAAATAAATTTTGAATTGTAGTAACTTCAAAAACTTGTAGAGAATTAAGAACTTATCATTAATAAAACCCCAATTAATACAAATTTTTTTGTTTCAATGATAATATTAAGTATATATTTTTTAATTTTTAAAATATAAATACTGTAGCCCAGGACTCTAGTATTACAATAAAAAAAAACAAATAAAAATTTCATTTAAGTATATCTTGAATAATTAAATAAATATTACCTCTCTTAATTTATTTTCATCATTATAAACAATCCTCTTATTTAGAATTGTTCTTTTTCCATGTTTTTTTTCAGATTTTGATGTATGGTTATCTTCGGCATCATCATCACTATCCTCAGAATTACTATTGCTGTTGGTAATCAGTGCTGTTTTACTAATATATCCACGACATTTTGATGAACCGCAATAACAAATTTGAGCACCATCACTAGAAATTTTAAAATGTGGATTATAGAAAATAAATGGATAAATTATTTTATTTAATTCAATAAGCTTACCCAAATATTTGAAAACTATAATCAAATGTGATTTCTTCACCTCTCTTAATAGGTCTAGTGCTGAAGAAACCAATACGAGACTGACCCAAAACATGCCACTGTAATCATTAAAATATTATACTTTTATGAAATAAAAACATAAGTAATTACTAATTATAATAATAAAAACTAATGGTTTTATATTTTATTAAATATATATGATATATATTAGATGGTTGTTTCTTTTTGTAACCATCAGCAATACTCTACCAGAAATAGTAATCAGTTCTACATTTAGAAGACCACAGTCTAAGTTGAATCTCATTAAATTTCAAGCTATTAAATTATATGTATTCACATATAAAGCATTGTAATCATTTAAGTCAAATAATAATTATATAATATAATATAATATATATAATAATTAGTCAAGTAATAATTTTAGTCAAATGTGGAAATTGATTTTTTTTTAAGGAATAATAATTAATTGGGGGTTTGAAAAAGGCTTTCAAAGGTATGCCTTTGATAAGGATAAAAATGAATCACTTTGTAGTCTGTATATTTCAAAACTTACTTTTTCACCAACTGAATTTGGATCACAACTATGATTAATAAATCTAGTCAAATTTCCTTTTGAAGTAGAATCAATAATTTCATCAGAATTTAATTTAACCAAATAATTTAAATTTGCATATTCTATTTTCCTTAGACGATTACACATTTCATTAAAGTCAATAACCTCACCGACATATTCATTGATTAAAACGCCTCTATAAAAATTCATAAAATATATTATAGTATTATAAGATAAAATGTAATAAGCAAAATGTATATTTATATACTTGGGAATATCGTCAACGGCACAAATACCATAACCCTTTTGTTCAGTTTTAATAATATTTGTTTTTTGAAATTGTTTGTTTTGAAATTGTTTGTTAGTACAATAACGTTTAAGAGAACAACCAGAACCACTAAAATAAAAGAAAAAAAAACATTAATATATGTATCAAAAATTAAATATAAATAACAACTTAATATATTTATTATTTACCATTCGACTTTAAGTAATCGATTGAGACATCTATCATCACAACCAGTATTGCCTACTATTATATCTTCTTTAGATAATGTACACTCGCAATAATCATTTATGTCACCAGATATTACTCTGCAAATAAAAACAAACATATTTTTAAAAGAAGAAATTTTTTTGATAAATATTAAACTTTCGAGATAAAAAAATAGTAAACAATTTTTTTTTTAAACAAATCAATAGATTATAACTTTGTAACTAATTACCTTTTTTTTAATTTGCGCAGGGCTGAAATCTCAGAAGATGGAGACATTTTTAGAGTTTGCCTGAAAAAAAAAAATCAATCAGTATTAAAAGAACTTTTGAATGAGGATCTTGGGTGGGCCATTTAAAATGAGTATTTATTTCTTTCAACATTCCACTCTTCCAGTAAAATGTTTACAAAGCTAGCAAATTTATTTAATCTTATAGGCTTTATTTATTGATGGCCTTTTTTTTTTTTTGGTAAATAAAATATTATTATTACTAGTAGATAATTGTAAATTAAATATGTCACGTAACATGACCAAAGAATTTCAAATATTGATATTAAAATTAGAAACCTTTAAAAAAATTTCAATTATTATTTTATATATATATATTTAAAAAAATTGTTAAAATAAATCTTGCCCAGAAGAATGTAAATGTTGAGGTCTTATATTCTTAAAAAAAAAATTTATTAATTTTGCAACTATGTATTTTATGTTTTTTTAATTTTAACCTTTGGTTATTAAAATAAATGTACACATGTTATACTTTGCCATAGATCAAGTTTAAAAAAAAGTATTTTGGAACCACAGTTTTTGTGGTATAATTATTAATAATATATATTATAATCTGGTTATGCTTACATGTAACTTTTAAGCCAATAATTAGCTATTTATTTTATTAAATGTAATATAAAATGTTAAGGGTTAATGTAAAAAGAAAAATAAATCTTAAAATGTTTGTAAAAAGATATCAGAATTAATAATAATAGATCTTACCTATTAGGCCTATATATGTTTTCATTAACTAATGTGAAATTAGTAGATTTTAAAATGTCATCAAATTTTTTATCTTTATTTCGAGCTTCAGATAATTGATTTTTGTGTTCCTTGTAAATTTCATCTGCTACTTTATCATAATTAACTTCTGGGAATTTCATATCATCGAGAATTTCTATACCATTAGTCTTAGGTTTGATTCTTTTTGATTGTCTTCTCTTTTTTTTTTGTGATCTTGTTTGAACTTTTTGCAATTTAAAAGTATCAACTGTTAATGGCTTTAACTTATTGATATCATCATAACTTTTGGAACGTTTAAATTCACAATTAATTTTTATCATAAAGGAATCTAAACTTTTAGAACGAACTTCTCTTGATTGAATGTTTGGAAACTGACTTAAATTTTGTAATTCAGACAAAGAAGAATTATATATCACCAAATTATTGAATTGATATGTTTTTTCTTCATTGCATTGATTCACATGTGTATTCAATTCATAACATTGTTTATCTGTTTCTGTATTATGATTTGTTGCAGATATTTTATCAAATTCAGTAATATTTGACTCTCTATTAATCTTTTCAACTAATTCTTCATAATTTAAAATATTAATGTCTGAATAATGTGATAGTTGAGAATCATTTTGAATTGTTGTATTATCTTTATATTCTAATTTGTCATTTTCACATAATTGTTTATCATCACAAGTTGAAGATATTACTTTTAATGAGGCATCATTTAAATCTAAATTATTAATTCCATTAGAAATATTAAAACGATTGCATTTGTTTAGTATATTACTAATATCTTCTACTTCATTTGTAAACTTGAACTTCCAAGACAATGAGGCTCGACGAATTAGTTTCAGTGGATATTTTTCAATATCTTCATTAATATTATGAACACTCTTTGAACGTCTTTTTGATTGGAATATTTTAATATTCTTCCAATTTTCTGAAGGATGCATAACAATGTCATTAGGATCTTGCATTATATTATCTTTACATTTGTCATCTTCATCAATATCAGTTGTATTTAATAGTTGGTTTCTTTTTTGACCTTTCTTATTGGAAGAATTGAAAGCTAAACATTTTTTCTTTGTAGATGTTTTCAACCCATTTAATTGCCTATAATCAGTTCTGTTGTGAGTTCTGCGAGATCTTCTTAATTCTATAGCATTCAGTTCAGAACTATAATCACTAATTTCATTAAAATCACTAGTTGAAACATCTGTAATGGAATCAGACATATCTAATGAAGACTGTGACTCTTCCATCGTCATCAATTCCATCTGACTAGATTGGGCCCAGCGAGATTTAACTTTTATAGGCTTTTTTTGATAATCCATCGAGTAACTACTAGAAGACATAATTTCTAGTAACTATTATCACTAGTAAATTATTTGTGTTACTAAACATATTGTTTTTATAATTTACACGACTAAATTATACTGCTCGATAATTTTTTTTTTTCAATTTCACTGCTGATATCATTGATTCAATATATTAATTATATGTAAATAGTTCATGTTCAAATTTGTATTGTTAATGTTTTCTTTTGAATGTTTATGATAATTCTATAAACAAAATAAATATCTGTATAAAACAAAAATTAATTAACAGTAAAAGCATAAATTATTCTTAAATTAAATGTATTATCACTGAATCACACCAATACAACTAGTTATTTAATTTATAACAATTCAAAAAATTATTAATTAACCAATACCTATGTCAAATTATCTTTATCCTTCATTTTCAAACCATAAGTAAAAATTTAGGTGTACCATAAAATTGCGAGAAAAAAAAATTTAACACTAATAAATATTACTCAGAAATAAAATTTATAATATTAAAATAGTATACAAAGCTTTTTATAATAAATAAGCAATTAAATATGTTAATCATTATACTCTGAAGAACCTTCCAAAAGATATATTATACCTATGCAGTGTTCGAATTGGAAAAATAAAAGTACAGCTACACAGATACTTTTATAAAAAGGATATATTCTGAATTTTTACCCTAATCAAACAATTATAGGAACATGCCTACACCTCCAAATATAACTTAATAACAAAAATATTATATCAATTATCATAACTTAACTATCATATTTTTACACTAATATGTATATTTACACTAATGAAATCATTGACATCAATATATAAATATTTATATAATATTCCTATAGGAATAGGAGGAATTCATAAATACATCCAAAAAAAATTAAATATGAATGTATTGATGTCATCAAAATATAATATAGGTACTTATACAGCACTGAATGAGTAACTTTGTTTTTTTAAGCTATAAGTAATTGATTAATAGAAACAGAAATTTTAAATGAAAATTTGTGGATTCTGCTGTTAAAATTAGTATGGGTACGTTATAATTTTTGGAAAAGATACTCAATCTCTTGCATTCCACTACCCAATTTGAGCAATGTAAATTAATAATGAGATCTACAACTAGAAGAATTAGTTTAAAATCACCTACTTGTCTAACTTCAAACAAATATAATGAAAACTTATACATAAAGATTAAATCAATATTATTGCTTTATTACCAAGCCATCGAATAAAATATATGATCATCTGAGACCTGACTCCAATTCAAGTGTATTACTTCTTTTCAATTGATCAGAAGATTTCTTGGCAGTGATTAAAAATATTATACATTTTTAATACAAATCTGTAAACAAATATTTGAGAACTAGTAATTATAAATTGATTAAATTATTGTTAATAATTGAAATACTTACAACCCGAGCTTATATTATGTAAACGGAGACAGACAACAGTCTACAATAGATGATGTTGGAATCAAATAGTTCACACAAACACTTTTACTCGAACACTTAATTTAACTATGATCGGAGCATAACGACTACTCACGTCCCACTCGCAATTTGCATAAGACGGCTTTTTCGGCTAAGAGACGCCGAGGAGAAATGGGATAATTTACTTTAATTTTTAAACGAATAAGAAAACAAATCGTGAACACAACAAACGATCTACACTATGACCAAGATCCTACATTGAACAAATCAACAAACCAACACAGTGTGATCACTGAAAAATGAAAAAAGAAAATGGGACGCTTATCAGTTATCACCAAAACGAATAATAATAATTATTTATCACGATAAATTTGATGAAAAAACCAAGGTGTATTGATCAATACACCGCGGAGAAAAACCCACGGATAGTTCTATTGATGGACACTAGATGGCGTTGTGTTCGTGGGAATATGAAACACTATTAATATTTTATTATCTATGTATGTGTAAAAATCTATTCACACATATGTCCGATTTGAGTCGGTTTGACAGAAAATTTTCCAGTCTGTTTTAACTTATGACATTCCGAGTGTTGCATTCACATACACCCGCCGATCCGATTCAATTTTCCGGCACCGTCCCGTGTAAAGGCGTATTCGTGGGGGGGGGGGGTAGGGGGTCAGAACCCCCTCCTCACATAGACCCGAGATCAGAAGATCAATATTTTTATATCGTTCGAATTTTTACCATAGGAAATCATGTTCTGTTTTTATAAATTTATTATTTACACATCACTAGCACACACACACGCATATAATAATATACTCTGTGATAAATACACACATATGATAGACAAAAAACACATTCTATAATAGGTAATCGGGTTTCCTACGACCTCATTTAAGGTTGGATAACATGAACAGCATTTTATCGGTTATCGAACGCACCTAGACTACTGCAACAGTGTAATAAACTGCGATTGCTTTCCGAAGTCTTTTTACTTGTTGTTTCATCGAATTTTGTGAAATTTAGACCTGATAAAATCTGTATTCGATCCGAGTTTATTTTAGACGTTGCGCTCATTTAACCGTAAGCATTATTAAGCACATAATTGAGGCACAATTTATACTTATCGTTTGTTTTATTTTCATTTCGACACTACAACGCCACACTATACAATAGAGCGGGGTTACGCCACTCTGTCGCTACCGCTTTTAATTTCTCCGCGCGGATGCACATGGCACAAACGCGACGGAACCGCGGAACCGTGCTCATTAGGGAATAAAAACCCATCTCCTACTACGCTATTTGAAATGTCTAAACACTCTAAACAGTCTAAACTATTAAAAGTAGATGGAACGATAGTTACATGTTATAATATGTAAATTTGTAGGGAAGCCTGTAGGAAAACTTGCATGATAATAATATTATGAATTATGAATTACTTACATATATATTACTCGTAATATGACATTATTTACAACAAGTAATAATAAACGACAAAAATCGGCCGCCGGACGAATGCTAGCGCCACCTGTACGATGTGCTCGTGCTACCAAATTGCCGTAAAATTTGGAATCAAAAATATTTGTACCATTCACCTTATCTTCTTTACACCGCGATAGAGGTGGACGAGAGAGCGTTCAAATTTGACGGATTGCACAAACTGTATTTTTAATTCCAAAGAAACTGTAGAACCGCGCGTCTTCATCGTTACAGTACGGCGCGCAGCCAATGAATGACACGTGTTTATGTTTACAACTTTAGAAGCGGTTGACACCGCGACGTTTTCGTATTGATAATGCTGATTGACGCGCGCGTCACATTGTGCTTCAATCTGCTCGTCAACACACAACAGGCATATTTATGATTTTCAATTGCCGTTTAGTTTTTGTTGAAACAAGTGCGTATTCTATGCTATATCTTATGAAATATTATTATTTTTGTTTTAATTTCTCTACACTGAACTAGTGAACTCGGGTTGTTAGTTTTATACTACTTTAAAGAATTTTCGCAGTGCTACACGGCTTTTTATTTTTATCGAAACAAATCTTTAATTTCAATCGTAATTGTTCAGCCAAAGTTGGTAATCACGTTAAGATAAAAATGCACGCTTGTCGCTTACCGACCGGTCTGTCGTCGAGGGTACGTGATATCGATACTTCCGCCGTGTTGTCCGACTGGCAAATAAAAGTCAAGAACTTTGGAAAATTATGGAAATACGAAATGTTGACGATAAACAAGCCCAGCTGACGTTCAATATGTTTTATAAAATCAACAATATCGGTAAGTACAGCACGGCCGATTTTCAAATTAGATTTACTCGATAATAATTTTAAATTAAATAAAATATTATTGATCGTTCCGATTGCGGTTCATCGGTATAACATTTTTCGGTAAACGACAAAAATCCCTAACCTTGAATTCGAACAACAATAATATTTACGCGTAACCACTAACCATTGCCCGAAAAACGAATTCAATGACCGCTAAGTTCGTCGTCGTAGTGGTTGGCCTATTGCAATCATAAACCAAGTTAAATATGGTTATTAATCATAGGCGTATTAATCATAATACAACTAAATAGCTGACTATTAAATCAATCGTGATTACCACGATGATTACTATGTTATTTACAAAGCGACCCATGTTTGTAAGCAAACCTTATCATTTATTATTTTTATCATAGGCTTCCGTTAAAAATAGTTAAAATAAATTCATAGCCATGTGATGATCATAATTGCATGTATTAAAAATATCGCAACGCGAAAGAATGTTTACGAATAAGAAATGTTGAACGACATAGTAAATATTATTCAGGCACGTATACCCATTTGTTTATTCACCTCTTATACACCACCGACTAGATTTTTATTTTACTGTTGCCTATTAATTATTTCCATTAGACGAAATGAATGTGCATCATTGACGCGTTAATAAATAAAGATAATATTATCTATGTAAAAAAAATAAATACTATACTTAAACACCACCCCGAATAACAATAGTGAAAGTCGGAATTCAAATTTCACGGGTTTTCAAATATGTTTTTGTATGAAAACCGATTGTTGAAAATAACGTTGTTTGCTTTGACGCCACTCTGTAAATATTAAATAACGAACAAGGTGTAATCATTAATACTTCTCGATGACGAATCGTTTCGAGTGATAACACTAATAATAAGTCCGAAATCCTACCATACACATACATATTACATATATACATTATACATACACCTTATATACATACATATTGCATTAAATACATAATACACACACCTTGGTCCGACCACGATTATAATAAAGAATGATAACAGGTGTTATCGGTCGGTGATAAACCAGGGGACCACCAGCTGCAGCAGCCGTTGCTGCAGCCAACTCTATACGGCCGGCCGGCCAGCGCGCGCACGGCGGAGGCGGAGAACGGCCGGGCGGCATTATTATATAAATCAAAGCCGTGGCCCGTCGTCGTCCCATCGACAACAGACAAACGACGACGTCCGATCGCGACGCACGTCTCTTCTCGATTAATCACGCAGCGCGCGTCCCGCCGATCTATTCGCGTACCGCCCGCCAGACGTTCGCCTCGTCGTTTCCTTCCATTTTTCGGGGCCTCCCCCCGACACAATTAAATATCGTCTCTGCGGCAAACTCGCAAAGAATATATTATTATTATTATTATTATCGTTATAAATTTATGATGCGCCGTTTCGTTGAAAGACCGTCGTCCGGGGGGCCGTCGTCGTACCACCGCCGCTGCCGCCGGTTTCCCGTCGTCGCGCTAACGTTTGGCCGTCACAACAAGTAGTGAAAAAAACACGACGACGACGACGACGCAGCCGCAGCCGCCGCCGCCGCGCGCTCTCGAGTCACATGGTGGTTTCGCGTTGACGCTCGCAACAGTTGTAATCGTCGCACCGGTCGCGAGGCACCGCCGTCTGGATCACGGCGCCGTTTCTTCGTTTCGCCGTCGACCGTAGCGATTGCGCGGTCGTGTGTCGTCTAGCCGCTCGAAGGTCCAAACCGGCAGCGATGGATGGAAAAGTCGGCAAGCTGTACAAAATCGTACTGACTGGCGGTAAGAGCGGTGTAAATTGTTTTTACGACGGCGTAGTATAGAATCGTACGGCGCACTCGTCGTTGTCGGTTGACGAGGAGGCGACCGCGTGCGAAACGGCCTCGCGGAGGAGTGTTGGCGGGGCCACCACGTGCCCTCCGGCGGTCATACTCGGCGTATTTACCATATTCCGCGCGAAACGAGTATTGCCGCGATGTGTTGTTTTTTTTTTTCTTCATATCCGTACACGACGAGTCCCCGAAAAAATTGTCCGATTTTCAACTCGATAATATACGGTTTTGGCTTCTTTTTTTTGTGCTATTTTTAAACATTTGAGTTTTTTTCGAAAAATGTTTGAAGCTTGATAATTGAATACAAAGTTCCTCCTCGTACTTTGTTCTTACTTGTATAAAAAAATTTCGAAAATCCGTTGTCGCGAGTCTTTTTTTTTTCTCAATCGTGTTGTAAAGTTCAAATTTCGAGAAAACCACTCAAATTTGTCAATCTAGCTTTTGAGTGGTATTTTCTTAATGCTTTTTGCTATTTTTTATTGTTGGCTTTTTTGAAGTTTTTGTGTGTGTACATGATTTCGACCAGAAGACTTGCTCTGATCAAAAACTTCTCGGAAGGTTTCTGGTCAAAAATCGGATCTAGTTGGTACTTTTTAGAGGTCATTTTTTGAATTTCCCAACAGTTTTAAAAATATAGGCCAAAAACTGACGACAAATGACAACATTCACGGCATACTGTTTTTCGAAAAAATCTGCAATAGTAATAGAATATTTTGTAATAGTAACACTAATGATTGATTAAAAAACTATGTCATTTACATAATCATCTCGATGATCACGATGTATTTATGTATCTCTCTCACTTGTGACCGTTTTTTCTAGAGCAATTTGAGTATTCAAATTTAAAATATCAATTTACCAGCATCAATCGCCCGCCACCTGTATGTCACCCTTTTTTCCTAGTTATTTCTTATAGTTTTTATGTATTAATTCCTTTGGTTAAAATACAATCTATCTCATTATATTACTATGAAAATTATGTGTCTATTAAATCAAACGAATTGTTATTATTTCCTCTAAGCCATAACGCTTTTTAAGGTACATCGTACCGTAGTGTCGTAGAAAATATCATCGATTTAAATGAATGAATTATTATGGTCGCCGATATGACTTGGTAATAATAATTAATTATCATCCATCGACACTGGCAGCCACGAAAATGTACGAAATGTACAAAATTTAAACGTTACCGTAGGTATGACCGCTGATGGATACGTGGTGGCTAACTTCCTATTTTTAAAATGTGGTATACAACAAAAAAGTAACGGATTTGTAGTTTTCGCTTACTGTTTTTTTTTTGTTGTCTGAACCCCATGTCTATTATAATCATGGATTATATTACATCTGTGATTATAATATATAATATACATACGAGTAGATACATAGGGCTTGGTCCCGATTAACATTGTTGATGGTTTTGGTTGTCTTGATTTCTTATAGGTTGTCGACTTGTAATCTGTAATATTAGTCAAGTAATGAAACATTTTTTTTCATCCAGAGCTTTCAGTCGTAATACTTTTTTAACCAGTGCCTGTTAACGAATATGTCACCTGGAGGAGATTTCGTTAAATTTCGCCTTTTACTACCTTTCTATTCGCCGTAGACAGAAATTTAGTTCAATTGTAGGTGATTAGCTTATTTATTTTTTTAACTAAAGTTTATACATTTGAATTGACACTGGTTGGTATAACCATACCAACTAAGCATGGTACCAAGCTAAAAAATAGACCGATTTATGGATGATTTTAAATAATAACGAATCATTCTGATATTACTGCATAATATATGTACATCACTTGTAAATTTTAATGAAATCCCGATTAAATTTACTTACGAATTATTTATGTCTTGCCTGAATTTTTGGAATAAATAATACCCGATATTTATATTTTTATTTACCTATATTTTTTTCTTGGCTCGATTGCTCAATTTTTTTAATAATATTTTAACTATGTAGGTATTTGTAATTATTTTTTTTTATCGACTATTAAATATTAAATGTATTAACGTATATTAAATTTATTTTAGAAGTATTAAAGTGATATGAAATTTAGAATATAATAATCGCAAAAATGTAGTTCGTCGTCTGAGATAATTGCGTGAAATAATGATAAATGATAATAAACAAAAAATCACGATTCGATCAATCCAGTATTTTCAAAGATAAACTATTATTAATAATCACACTATATCATACATTATATTATAGGTATTATTTAGACATCTAATTATAGAGTAAACATTTTGTAAGACAATGCAAAAAAACATATAATATTGTGTTCGAGATTCTAACCTCAGGCTGTTTGTTGGGCTGAATTTTAACGTAATATTATTGCGCCGGGATATTTATAGTAATCTGTGGTATTTGTCGACTTTTTAAATAACAATAAACACTAAAAATATATGTTTTTAACTATTTTTCTAAGCTGTTTTATATTTTTCCGAGCCATGGCTAATTCATTGGTGAAAACCGTACTAAAATCCGTTTAATACTTTTCAAGATATGCGCGTACAGATAAAAAAAAATGCTTCTGTTTTATTATATATAATATATATATATATATATAATTAAAATTTAAACTTCAAGCTTTAAAAAAAAACCATTAACATTGACATTGCTTGTGCAAATGAGCGTGAGGCGTAACTTAACACTTGGTATAATATGAGAATATGACCATTTGAGTTTATTATTATAAATCTGTGTGATTGCGCTATACAAGTATATGGTCTGTGGTTCCAGTGATGTGGGCTGCCTTTAAACAATGCAAGTATTAATTACGTCTTACGTTTATAGTTATCAAACATTCGAGGTGTATTTTAAATGAAAAATCAATATTCGATTTTAGCCTTTGATCTTTGATCAAGTTTTAATAGTATAAAATTGTTAAAATAATTGGATTATGCATTTTGTAGAATCAAATAATAAGGCAGGTATGAAAAAAATGCGAGATTATTAACGAGTGACTTTGTAAATCAATCAGTCTACAATAGTTGAGAAAGGTATAATTGTTGGTAATTGCTTACACCACTGACTAAATCACACCATGTCACTGGATGGCGTCTCTCTTCAAAATCCAATAAAATATAATTCGTTATTTTCATTATTACTGTGAGTAAACAAAATTTGCAAAAAATCTTCCGGAAAATGCGCTTTTGAATCCGCAAAGAACAAGTGGAATAAGACCCAATTAAAGTGTTTATGAAAAAATTATATTTTAATTTGAGAAACATCGCCATTCTTGATTCATTTACTTAGAAAATTTCCGAAGTGAATAAAATAAATAATAGGCTTTATATTAACGCATCGATGATACTAACATTTATAATTTCCAAAATAACATTTTAATTTAATGATTATTAGAACAAGATTACCTATATCTAAGGTCAAAAGTACTCAGATGTGTATTTATAAAAAAAATAAGAATGTGTTATAGTGGTTATAGTCGTCTAATATCAAATTAATTCCGTCTGTTCTTAATTCTTGCTTATACAGTGTAGGCGTGAAAAACAACACCCATTGAATGTTAATTTTTTTTTCTATTAAATATATCGATATTTTATGGTAATATTTAACTCGTTAAAAGGAAATGAAAATGATCAATGTCTTAATATGCTACACCAAATCATTTCTATTCTATAATATTAATAGAACAAAACTTGTAGTTTACAAAAAATTATATCATAAAAAATATTGATTGATTATATTGCATTATATAAAAACTTTAAAAAAATTATCAAATTTAATTCAGGTTTAATTAATAAAATAATTTCTCAAAATATGTTTATTATATTATATAATAAATAGGTACCTTATAGGTTTAACCAACAGGCGAAAATATAGACCGAATATTGAAAATAATCATTGTTTAAAAGTTTTACTTTGATCTATTTCAATCGTTTCCTATTGTTAATAATTAATTAGTTTTTTATATTATACATACAATTGGGGTTGGTCAGTAACTGAGTTAGGTTCATGCAAGATTAATCTTAAAGATATGTTATATCTACACTGCTACATTTTTAACTTGTATTTAGTACATTTTTCAGGGTCACATAAAACTATTAAATACAAAATTATTTAATATTATTTAAATTAGTATTTTTATATTTAATACTTTGTATAAGTATTTATATTTTTAGTCTGTATTAATTATCTAGTTGCTAATTAAATTGATTAGGTATCAATGAAATTCCACGTTAAGTACTTGAAGTATAATTGATATAAAATTTGTGATAATGATAAATGAGATATGAATATATGAGTATACCAAATTTTAATATTACTATTTACAAATTTGATGATTCATTCGATGTTAAATTTAATCATTTTTGGAGAAAAATATGAACCTACTCAAAATAATGTTTTAAATGTATTATGAGGTGTAGTCAAGTACATGCAACTTTTAACTAGTTACACAAGGATAAATTAGGCTTATAAGTGTCTTGAAATCGGACTATTTTAAAGTATACTTCATTAGTTACACTTACATGTTACAATTTGTAAATAGTGACGATTTATTGAGTAACTTATTTTATAGTGCACGACGATAAGTGATTATTTAAAATAATAATAATTTTGAATTTTTTGTTTGAATAAATATCATATTTTCTTTTACAATTATGTTACTTGTACGAGCCAAGATTACCATCTCACTCACTTGTATAAGTTCCAACTATAATATTCATTCGTATAGTATTTTGAGTTTTAGGACTGATGGTATTTATTTATTACCGGTATTGACAGTACCGAATATTGCCAAAAATATCGCCTACTCTTATATTTCGTTTATTATTTTTTTTTGGATATTATTCAAGTGATATAAAAATTTGATTTTTTTTTGATATTTGTATTCTTTAACACTCGCTATCTCTATTTTCCGTGTTACATGCTCGTTACTTAATCCATTTGATAAACTATGACTGTTGTTACCTAGTTATTAGTGGTACTTTTGTTTTTTTTTCTCATCTTTACGTTCTAATTATACAATATGAATTTGCACACCAAGTGCATGGTCGAAAACTAGATCTTCAAACCATTTATCTATATGTTATTGTGTGTAAATTGTTATACAGAATTTAAATTACATGTCATTATATCGTATATTTTACTTATTAGAATTTTTTCTAATAATAATTTCGGCAGAAAATTCTTTCACAGTTTCACGCATAACTTGAAATACACAATCATTAACTAAAAAAAAAAGTAGCTTTTATTTCTATATTTCCTATATTCTTGCGTAGGTTGGCCTGATTTTCAGAAGTCACCAAATTTTTTTAAAGCACAATGACCCACAGATCAATCAATAATTATTTTATTTATCACCCGACTTCGGAGAGTTATATATTTAGCATGTATGTATGTGGTGCATGTAATATGTATTGACTTATGGGCCGATTTCAATAATGGTTATTTCAATATATGGTTACTGACAGATAAAACCAGTTAAAACAAGTCGAACAACTATTTGTTATTACAAGTTATTTTACAGTTTTAAAATAGGTACACAGTTAATCTCTTATTTAATTAAAAAACGTGTTAACGATTCATTTATTTCTGGAGGTTTTTTTCTTCTGGAACAATTTGCTTGCTACCCCGACTGTTTTTTCCCACATGGCGCCACTAGTTACCGTAACATTCGTTAGTGTTTGGTCTATTTTTTTTGAATCGAAAATATTTTTTTTACTTGAATGCACTCTGAATGCAAGATTTCCATGATATACATATAATATTTGGTACTCGAATGAATGCACGACGATTCAATATTATTCATATTCTTTTTCACATATTTGGAAAAAATGTAAAGGTCTTAAACATATAAATTGTTGTATCTATGTGTATTTTAATAATTGTTAATAATCCGTAATAATGTTGTCTTATTTCTGCACAACCGACGACGGGGCAACTGTTATAAAATCTTAATCACGTTGTGTTTTTCTTTTTACTTTATATTTTGATAAAAAAATCATTTAACACGATTCTAATCGTTTTTGCCCCGTGTTTTAATTTTACTTTTTAGTCGTCTTTTTGAAACGTTGTGCTCGAGAAAGATCGTTAAGAGTCTAATGGATGTATTCATTTTTCATTGTCTTTACAGTTTCTTTAGTATGTAATTATTATATGATCTTAGTTAATTATGATATGTGTTGAATATGCAATGAAATGATTACTGTTGTTTTTCATCTTAAACTTTATGAACCTAGTGTGCACACTATACTGAGCAGTTTTATTGGACTATGTTCGATGGTACAGGTGCAAAAAAAAAATAAAAACGATCATATTACATATTACACATGATACTGTTATTATTAATCACATGGTCCACTAATTTAAATTCGCTTTTATCGTAAACTTCTTGGTTATAACTCTAATACTGCATTTTATATATTATAATTTACTAAACAAATAGTGTGTTTAATAAAATTTGAAAATTAAAAAACTCATACTCAGTAACGAAGCCTGAAGCTGAATACCTTTTTTGAATGATAATTACTATAAAACACATTTTCTAACGATTGGTTTCTTTTTCCGGATTTTAAATATTATTATACTCGTTGTGTATTAGTATTAATTAGTCGATGATTATTAATTTTATTCAATTAAAATCGCATGCGGAAATGTTTTGAGAATTTAAAGAAAAACAATCTGACTTAATAAGGGTTATCTAACTAGATCTATTATTATTAATGTTTGTAATAAATCCATTGAAATTATTGAGATTAATTATTTTACATTCTGATGGGAGCTATTGGTTTTTTATTACTTCTTTCTTTGCTCGGTTATTGCCCAAACCACGCAACAGTTCAACACCGCTGTTTAATATTAACTAGAAATACAGATTTTAAGTTTAAAAGATAATTTTTCAAATTTTCAAATAGTATCAAAACATTTTAGTAGACTTCTCTAAATAGAGTGTAACGCCGGATTTATTTTGATTATCTTATCTTTTGACAAAACTATACATCCACACCGATTTTAATTACCAATATTATTGCGTTTAACTCGTTTAATTAAAGAATAATAGCACTTCAATATGATTAGAAAAAATGAGTAATGAAAACTTTTTTTTTTTCTAATGCTTAGAGTAAGAATCCTTACTTATTCATTAAACAATTTTATTGCATTTCGACTAATACTAATAAAAAAAAATAAAAAATATAATAGCAACATCGTTAAATATTATGTAGGTACTTTCATTTGTGTATATTTTTCTAATTCTATGTGTTAGTTTGTTTATCAATAACTTAGAATTTTAATGAAACCGTATTTAAAAAAAAAAAAAATTTTGCGTCGAAAATGTGCAACGGAAGTGAAATTGATAAAATAAATAAATATAAGATTTATAGCTGTTTTTAATTGCCTAGCAACCTAATCTAACGGAAAAAAGTAACATTAATTGTCTTATAACTTTATATCAATCATTCGTCGCACCTTAACCTCTTATATCGAACAAAACTGTTCTCAGGTGAAGTCGAGAGTATATTCAACTAGTTAAGGTAGATAACTATTTCTTGTCAGGAAGAAAAAAAACGAAATTCGGTCAAATTTATTGAAAATGTATATTAAAATGTTTAGTCAAATGCATTTATATTACTTTATTAGTTCTTAAATGTCTCAAGTACAAATAATAAATATCTTACCTTCTGTATTATTTTGGTAATTATAAAGTGTATCAACTCATTGATCTGTATGCCTACATTATTAATTTATTCACCTATAAGTACATAATATAATCAATAATATTAAATGCTATTTCTTTGGTGTATATTTTGTCACGGGTGGATCTTAACATTTTTTTTACCGTAGATAGGGAAGGCAGTATCAGATTTTCGACTTGGCTATATTGTAAGCTATAATGGAAAGAAGCCAGAAAGAAATTAATCCTCCAGAGGTATAAAATATTCAAAATGAGTGAAAAACTTTCTAAAATGTATACTTTTAGTGTTTTAAATTTGAACATAAATTAGATAGATTTATATATTGTAATAGAATAAAAAATAACACTATTATGTACTGTTATATTAATTATATTAAGTAGGCGTATCGATTGATACAAATTTCAACATAATATATGTTTGTAATTTTGTATGTTCAAAAATAAACCCCATAAGTTATAAACAACTTGTATGTGCAATTGTATGTATCATTAATTATGTACAACATGCTAATGCATACCTATAATATATTCATAACCCTTTTAACATCCTACCGATATATGGAGTAATAGAGTATTGATGGTCGAAGAACTTTTTAACTTTTTTAAAATGATATTGTTAATTGTAAATAATTAAATAGTTGTTTTTTGATAATTATAGAAAAAGCTTCCTTTTTTTTTAGATTTGGGGTGGGGAATTTCTTTTGATCTGAACATTTTGTTATATTATTAATTTCAGTCTGATATGTAGCTCTTAATTGTTTATAAAATACAATTTCTTCGCTGTCAAAAGTTTAAATATATTTGAATTCTGTTGGTCAAACATTCAAAAATGATTTCTTTTTTGTAAATATATATCTTTATCGATAACTTTGTTGTATTTGATTTATATTTCAAGGTTGCCTACTCCATAAATTATTTACGTAGTTACGCATTTAAGCCGTTCCGACATTTTATGTAAAACATGTTTGTAACTATTAACAAATGGTTGGAAGTTACTAGTTTCAATGTAGTGCACTACTGCTACATAATTAAAAAAAAAGTTTGTTACAACCCTCTTTACTTGTGTTCAAATGTAGGGCATTACTACTTCTTCGCTACTTTTTTTCTAGTTAAATTTTTCTATAAACCCTTGTCTAAATTGAAACACTCGAGCACCACTATAAATTTGTCAACGCATCTTTATTCTTTGCAAATGTTAGTTGTACTTTATTTGATATTTTCAAGAACTGCAGACAAATACAATTACTGACCAAAATAATAAACCAAATAAAATGACTGTGGAATGTTTCGTTTAACACGAGATACAATTTTGCTAAAATGTAGCGTTCAAAGTAGGCAGCGAAATTTGCGCTTCTTCCAAAAAATTACTTTCAACTAATAATAAGCTAATATAAACTAAATAAATAAACTATAATAAGCTTATGCAATCATGATTATAAATCACATGCAAACATTTTAAATTATTATATATTTTCATGGTTTTTAATTTCTTTTGTTGCTAAATGTTTCTATTAAAACTTTCAGTTAAACTTTAATAGTTACTATTTTATTTTAATAATTATTATAATACTTGTTCGTAGTTTCTATTGAGTGTGTTTTATTAACAGTGGTGACTTTTTTTTTACCACAGGTCATAGAATGAAATAAATGTTTAGATTTTGAGTGAAACGAAGAATCTATTGGTTTTACCATGAAGTGCTTTTTTTAATTTATAATTTTTTGTTTTTTCTGTGTACACGATTTTGACCAGAAGACTTGCTCTGATCAAAAACTGCACGAGAAGTTTCTGGTTGAAAATTGGATCTTGTTGGTACAATGAATAGGTTTTTCGAATTTCCCAAATTTTGAAAATCTGTCGTTACAATTTTTCTTATAAGCATTCGAAGTTCAAATTTCGACTAAATCATTTGTGCTATTTTATCTCGTTATATTTTTAGTTTTTTGTGTATTTTTACTCTATTTGGACTTGGAGAGTCCGATCTTCATGTTACCTTACGAACTCTATTGAATAATTATTAGGTATTACAAATCTACAAACTATCAATAAATATTATTTAAGTTTTCAATGTCGTTTTTAATTTCCTAAATTATTTACTCGAATATAATTTGTACCATCTGAGAAAATATTTGTAATTAAATGAAAACTTTTCAAATCTATATTATGTAATGGGTACTTTTTACATGTTATAATTTATCAAATTATTTATTCCAGGTCCTTGTGGAGGTAAAACAACCGGCCAGTCAAGATTGTGTTCATTTTTTGAAAACTTAGGGTGGAAGGTAAATAATTATTTTTATTGTTTACAAATGAATATTGAACATTTATTTTATAGGTATATAGAGTTCCAGAAACTGCCAATGTTTTATTAAGGTAATTGATTTTATTTATTTTAGATTCCGAACTAAGCAATACATTTTTAACTTTATTATTAATTATTAATAATGATAATTAACTATTATAATAATTTAATATTTTTGTGTAACTTAACATTATATAATATGTATGTGTGTGTTTAAGTTTTTTATTCAAATATTGTTTTTTCTTTATTTTTATTTAAATACCGTTTATCGATGGATTTATACTTTTTAAATTATTTTCAATGAATTTTACAACCACATATTTAACCTTTTCACATTAAGGATGAAGTCAACTACCTGTGTATATATATAATACTTTTTAAAATACATTTCAACCTCAAGTTCTTAAATCTTAATGTTTGTTTATAAGAAATACATACTATGCATATTACATATATTAGTCTTAATATTTTGTGGTTTTTTTTTTTTGCAGTGGTGGTGTCAAATTTTCAGAATTAAATGACGACCAAGGTAATCAATTACAAATTTCATAAACATTTTAATCTATTTGTATTAGTCTCGCTACGCACGAGTTTCAATCATACCAATATCCTTTGATATATTTATAAGGATAGAAAGCATGTTTTTTTATTCTTGGCCAAATGTCAAATTCAGTCATTATCATGTTTTTCACACAAGGCACGACTGTATTTATTTTCGCCCCATTGCTTATGCTGTGCATTTGTTTGTTTGTAAATTGTTATTATTATACAACAATTAACACACCTCCTTTGATATTATGACCATGAATTCTTTAGCAATCCCTAAGTTGCATTTTAATTTAGCTTAGTAGGTCATAAATTCACGATGTCGTAACGATTAACGATCGCTGTATACTCGTATCTGTATATAATAGTCATAGTCCATGTCATACGTGTCTTAAGAGTATTATTTTGTTTCACTCTGTGATTTGTCCAATAACATTGATTTTAAAAGCCATACAAATCATCTTAATGGTATTGCGGCCATGTCAACGGGGGCAAAATATGATTAGGTACTGACGGAATAAGCCAAAGCCTAAGCAGCTAAGCTTAATGCTATTTAGACATGTCATGGAAATTATTAATATTAACCCGAAGCCTCATATTACTTTCGTTTCTGTTACAGCGCATAGATTTCAAGAGAACCTCCTTAGATGTATGTTACAAATAGAAAACACATTTTTTGAATTGGGCGAAGCGTGCTCACAGGACTGTCTAATCATTTGTGACAGGGGCGCAATGGATGCTGCCGCATGTAATACAATAATAGTTACTTATATTATACTACGAATATAAACACTAAAGATGTTCAAATAAAATGAAAATATACTATTACAACAAGGCTGAACGAAATATTTAATTCTTGTGAAAATCGGAAAGAAGATAACCTAATTCATAAATCGACTAAACAATTTAATTTAAAATAATCTAGGTAATGCAATTTAATTTAATTATCCAAAAAATGTACAGCGGATAAAAATTAATCATTTTTTAGAGATAAAATGTTACAGTGCAATGTAGTAGACGTATATTTTAAACGCGTTGTTAATGTATCAACTATAAAATAGGTACACCACGTCATTTATGATAATATTAATACATGTAGACCTATTGTCTACTTCCTACTATAATAGGTAATTACTATTAAAAATTAGATTTCATATTAAAATTAGATTCATGAAATTCGTTATTACTTTTATACTCCTCAATTGTTTAGTGCAAAGGACAATAATAATTATTATTACCAGATCACACTATAATGATATTTACATAAAAAAATGTACAATTATAAATCTTTTGTCCTAGAAAACTTCTGTTTTCGTATTAATAGATTCTTGATTAAAAATAATATTGTAATCATAATTTTTTTAAGCCTACTAGAATTCAAACGAATTATTAAAAACAAAATTTCTTTATGTACATAATTAAATATGTGATAAATATAAATATAGAAGAGAATAATAAATTGATTACTTTTGTTGTTATATTATATAATTTGGTGACTTATTTATTTATTTATTTTTTAAGTCAATTGAACAAAAAAATTATTTTCATCAAACACTTGTATATGATTCAACAAGAAATTGTTAAAGAATTAAAATAAATAATTTTTTTTTTTTTAATATTTAAATAGATGTACCTAGTTATAAATGGGATCAGATAATGAAAGAAAATAATTTGAATATGGTTGACTTGAGAGACAATCGTTACAATCAAATAATACACATGGTATCTGCTGCATGCGGCGCTGAAGATTTTTACACAACCGAAGTAAAAAAGTTAAAAATACCTATCTATTTTATTCTTAAAATTTATTTCAACGTCTGTTTTAGGATCATTCGAGTAGAATAGAAGATGTGTCTCTGGCTAAAAGTTTAGACACCAAAGCATCGGCGTCTTGGATAGGGCACCCATATTTTGATGTCATTGATAATTCATCAGATTTCGAAAACAAAATATGCCGAATGATTGCTGTAAATATAAATCATTTTTTTGTGGTCTTCAAAATTAATTTTTTTTTTTATTTTATTCTATAGGCAGTTTGTCAGAAATTAGGCCTAGACACTGGTGACCGATTGGCAACGAATTCGAAAAAACGTAAATGGTTAGTGAAGTATCTGCCTAATGATTTGTTGTTCCCTCCGTTTCAAGATTTTGATGTCGTACACAATTACCTGCAGACATATAACACGAATATGCAAGCCCGCTTACGAAAACGAGGACAAAAAGGTCTCTAGTGATGTTTATTAGTGGTAATGGTGGCATTGACTGTATTTTTATACTTGCTGCTTTGTAGGTCATTGGAATTACACACATACCATTCGTAAACCAAGGGTTCGTGGTCAAGTAATTGAGGTGAAAACACAGCTCAGTCACAGGGACTATGTGAATCTGTTGACACAAAAAGATGAAACCCACTATCCCATCTACAAAAAGAGGCGGTGCTTTATACACAATAATCAGTATTTTCAACTGGATATTTATTGTAAACCTTGTCATCCCAGGTATGTGATTAATAGAGTTTAGAATTTACACTTAAAAGAGACTGAAATGTATTGAAAAGTTTCATTACAAAACAAAAATTCAATTAAAAATAATAATAAAAAAAAAGAAAAACTTCATTCAAAACTACATAAATTTCAAAATGCCATTCAAATCGATTAAATTATAAAAAAAAGTTAAAAATTGTAAGAAATTTAACCTAAAATTGTCAAATTTATACAATTATACGACAATAAATAAATAAAATTCCAAAACTTACTACAATTAAGAAGCATTATTTTCTCTCATTGGATGTTTGGAAATGTATAGTTAGAAAATTAACCAACAAATATTTTTGGTTTTAGATGTGAAGGGTTAGTGTTACTTGAAACATATTCTGCTCTTGAAGACCAAGAATTACTTGACCGCTTACCAAAGTTCCTAGATATTGAAGCTGAAGTGACAGGAAATGCAGCTTATTCCATGTTTAACTTGTCACTAGTTGAAGATTGGGACAACTCGAAACATTTTTGCCACTACTTGAAAGGTAATAATAATAAATATTAACACTTACTACAGTTATTTGATTAAGAATACAAATTGGTTAGTACCTATGAAACTATTCAGTCTTTGTAACATCGACATACTGAGTTTATCTGCCTTATGCGCCTATTTAAATATATATTTTATCATATCATTATCATTATCTTTATACGATTACAATATAACAAATTTTATTTGCATTTTTTAGGGCCAGATGAAGATTTGAATGTTAGCGATAATAAAACAAACCAAGTTAGTTACATTCATACAAATGGAAAACGGAAATAATAACTTTGCTTTTACATTTTTAATATAGTATTATAATTTTGTTTCTAGATTTTTATTATTGTATCATTTTTTTTTTCTTCATTCATTTGAAGTAAGTAGTTTATAAAATTTCCAGTCAAAATTTGTATCAAAAGATTTTTAAAGTTACTAATCTAAATACTTCATGTAGTATTTATCAAACATATTTTATGTTTACGTTATGTTCTTTATATTTGCAATTGGTTTATTTTTGCCACCTGTAATTAATGTTGTTATCTTGAATTATGTTCCGTTTGTGGATAAATCTTATAATCTTATCATTGTGAGAAATGTTTAAAATACATCTAAAACACCAATTGCTTATTTTGACTTTGCTGTGAATTATTAATGATGTTTCAGTTATTAGAGACAGTGTATTCCTTTTATATACAATACTTTCTTTAATGCCATGAAATGAAAAAAAAAAATGTAACTACGGATTCGTTTGTGAATTTGACACTGTTTTCTCGAGAAAACATTTTGTACAGTCAAAAATAAGCATTCTCATTTTCAAACATGCTTAGCAGTTTTTTTGATTGTCAGACACATTTTATTGGAATTTTGCCATAATTATTTTTTCTTTTTAATTTTGGCAAACCATTCTATACTTATTTTATTTTAAACATTTTACTATGTCAGTGGCGGCACAAGTTGCTAATCGCCTCTTCTTTCAAAATTCATAATGTATCATTAATTTTTATTTATATGTGTTAGGTGGAATTTTTTTCATTTTTTATGTTCTAAGTGTGTTTGAAGCTCTTAATGTGACACGGATATTTTTGTAAAATAATAAATAATTAGAGAAACCTGAACATCGTTACACAAGTTTTACTTAAAATTCAGAATCCTGGTAGAGCTCTCGTATCATAATAATATAATAATTTCAAAATAGTATTAAAATGTTTAATAGTTTATTAAATAGTTTTACTTTGTTTTTCATTGGCACTGGTTTACTAACACCGATTAATGCATAAAACGTTGCAAACAAATGCACCACTCAAGAATACCTGCAAGTGTGTACAAGTAATTTTTTACACCTTGAACTACTTGCTGTAATTGTTTAATCATACTTGAATAGGTCATATTGCATAGAGATATTAGAGGGGTGCTCTGGAATTGTACATTATATCAGTAATTAACTAATACCTTTGTAATTGTCAATGACAGTGAGTAAATACAACTGGGGAATTGCCAAACTTGTTACATGCGTTGAAATACTTAATAATGTTAAAACGACAGTTTTTCATCTGGTATTAGTTTGATTACAATAGCAAATTGTGTTGGATCTTTGCCGTTGCTGTGACAGCATTATAATAACAATGTTTAATGATTCATTTATTAGACTGTACAATTGATTTTTTTGCCATTAATTAGCATTGTAATGTGTATATTATTTTGTTTAATAAAATTTAACTTTCAACTATTTTGACTTGTCCAGTAGTGGATTTGAAGCTAATCTAAGGAGGGGGCGGATTAAAACTGAAAACACATTTCAAGGGGGGGGGATGTCCAAGTTTGTTTGAATATACCACACATTTATATTGTTTTAAGTTCAAAGCATTTTTTAATAATTTCAGAGAGTTCTGGAACACAGGACACATCCCAATTCTATAGTTCTTTCATTTTCATTTGACATCAAAATTTAGGGATAAAAGTTTATATATCTACAAATTATTTGACTTAATAATGTTAAAACTATCAAGAAAAAAATTAATATATTTCAAGATCTACATTAATTATTAGACAGGTAGTAATTAATATACCATTCTCAGTATTAATTTTAAGTTTCTTATTAAAAAAATGATATAAAGTTCTCTGTTTCTCTATTTAATATCCAAATAGTATATTATTGTCTAATAATTTAATATTCTTATTATACTATTGTTATCATAGGTATAGTTAAATGTATTATATTTATGTACTATATGTAAAATGCTACAAATTAAACACTGAAAATAAAAATGAATAAAAGTATTCGGCAATCAGCTTACTATTTCGATTTATTTATCACAGTGAACAAAATATTAATTAAATTTATTTTATAAAAATTAAGTGATAGTTATTGATACAGCGTAGCTGCTTGGCGGTCAAATGATTTTATCTGTTATATATATATATCAATAACTATAAACCATAGACTGTGGAATGAGGCAAAAAAATGTTATGAGCTTTAGAAAATTATATTTTAATGAAATCAGAAATTTCAACTAATATCGATTAAACTACATGTTAAATCTGCTTAGTTACAAAAAATACATAAAATTTAGTATGCCACTTAATATTTTAATAATTCGGGTGTTTATATTTTGAATAGGTTTGTCTATTCGGTTAGGTTAGAAATTATCCATGAATTAGTAGGTAACTGTTACTAAAGGTGAATAGTGTGATTCTAAAATAACTTATAAATTAGATTTATGCAGGTTTCTAGGTATTAATTATTATTAAAGTGTAATAATTCAGGAATAATTGTTTAGTAGAAAAAAAGGGAAAATTATTTAATTACTTTATTGAAAAATAGTAATAGTGATCGATGGCTTTTTGTACTGTCTATACCAGTAGAATCTAAAATTTAGATTATAAAAAAGTATTTCGTATATTATTATCATTTCTAATTATTCAGCTTGGAATAATTAATAATAGCAATAATAATAATAATTTGATGTACTTGCTTATATATTATATGTATTATATTTTAGCAAAAGATTTTTAAGATAGATCGAATAAATCTTTATATAGCGTGTTTATTATTTTATTTATTTTTAGCTACTGTTATATAATATGTTATTAAATATGTTAATTATGCGATGTTAAATGCTAATTACAATTATGCATTTATTTTATCATCTCATTAAACTACTAAATAACAGTTAAGTAGGTAATTAATATTATAATATTTTCAATTGAAAGTAGGTTTTGAAGTATCTGTGATTTTGTGTATCACCAGTTCACAATTGAACTGAGATGATATGTAGGGTAACACGTGCCATACATTTTTTTGTATTTTATTGTTTTTATTTTATCATTAATTATAGATTTTGCAAAAGAATGTCCGGAACGTCACTAATCACGTGCAGCACACGTTTATTTTAGTTTAAAAACGTAGTAAATAAATAAATTTAGTTTCTAATGATTTAAATCATACACATAGTAAGTTTACTCGTATACACCATATCACTGTTCTGTGGTTTACAAAAAGAATAGTCATTCAATACTGTTTCGAAATATTCAACAGCAATAATAATGATAAAAACAACTAGCCAATTTTAAAAGTCCGACGCTCCTTCGGTTTAAATACTATTTATTTGCGTTCTCCAGGAAATAGGTTTTCGCATAATTCAGAATATCCATACATTATATATATATATATATTATTTTTATGTGATGCGTATACTTATCTAATGAAATATTGTAATGTATAAAAACGGTTGGGTCTCGAAACTCAAATGTGAAAATGCTCGTAAATAATAATAATATGAAGAAACACTGTTTATAACTGTTCGAATTCTTAGGCAGGCCTAGAAAATGTATCATTAGGAGGTATTTGGCTATTTTGTGTCAATCGAAACATTTGAAACACCGTGTACATATTCTGCACAAGGTGCGTCGTTAAAAATATGAAATATGATATAATATGTAACTGATAGCCATGTGTTAAACACGCAGGTCGGATGAGATAAAAAAATAAAAAAAACATTGAAGACAATAATATTATGTAGGTAGTCGTTATAAGAGGTATGCGAATGCGAGTGTATGCTACTTTCCGATAAACTCGAGAAAAATGGATAAAACATTGAAGCATATACCTATAATTGCGTAACGAGTTATTATCGTCCTTCACAACGAATTAAACGAAAAAAAAAAATAAGAAATCGAACAAGTGCATAATAATATAGCAACGTAGTTACTAATCCAATTAAATCTCTCCTGCAGGACCAAAATTAAGAATGATGATTGATGGTATACTCGAGTTTGGGTGCTAATAATTATTGAAAGTCTGGATGCAATAGTTATTTTCATTTAAAAGTAGTTGAACTATTATATTCGAGGAGCTACCTATTCCGAATTCTGAACGTCTATACAACTTCATGGAAAGATTTAAATACATTTGAAAATCAACTACTGACGACGCTATTTTACATTTTTCCAATTTTTTTTTCACAGAGTTATTCCAAATACCTTCCTGAGTGCCACCACGTCACCCGGTTTTCAAAATTCGACCCCTACCGGAGTTAAAAGGGGTAAAAATGAAAAAAAAATAAAAAGTTATACTGCACACGGGCAAAGCCGGGTTATTCAGCTGTGGTTCAATAAACGCGAGCGTCCGAGTACGCAAGCGTTCGAGTACGGAGCGTTCGAGTACGTGAACGTTTCCCTCATACCGGGAAAAACTGGAAAAACGGGCGAAGCCGGGTTATTCAGCTAGTAACTATATAGATAAAAAATAGAAATAGAAGCTATAATTTATTAACTTTCTTTCGCTTAGAATCATTTTTCGAAAGCAGTGATAATTGATTTCATAATTTCAATGTATAAAAAATAATAATTCACCAATGTCAATCATCCATCTTTTGTACGTAATTTCGATCTCGTATTTTATTCTTTTCATTTTTAATATTACTATTTGTTAAATGAAAATCGGACTGCGAGCAACTATATATACACGAGTATATTATGATCAAGGTCGCGGCGTGAGGATAGGACGACTCAAGTGATGATGGTCCGCCTAAGACTCCATTTTCAGGAGGTGTCAAAATTGCTGATTATAATTTTTGTAAACAACATTATTTTTTTCGAAAATATAAAACACAGCGTATAGACTAATATATTATTTTCCTAAAAAAAGGAACTTGTGTAACAACACAGATTACCTATTATATAATTTTTTTTTTTTTCATAATAAACTGTGAAAATAATTTAGTCGTGGACTATTGGTAATTATTATAATTAAGATTAGAGCAAATTGTTTATCGACCTATCGTGTATCTATTTACCTATGTTGCTCTATAAATAAAAATCCCTCGAATACCTACCTATTTGTTAATCGGAATTGTGTCGCGTCGTCGTCGTCGAATCCGCGTCGCCATCGTTCGTCACCTTATTCTTTGTAATTCTTTGTATAGACAATGTTTTTCGTTTTGACACTGTAAACGGAACGATATTTAAAATTTTTATTTTTCATTTTGTTTTTACTTCTTGACACGAGTACGTGCGAGCACGCCGCGACGTTTTATAAATAGTTGCTCCCCCGAACCAATGATACAAGTTCACCAGTTACCAGGTAAGCAGTAGTGTTAGTAGATAGATACTTTATTATAAACCGCATAAATAACGCCGCGTCCAAGAGCTGCACTGTGTGCTCGACTCGGCACTGCACATTTTTTTCGTGAATTTCACTTAGCTTTGGAAACGATAGAGAAGAACGAAAATTTGAATACGGCGATTAGTAGGTATTTTATAATATTTCAAACACAATAGGCAAAACGGATAAATATATCGAAAACACGCGTGTCGAATACAAACGATTGATATTATTACAATAGTATTCTAAGCGTTTAACGTCACAGAAATTATAGACATGTCTTTATGTAATAATAATTTTAATCCTAGTCGAGATTTAGTGGGTCGAACTCGATACAGCGTGTATTACGTAAACACCCGTTGCACCACCACTTTCAGGTAAATATTAAAAATATTTGGCAAATGATCATTCAATACTGAATTTAGAAATCACTAATAGTTACATAATAAACTATCTTTAGAACTCGTTTTTTTTTTTCGAAGGAATCGTTTTTTCGACAACAATAATACAAAAGTTTCAAATTTAAAGCACCAATCATCTGCCCCACCTGTATCTCATCAGAGTCCTATTATCTTACCCTTTTTTTTAAATTCAATTTAAATAACATGTAATATAAATTGATCAATAGTATATAAATTATTATGATTATTTAGTTAAACGCTCTAGTTAAAAATATCACTGAAAAATTGTTTTTTTCATATTCAAAGAATATTAGTATTTTAAGAATAATTATAGGAGGTAGAATTGAGAATTTCGGAGCACATGATTGTGTATCGTACAATAAACTTTATCTATCTATATATAAACAAAGTGATTTTTTAAGTATACTCACATCTGTTTTATGCTTAAATTATGGACTTATTTAAATCTTCATTTTTGGAAAATTATATTTTATTATAGATATTATAAAGAGATATTGTTAATAAATGATTATTTAATTACTAAATAACAAAGACAATTAAAATAAGTATACTTAATTGATTATTTTATTTCTGTTTTTTTGACTTTTAATGAAATATAATAGTCTTAAAATTGTGCTAGGTTTGATTCCAGGTATTCTACTTGCAGCTCCAATCTGAAAATAAATGATTTTATGAAAGCACTTCTCAATTTATGGGTTACAATTCAATAGTGAGTCCCTAACCAACTTTTGGTGAGTCTTTTTAAACTGTATAAATACTATAAATTGTAAAATATTATTGATCTAAAAAATTACATAGAAACCGTCATACCATTTCTAATATTATGTTTATTCAAATGATAAATAAGTAAGGTCAACACCTACGTCCAGGTGCATGGCCAGGATTTTTAAATATTATTAAATATATATAAATATTTTTTCAATTATCATAATGCTCTAACTGCGTTGTTAATTAATTTTATCCAAAATACTATGATTGAATATTCTTGAACTTTCTAATGACTTAACCCTTCCCCGCTTAATCAATTTTTTTTATTATATTCATATTAAAATATTTTAGTCTTTTTGAAACTATAGCTGACTCAGTAACTTGTTAGATTTTTGGGGTAAATTTGAGTCACAGCAATGAAAAGATTGAAAAGCACTGTTTTATGGTATATTTTAAGACATTACTTACTGTTTGTGGTTGAATGTAAGATAGCTTTTCAATTTCTTCCTTAGACATGCTGAGTGATGGACTAAAAATAAATTAATCCTTATATAAATATTATATATCTAACATATTGTTAATTATGAAGTATTATAAATTTACTGTCTGTAATCAAGGTCTATTGGTATGAGCAATAATTGTTCAAGCTCTACTTGCTCTATATCATCTTTTTGATCATGAATTGATGCTTGATACATAGCTTCGATTTTTAGGCGTTCATTAACTTTTTTGTCACCAAATTTTCCTTCAAATTTATCCGGACGTATTGTTTCCAATTGTTTTACTGTTATGCCTTCCGTGGACAGACCCAATATTTCTAAAGCTCTGTAAAAATATAATCAATAAACTTCATACTTTACTCGATACAAAACAATAAGTTTAATATACCAACGTTTTGAACTCAGGATTTCTAGAAACTTTTAAGCCTAGTGATTTCTTCCACTGATACATAGACTGAGAAACTGAATTCAATAATTCCATGCCATCTTTTAAACCAGAATGTATTCTTACTGTTTGGTCGTAACGCTTTTTACTGACACAACCAATGTTGTATCCTAAACAATTATATCAATTAAATTACAACAAAACTGCTTAATTTAACTTTGATTATAAATATTAAATAAACCTTTATGTGTTAATCTAATATCAGCGTTATCTGGTCTCAGATGTAAACGAAATTCAGCCCGACCAGTAAACATACGATAGGGTTCATCTGTACCTTGTGTTGTTAAATCATCAATAAGTACGCCAATATAAGCTTCGGTTCTACCAAGTGTTAGACTATTTTTGTTTAATGCCTATATGAATTGATAAAATTTTCAATAAAAAGTACAGCATTGTTAAGTTATACCAAGGTATATACTTACGTTGGCACCAGCATTTATTCCAGCCATTATGCCTTGAGCAGCAGCTTCCTCATAGCCAGTTGTGCCATTTATTTGTCCTGCAAAGAACAGTCTTCCTATTTTTTTGGTTTCT
Source organism: Drepanosiphum platanoidis (assembly GCA_948098885.1). Classification (NCBI taxonomy): domain Eukaryota; kingdom Metazoa; phylum Arthropoda; class Insecta; order Hemiptera; family Aphididae; genus Drepanosiphum; species Drepanosiphum platanoidis. Next base: position 20,512,615 of record OX402530.1, on the reverse strand, counting down.
AATGTTGGATACAGTTCTCGTGGATCAACATAATCATATTCTACTCCATACCCTAAATATATATAATTAGTATAGTTCTAAATTTAAAATATTACACTGTACCAAATTGGATGATATTGGCATTTTCTAGTCCATCTATACTTCTTATCATTTTTACTTGTAAATCTTCAGGAAGTGTACACGAAAGACCATTAGGGTAAATTACATCACTGTCAAAACCTTCTATTTCAAGCCATATTTGGTGATTTCTATCACGAAACCTAAAAGAAATGTTGACATTAAAATTATTGTAAGAATCTGGTATTAAATGTGAACTATAAATAATAGTAATTAATTATATGTTAAATACTTGAGAGATTTAGATTCTAGTGAAGGACAATATCGTGGACCCTTAATTTCTTCTTTAATGTGTCGATTTACGTTCAAATTATCTAATACAATTTGATGAACTTTACTATTAGTGTATGTAATGTATGTTTTTAATTGGTCTTCGGGCTATTCAAAATAAACAAAGTAAAAATCTAAGTATTAAATGAAATAAAATAATTAGTATATTTGATTTACTTTAAGCCAAACTGAATCATTCATAAATGAAAACGGTGTTGGTATATCGTCACCAGGCTGATAATTTAAGTTTGTAAAATTAATAGATTGTTTTTCAATTCGAGGTGGTGTACCTGTTTTCATTCGTCCTGTTTTGAATCCTAATCTTTTTAATGTTTTGGCTAGTCCAATAGAAGCCTTAGAATTGATTCTACCACCTGGCCTGACAGTCATTCCACTGTACATTTCACCATTTAAAAAAGTTCCAGTAGTTAATACAACACATTTAGTTTTGATCAATGTTCCATTTTCTAAAATTGATAAAATATGAAATAAATATTGTTTTATCTAATACAGTTAAATACTATAAACTTCAAAATAAAATGCACTATATTACCTAATAGCACTCCAGCACATTGATTATTGTTGTCTAGTAAAATGTCATCCACAGATCCTTCAATAACATTGAGATTTGGAGTATTTTGAAACAGCTCTTCTTGCATGTGCTTTTTATACAGCTGCCTATCAATCTGCGCTCTTAGACCCCATACAGCCGGTCCTTTTCTACGATTTAAAATCTATACATCATTTTATTATAGAAATATTTCAAAATACGGAATCATTACTTTGTAGTGAGTTCCCGAAAGATCACAAATTTTAGCACAAAGTCCATCCAATGCATCAATTTCTCTCATCAGATGCCCTTTTCCAATACCTCCAAATGACGGGTTACATGACATCTGTCCTAAAATACAAACGAGCATTAGGATTTGTGAAAGAGCAGTTTTTTCATAATATTATGTAGTATCTTACCGACAGCCGACTTCTCATGTGTTACCATCAATGTAGACGCTCCCATTCTGCAGGCAGCTGAACATGCTTCAGTTCCAGCATGTCCACCGCCTACAACGATAACATCGTACTGCCGTGAGCAGTCACAGTAGTATCTGATTGAAACGTGTAAACGAGTCGACCATAAGCGTTTCAAGTGTTTAACAGACATGATGAACATTATGTTCAAAAAATATCAAACCATTCTAGTAGACCTTGATTACAAATATAATTTCAACTACTAATTTGGCAAAATACTTCGATAAGAAAAATATAATATATGCTATATTAGACAGTTAATTATACAATTTAAATATGAGACCGTAGTATAGAATAAAAATTAAAATACCCGTTATCAATATCAATGATAACAATTGATAACAAATATTCTCATCAGGTGACTTGATACCGCCGACCGCGATTGTGGTCTTGACCGCGGTTATAGACGTTACCCACAACTAACCTAACCAAATTAGTTTTTAATGAGACATTTGTCTCATTAAAAACATTTGCCAGGTCCGTTGTGGCGGTGGCGTGCCGTCGCGCATAGGTCACGGCTAAGCGGATAGCGCGACGACGTGCTTGATGTACGCCCCCGCACGAAGTAGGGCTTCTCCGGCCGCGGCGCGCACGCGTCCCACACGCGCGTCCGGTTGACGGCCGCTCTGCCCGCGTCGCGCAGATCGCGGTGTGACGCGCCGATCGCGCCGTGGACGCAGTCAATCGCGTCCAGTTGCGGCCGGTCCTCGTAGAGCAGCTCCCTGGCCCGATCCTCGTTGCCTTCCCGTCCCGTTGCTCGGTTCCCCGACGGCTCCGGCCTCCGTTAGCTCGACGCTCTTCGCTCTTCGCCTGTCCGTCCCAGGTCTTCCGAATTTTATTACCATTCGAGTCGACGTCCGGACGCCGCCGTCGTCTCGTTCCCGTTTTTTCTCGACGGACTCTAGCGTCCGAAGTGTTCTATTGAGTCGGGTGGTAAAAATAATTAGACCGAGTATGCAAATTATACGTTTATAGTATTACTATAAAATAATTATACTTATGATTTCACTAATGTCGATATACTATTTTATCTATGAAACGAGTGCTCGTCGTAAAGGGCCGCCGCGGTGCAGTCGTTTTGAATAGCTCTTTGTAAAACGGTATGAGATTTGACCGTATACAGAGAACGTAACGACGATAATATGCTCCTCTTTCGGTCAAATCAAATGATAATTATATCGGAAAATGAACGTCCAGTCGCGTTGTACGAAACGCGTTTGGTTTTATGGAGGGGGGAGGCGTGCCGAAGGACACGGCCCGGATGAGAGGGACGGGGGAATAAAGGGGAAACGAGATTCCCACCGTTTCACAGGCCTTTAAGAATTATTTTAATATTTATGTAGATTTTTCGAAAAAGTAATTTGTTACAATTTTAGCAGGGGCACGGCCCTACACACGAGCCGCCGCCACTGGTCGTAGTCAATTGTGACGATGCAAAATTAGTAATCTATCTGCAGACGAATCGGTCTGTGCTGACGATAGACACAAAACTAATAATACGGCGGATTTAACAACCTTAACATCGCTCGGATGTAGAGTCGGAAATATTCATGATATACAAATTATAAATGACCAAAAATAGTTGGGTTATACATTAGTAAATTTGAGATATATATTGTATGTTGATCAAAATTCACTCGGTAAAAACCACCTTACAAGGGGGACATATCCCTCAAATTTTCCTCTGATAGCGCCTCCGAGTGATAAATAATTTAATTACCAAATATGTTATTTCTATTGACCATTGATATTGATTTCTATTTGTACAGTTGCGTAAATATTATTATGAAACGACGATAAATTTAGATGTATTTTTTATTATATTATGACTAATATATTATTATGCACGTCACTATCAACAATTCATTAAATTTATTTGTTTTATATTTAAGTCTGAAATCAAAATTTAAAAGTTTGAAGCAAAGATTTGACATTTCACAGCAGTACGGCTACAAGCATCCAGTCATTAATATTGTTTATTCATTATTAAGCGTTCTAGTTAAAAAATTAAAATTCATCAATAGTATTGTAGTCTACCAACTGCTACTCTTGAAACAAGACATTCCCGAGTTGGAGAAATCTTGATGAACACAACACTTCGTAAATAGGTATGTAAAAAATAATATAGTTTTACTTTTGAAAAAATCAAGTGAACGTACGTATAGTTTATGAATTTCTTAAAAAGAGCACAAGATTTTTTTATTTTTAACTTTTTATTGAATTTGTAGACGTTGAATGGAGAATAGGTAATGTATTCGTTTTTCAATTTTTGTTTATTTTTAAATAAAAGTTTTGGGTAGTAAATTCACGTTACAGCTTTGACGTAACAACTTTTTAAACAGCAGATTGGATATAAAATATTGTTTGAAAAGATTTATCGTTTTTCTCTGCAATCGTTTTCATTAGTGTTAGAAAAACTGAATTCGCACTGTTTATATTTTTGTTACTTTGTTATAGACGAATAGAAAATTTCACTCTATAAACCTGTGATTCTCAAACTTTTTAACATGGTGACTCCCCAATGGTACCTATATTTAGTTTTTTAACGGCTCTAAACTATATGCTTCTATAGGTCATCTTAAATTAATTGTATCAATACCTAGTTGAAAAGCACAAAGTACAGATATTACAGTTTTATTTTGAAACTATTGAAAACAGTTTTTACCTATCTCAAATATGTATTATATTTATATATATAACTGGAGACACGTTCGCTATTCAATTTTTTTTTTTATAAATGCCTCACAATTTTATAGTAAAGTTTAAATTATACAAGTATACATTTAACGTTTATACTAAAAAATTTGTTTTTTCTTTTAGATTACACACTTTTAACAAGGTGATATTTATAGTCAATTTATAAAATGGACAAACGACTGATGAATGTTAGTGTATTAGGCTTAGGTTTTATGTTCGTGTTTACTTCTTTTTTCACCGTGAGCAATATCGGGGTAAATATCAAAATCAATTATTTTAATTTAGTTTTATTAAGATAATATTATATGTATTATATTCAAAATTTAAAGAATATGTCGGCAGAAATAGTTTTTTCGGTGAATTTCGATGTACCCGATAAAAAAAAAAATTAAGATATAACTTATATATTATAACTTATAGACTTATAAGAATAGTTTAGAATTTGTCAAAATATATATCATTATAATTTATAATAAATTAACCTTTAGAATTTTTTTATTTTTCTATATGCTATTGTGGCTTATTTACTAAAATTAAAAATTATGTATGATATTGTTGTTTTTAATTTACATACGTGACTTTCAGAAAACAGTGTTGAAAAGTATCGAAAAAGATAATCCTTCTTTTAGCGGCGATGGATATATAAGTTTGTGTATTCTATACGGAGTGTTTGCTACGTGCAATTGGTTGGCGCCTGCAATTATTAATATGATCGGATGCCGGAAATCTTTATACTTAGGGTCGTCATGTTACGTGTACGTAATGCACATAAATGTTGTTAATATTTAACGTAGATCAACTTTTGTTCACATCATCGATCAACCCATTTTATTAACAGATTATTCTTGACGCCATTCCTCTGGCCATCAAACATTTTGCTCTATACCATGTCTGCCGTTATCGGATTCGGTTCGTCCATTCTTTGGACTGGACAAGGTACTTATCTGACACTGAACTCGGACCCATCGACCATATCTAGAAATTCTGGAATATTTTGGGCCATGTCAAAAATAAGGTATTCGTTTATGTATATATTTTTTTTATTATTATTATTATTATTAGTTTATTTCTTCGAAAATATAATGGGCCCCATTGAACAGGTTCGTGTGGGGGAGGGGCATAGAAATGTCATCTAGTGAATATGCATTTTACAATGTTTAAATGATTATTAAAGTACAATGCATGATTTCAACAAAAAAAATCGTTCATTTTTTAACTAGTTATAAAATTTTAAAATAATTTATATTTTTTATTATTTTGAATTAAATATTAAGTAAGATCACTTGTTTTGCCTTGAATAAAAGCCCGATGATAATGATGATGATGAGAGAAGAGACGAGTTTCATAATAAAATATGATGTCTCCGCCATCGTCGTGGTCGTTTTTTTAATAATTATATATCATGGCATACAGCATTATCATAATAGATCGTGTAATAATACTAATACTATTGTTCGGTATACCTATTACTTATTAGTATCTTATTCAGAAACCAATTCATTTTTATAATGATTAACGTTATGATAATATTAAATGATAAAATGATTTAAAGAATTGGAAAACAATTGAAAAATTGTACTCTTATAATTCTATAATTTAATTTAATTTTTGTGTTCCCAATTTGCCCGCGGTTTACATAAAAAGTCACGTCAACTGATCAACTAGGTACTTGTAACTCACACGTATTATGTTATTATTGAAATGCTTAATCATGTATATAGTATTTGTATTGGAAATGTATTTATGATATTGGTACTTCGAGATAAGAACGAACTGGATGAATCCATGAGAACGTTGGTATTCACCGTCTTGATTGTCATGTGCGCTTTTGGCACGTTAATTTTAATAGTCTTGCGACCGCCTGTGGACGCCGAAGGAAAGAAAAACGAAGTTAAAAAAGATATACTAGTTAAGAGCCTCATACAAGACATAAAAGACTTGATGAAACTATTGCTGACCAAAGATATGAGAATGCTGAGCATACTATTCTTTTTTACCGGTAATGTAGAATGTGTTTAGTTTATTAGAAATTGACTTAGTAAATAGTAATTAATAAGTAGGTAACTGACACTTTCTTATATTTGTATTAAATATTTATTTATTTTAAATTACGCCCCGAGTGGCAAAAGTACAGTTTAAAATAACAAATTATAATAAATATTTCCTTCACCCCCTTTTTTTTATCAAAAGATTTACTTGGTAAATAAGTAGGTTTCTTTTTTTTACAGGGCTTCATGTTTCTCTTTTTACTGGAGTGTACACTTCATGTATTGCATTCACAAAATCAATGGGAAACAACACTAAACAAGTGCTTGGTTACACTGGATTTTTTATTGGGGTCGGCGAAGTCTCTGGTTTGAAACAATAATTTTCACACTTTACCCTATGTCTTATACAAATACACAGGTAACATAATAATATTTTTAATTAATATCGGAAATTATTACAGGTGGTTTACTATGCAGTATTTTGGGTAGGAAGTCAACGGGCCCTGACGTAAAATTCAAAGGATTAAGTCGTTCGACTGTGATAATCACAAGTTTTTTCATCAATTTTGTCGCATGTGGCTTGATTTTTATAAACTTACCAAATAATTCTCCTTTTGGTGACACTTTCGCTAAATCCTTCATCGAACCTAAGTATGGTTATTTATTGATTACCTAATTACAACAAAGAATTTATTATAAAATGTTAATATTTTCTAATTGTTATTCATAGTCAATACTTGGCTATTTTTTGTGGATTTCTCTTGGGTCTAGCTGATAGCGGATTTACCACGCAAATATACAATGTGATCGGAGTAAAATACTCAAAAACCAGTGCTTCTGCCTCGTCTCTATTTATGTTTATGCAGGTAATTTGACACGAAACTGTTGACATTTGTTTTATTGTGTTAATTTTAATTATATATTCATCATTTTCATAAACAAATTTACAGGCATTATCTGCAGCAATCAGCTTTTTTTACAGTAATCAGTTTGGAATTCACATACAATTATTCATATTGGTAATCGTAATGTCTGTGGGCACTCTATCATTTCTTAAAATAGATGCATCTATTTTGGTTTAATAATTCAGACATGAAAATTCTAAAATCAAAATACTTATTCATTATATTATAACATTCAGTATATGAGTTTGAGCACAATTACTGCAGTAGGTACAATAATATACAAATAATTGAAAAGGTTAAAATATTAGAAGCAATAATTATGAAAAAAAGTAGTATGTTCAATAGGTTTAAAAAAAAATTGAGCATGACCTAATTTGGACTAAGCCAAAATTGTTAGTTCATTAGGAATATTAAAAATGTGGGCATGATAAAAAAATACAAACCATTTGGTGTCATATGATGACAAATATTGTAGGCCACGATGTGGAGAAGATCTTTACTACATCGTGCTGCAGGCCAAATCACACATATTATATTCAGGGTGGCCAAACATCCCATATGGTACCGTATTCCAAAAATCTGTCCCGTTGTTTCGATAAAAGTTTTCAGAACGTTAAGTTGTCCCGTTTAAAAAAAAAATATATATTTCATTTTCATTTGTAGAAAAATATGTAAAGAAAATTGTGTAGAAAATATAATTATTATCTAGATATGATCGATCGTATCTTAATCGAATATCAAATATTATATTTTATATCTAATTATATTATAAATGATATTTATAATTTGTAAAATGTTGATCAAACGTATCAAATAGCTAAAGAAGGTTGTTTTATTATGTAATATTTTTTAAGATATAGGTACCTCGTACCTAATTATTTTAAGTTACATTGTTTTGTTACTATAAAAAAATAGATGTTTCATTTTATTGATTATTTTAATTTAATAAAAAATTAAATCAATAAAATATTAATGTAATTATTAGTAATGTTAATATAATTTAAAGTTTTTAAAACTTGGCAGTGTTTTATTTTAATATAGCTCATATGGTTTAAGTATAAAATTGTTTACAATACTGTTATTTGAACAAACCTTATTTTATCGAGATATTATATTGTTAGTAATTTAAAATTAGGTAAACACTTGGTAACCGAAAATTACAATATGTGGTTAAAAATAAATAAATTATAACTATATTATCAGATTTTATTTGAAAACATTTTTTTTTTTAATAATATTATGTCTTATTGATTGACATTTGATACAACTTTTTTGTATTAGACTTTTGTTTGTCCTACTAAAAATGTTTTATAGAAAAAAATAAGATCATTATAAATTAATTTTTTTTTTTACTTTTATTATAATTATTATTATAAACTAATATCTTTTACAGAAAATGTCAGTTCAAAGTATCAAATATATAACTTGCTTAATATTTATTACGAATTAATAATAAATCACCAGGTATCCATTACAATAATTGATTTTCAAATATTTTGGCAACACAAACGTTTGATTTGATTTTATAAAAGTTTAAAATGCATTAACTAAGTATACCCGAACAATAAAATAATTATAGTTTTAAATAACAATTAATAAGTCATGGATAAATTAATATTCATGTACCGGTATTTTAATTTAACATTTTCCTGATCATATAATTCAAAATTCCACCGTGTTTGTGGTATAAGATGTCTACTTCCGTATCGAAACGCAAAATCGCACTGAACACAACGCCCGTATTAGTCTGAAAAAAATAAATATTAATAATACAAGTGAGATCGTTTGACAATAATTATAACATTTTTCTATCTCTGATAGAGAGTTCTAACAGTGTATAAAAATAAAAAATAATAAAAGATGTGCTTCAATTTACTTTCACTTGGATTTCCTGCAAGGGTTTGCAGTCTTGTGGAATATCTATGTCATAAATTTCATGACCAGTGAGTTTTAACGTTTCAGCATTTTCTCCTTGACGGAATTGCAGTGGAATTATTCCCATGCCGACCAAGTTGGAACGGTGAATACGCTCGTAAGACTCGGCGATCACGGCTTTAATACCCTGAACAAAAAACACAGATCAATTAGTTGAAACCAACGGTTAGGTGCAATAAATTCAAACTCGAGAAAATATATTACCAGTAAAAACGGTCCTTTAGCTGCCCAGTCTCTGGAAGAACCTGATCCATAATCTTTGCCAACGATGGCAATGAGTGATCGTCCCTCTTGGGCGTACATTTGAGCTGCGTCAAACACGTCCAACTAATGGATTCAAATCAATATAAATTTTAACAATGAATTGATCAACAAATAATAGTAAACAATTAAATCTTACCTCTTGTCCACTAGGAATGTGCAATGTTTTCGGTCCGGTGTTCTTGACCAACTTATTTACTAATCGTATGTTTGCAAACGTGCCTCTAGCCATGATATCGTCATTTCCACGTCTCGAACCGTAAGAATTGAAATCTTTAGGAGTGATGCTGGAAAAAAATAATTAAATTTTATTATCTGAGAAGTAACAATTTTCAATCTTACTGAGAGTAAACAAATACAAAAAACCAGAAACTTGTTACAAAACGATTAACATTTTTCTTGGGTTGACTTTTGAACTCAACTTATAGCATATTATACCAACTAAGTAGTATACCAACTAAGGGTTAACATAAAGTTGTCTTTCTTATGTTTAAATTAAGAGTTGAAGATATAATACGCACAATCTCGTCTAATGCTCTTATTATATCAAAATTTAATTTATTCTCATAACTTAAAATTATTATTTTTTCTTTTTCATCAATAATAACATTGACTAATTGGTCAACGGTTATCCATAATTAGGTCCGATCAATGTTATAATAGATTGTTTATATAATTATATTTATTAAAAGAACCAAATATTGGCAGGAGAATTTTATTTTCATATATATATTTTTGGTGACTGAACTCTGAACTCAGTTACCTATTTCCAACTTTTTAGAGTTAATTAGAACTCATTTGGGTAACTCAATTAAGATAAGTACCTTAGTGTAATTTTTAATTAATAAAGGCAATAAACTGAGAAACTTTTCCAGCACTATTAAGACCGTTGAAAAGCCAACAAACAATTATGTTGCTTACTTTTTCGAAGCCAGATAACGAGCTGCAGCACTATTTCTTGCAATGCTACCGGCGGGACTGATGTGATCGGTAGTCACAGAATCGCCAAGGAACAGTAATACATGAGCACCTTTCACCGATCGAACACCGGGTAACGTCTAAAAATCAGAAAATACATGTTTCGAGTTATTAAGGTTCTCGATGAAATTATACCACAAGGTTGATTACTGTAATAAAATTATTATACTTTTGTCATTCCACTGAAAAACGGAGGGTTTTTTATGTAAGTCGATAATGAGTCCCACGGGTACAGTTGACCGTCAGGAGCTTGTAAACTTTGCCAAGCATTGGAACCAGTCTCAATACGAGCATAGACGTCTTGAAACATGGCCGGGATGACGGTTTGCTTTTCAACGATTTGAATTTGTGATCTCGATGGCCAAATGTTCTTCAAAAATACTGGCTTGCCGTTCTTATCAGTACCTGGGGAAAAAAAATGGGATTTAAAAAAATTAAAAACAGCTCATACGTGTTAAGGGAATTCATTTGGGAGTATAATTATTCTTTTAAAGGCATTTTTTTTGCATCAACACAACTCTCAAAGACAGTCAAAGTGGAATCTATACAATTATAGTAGTATTTTACACTTTTAGAACAAAAAAAAATCAAGATCGCTCACCAATTGGTTCCGTTTCGAAGTCGATGTCAATACGTCCGGCAATCGCGTAGGCGATGACCAACAACGGTGAAGCCAAGTAGTTGGCGCGCGTGTTCGGATGAATGCGGCCTTCGAAGTTCCTGTTGCCCGACAACACGCCGCAGCAGACGAGATCGTTCTACAGGGTATAATAATAGTAAAAATTATGTTTTGTCTTTTTTTATAGATATTATCGTTTGACGTCGTTTATTTTCTTTTTTTCTGACAGTGGGGTATTCAAAATACTGGCGTCAAACGATCTTATTATAAATGTTATCGATTCGTATAAAGGTAAAACAGGGGCGACCGCTTTATCGGCGAAGTACTAGATTTTGACTTTTTGGGAACACAATTTTCGTCGATTTTCTGTATGCAACGTTGTCATTTATTAACACCATACCAAATTGTTTGTCAATTTGTTCAATTTTCCTGAAGGTTGGTGAATCGTATGAACTGTACAAGTGTTTTTTTACTATTTATTAACTATACTATTGAAAAAATATTAAATCAGTACCTTGGCACTCGTTACGATTACTTGATCAACGCGTTGATCGGTCCAACGAGTTCAGTTTTTGAGTGAACTTTCCAAACACAGTTTTGGACGACATTTGAAATACAAGAATACCAAAACTGATCAAATGTGTGATTCGCATAACAGTTAAGGGGGGGCCTAAACTAAAAGTAAAATCCCCCGTTTTCGGCCTGTACATTAACGACTAAATTATAATATACTGACCGACTCGATGGCGTTCACGATGGACTCGGGCAACGGTCCGGAATTTCCTATACAAGTCATACAGCCGAATCCGACGGTGTCGAAACCGAGCTGAGTTAGAGCCGGCGTGACTCCGCTCTCCCTCAAGTAATAAGTGACCACTCCGGAACCGGGCGAGAGACTAGTCTTGATGTACGGTGCGACGGACAGACCGGCTTCGACGGCGTTTTTGGCCAAAAGACCTGAAAAAAATATCATAATAGGAAAAAATAGATCGGCTTAGCTCTTTCGAATTTCAATCGTGCGTTTTTGAATCCACTCGTTTTTTTTTCTACATTTGTTGAGTAAATCAAACAGGAATCGAAAATTTGAAATGATTTTTATATACATTTTTTATAGATACTCACCGGCTCCGAGCATGACACTGGGATTGCTTGTGTTCGTGCACGACGTGATGGCGGCGATGACCACCGACCCGTGTTTCAACGTGTATTTCTTATTGTTGAACTCGAACTCGGCGCTGGCGTTTAGTTTGTCCGCACTTATGTTGAATCCTTTGAAACCGATCTAGGGAGGTAAAAAACAGACAACAAATTAAATAAATTCGTTATACCTTACGAGTATTTTTTTAACAGACTAAAAAGTCTTAGGGGTCTCGTGGTGGAAGAAGGGGAATCGGAACGAAAAAATCGACGGGTTTTTTTAAACAGAGTGGTTCGATTATATTTCAGACCACAATCCTATGGAAAATTAAAAGAGCGGATTTCGGTGTTGAGAGACGCGATAAAACCGTTATTTTTTAACCACTGGCTAAAATTTAAAAAAAGAGAAAAACTCCCACATAATCGTAATTTACACGATCGCTTTTATTTATAAAGCCCGTTGCGTAATTCACACATCGTAATTACGATTCGTAATCGGTAACGGATAATGTATTGTTTAAATGTTTAGAATTAATAAAACGTCCATACTCGAGTTATTATGATAATATTGTTTTATTTTTGAATATTCCAAACATTATAATATTATAAATTATAATACACGATCGTTTATTTATAATATATTATTAATATATAATATTTACGATAAAACTCGATCAAACGATCGCGGCGCGCTTATTATAATATTTTTCTGTCCGTCTTGTTAATTAGTCAAAAATATAACAGTCGTTAAATTCTATTTAAACGTCGTATTATTTATAGGAGCATACGGGACGACGATAACGCGCCATTAAAAATGACACGATAATATTATACATTTACGACGGTCCTATCAATATATTAAATTTACCAATTAAATAACACTTTAAGGATACGGTCTATGTTAATGACGTACGGATAGAACCATAATATCTTCATTATAATATTCGGATCGATAAAAATGTTAAAAATAATAGTCGGGCCTGCGCTAAACCTTAACCTGGGGTTTTTGTTTCGTCTCGTAGAAAATGCATTAAAAAGGAACATCACAAACACAGTAGGTAATACAAATCTGTCATACGATTTGAAAGCGAACGCCTTTATATCACTATTCACTCGGATCGTTTTCATACTTTTCGAGTAGGCATCCGATTTATTGTATAAACTGTAAATATTTGGTAAGAGAGTAAAATATTTTGTTTCACAAACGTTACACGAGTACCTACCTATCGTTGTATATACAAACGATTCTATTGGCCGGCCGCCGGCGTTCGGAGAACGGACGGTTCGAATTTGGTGCGGGTCGATTAGAATAATAGATCGGCGTTTAAAAGAATTTCGTCCGTTCCTCTGTCAGGTACAAAACGGTACAAAAGCAAAGGCGAGAAAAAGAACGCGGCGGACCTTAACAACAATAATAGTGACGTCTCTATAAAATGCACGTGCGCTCTTATAATTTACGACGAAATACGAGGAATTTACTGAGAGAGAGAAACCAAACGAGACCTTTTTTTTTTGTACCCTCAAGCAGTTATCCGATTGGTCACATTTACCCATGTTGAGACATTCGTTCCAAAGGACACTGTAGTCCCGTTCGTCCTTATACATTGACACAGTCTATCAGAGGATACTTTATCGCCAGAAATTCAGTCGACGGAAGCGATCACAGGACTCGTCCTTAGGCGTTCGCGTTGCATTTCGCGTTTTGTTCACACACACAACTGCAGAAAAGGCAACGGAGTAAGTATTAAAATATGTCTGAACTCGTGACGAAACTGTCGGACGTGTGATTTTATTCTACACAATGTAAATGTGTGTTTTGAAATTGTAATTTTCTTCCTTTTTTTTTTTTTTGATGCACATTTCAAGTTTTTTTCAAACCGCTTGCACTCTGTGGCACGTTGCACACTCGCGCGAAAGAAGTAAAAAAAACCCTTATCAATAACTTTCTCATCGACTTGAATTGTTGAGATAATATTACAGCCATCAACAGTTTCAATTATTGTGCATCGGCTTGCAGTAATGCAAGTCGTACGAATCGAAGAAAAATATGATTTTTTCACGGGCCCCGCTGTGCCGTTTAATAGTATGCTTTTCAGTGACACGTGTGTTAATCGAATTCGTGACTAGAAACGCATACTACTGATCGACCGACCGGTAACACGGCGAAATGTTTTTCGTTTTTCGGATTTTTATATTAGGTTCCTTTTCCTTGTCGTTTCGAAATGCAATAACGCGGTTATCGCAATGGCGTCGCGTATAAACCGAGTCACAATAAAACCTTTTAGAACCAATCTAGTCCCGGATTATTTTAAGTACATACTAACAAGTCCCGCGATATTTAAAAAGTATATTACACTTAATAAGTCCATGTTGTTATTATAATACCGAGTCCGGCGAAACTTAAAAAAAAAAACTTTTCTCCGTTACATTTTTACTGACTCAGGGGCTGTCTGTAAAAAGAATTCTATAGATATGAGATTATTAATGTGTTTTTTTTGCGTTTACTTTGAAAAATATGATAAATTCGTGAATGTGTGTAAATATAAATGAAATGTCTTAATTGGTGAAAATGTACGTCATACATTTTTTATACATTCAAACATTGATACATTATGTTCAGTTTATAACGGCTCCGTTTTTCTCTAATATCATTTTCTTTATTAACGATACAATTTCTTTTAATATAATATTATAACGTGTACTTTTCACGTTGTACGACATCAACAGAATTAGAGTTGAAAAGTTAGAAGACATACTTTTCGTTTCTCAATGATGTATTCAATTCGTACGTTTGCCAATCGCGTACTCGTTAGGTAATCGTATACTTTGTTTTTACTTAGATAATTATCATAATTCTTTACTCAATCGGCATGTAATTATTTTCTTTTTCTTGCATAGGACTACGATTTTAATCGCTATTTTTTTTTTTTTTATTCGAGCCTTAAACAAACAATAACGCCTTCTATCGTCTGAGCGCAAACCGGCTTCGCGTTGAAATCATTTATGAGCAGAATTTGAAGCGTGTGTGCTAAAAACAACGCTTGAAAATGACGACGTATATCATACGATTATGATAATATGCTTCGAGAAAAAAAACAATATTCGATGAAATGCTTAGCGAAACAATACGGAAAAAAGAAATAACGTCATAGGGATTCCTTTTTAGAAATTTACAAACTATTCAAAATATTTATTAAATTATTTTGTTTTCGATTTCTATCACTCATTACGACTGGACAGGGGGGAGGCTTTCTTTTCATTTGGAAATTATAGTTCGAAACCGGGACCTTTCATAATTTAGAATTTAGATAATACGGGTATGGCGAACATTGTTCGTGAGATATCTTAAAAATAACTACTAATCGATAAAAAGGACAATAGTGATTATTGATATGGCAGCGGAAATCGTTTTCCAAATGACTCTCCGGCGCCATTAAGTATTATATTAATATGATTAAAATAAAACATATGCAAGTATATTATTATATTTAAACCGTGTTTCCCAGACAAATAATATGCTTTTACAGGTCGCGAGTACACCGCAGTCGCTTTATCGGTGTTACGAGATAATATTTACGAGTTTGGTATTATTTGGGATTGGACGTGGCCGGTTCGATCGTTGGAAATTACCGACCAGACAAATCCCAAATAATTACTAGGCTTTAACAACGATCGCCGGAAAAATTCAATAAAACACGTCTCTCCTGTTAACGATCGACGAGATTTCGAATCTCAGTGTTGTCACTTGCAGGAATTGTGAAAAAAGAGCGAACAAGTGGGGGGGGGGAGGGTACAGGACACGGAGGAGATACGGACGACGAGTGAATTGGACTTATAAATCTAAGACCAACAGTGAAATCGAATGAAAACACAGAGTAGAATTCATCATTAGATATAGTAGTAAAGTTTATACTTTTCACACAATCGCGGTCGTTCGAAGAGAATAATTATATAATCGGATGTAATAATTTTAAAACGTTCAAGTAGGTATGTTATGACAATAATATCGTACTTCGATACGATACTTGTGTAGATGTTGGCGATTAAAAATTTACTTTACTTGTATTGTGTTAATTTTTTTTTTCAACGTGTGTGGTTCATTGTGAGCACTATACATATGATTATTACGATAAAACGATAAAAATACAATAACTATACCTACAATTTTTATAAGATTAAACCGTTAATAGTTTCTATTGTGCGCGCGGTAAGTCGTATGTATATAATATGATTTAAGTATGAAAAAAATCAGAAAAATAGAAAACGTTTCAACTATACGTACAAACACGGCCTATAGTAATAATAGTAATAATAAAAACCGCTCGAGAAATTATTCACAGTAATGATTTCAGTTTAATTTACAAGGCAACGATACGAAATTATATAACATTGCGAATATAATATTATAATAAGTATTTTGATTTATAATTCTAAATTCATCATATAAATAGGGCAAACTTGAATTTATTTTGGATTTTTACCCCCCCCCCCCCCCCCCCACCACCAAGAGAGTCGTGTCTACACCAAGTGTCCACTTTGTCCAGTACGGCCTCCCCGAAATGGGAAAATCATGAAATGGGCGACAGAAAAGAATTGTCTTATGGGAGATGGGACACTGAATAATCAATGAGTATTGTTTTGATAATATCATTAAAAAAATAATTCGATAATCAATGTGGCTCGATCGATGGCGAATAGACTTCGAAGTTATTACGAATTTATACGAAATGGTTTTTTTTTTTTTTGGCCCACGTGAAACGCGTTTCGTACACGAAAGAAACGGACGGAAATTCGGATTGTTGCGCTTCCGCGATAACGACAATAATAATTATTATTATTGCCGACGACGATAAGGACGAATCGCGGGGGACCCGTACGCGAACCGGTCGTCGCCGCGCGCGTTTCGCTCTCGGACGACGTTTATTTTCGATCTCAATAGCGCCGAATTGTGCGGGCTCGGGGAAGGGGGCCATCGCGGTGACGACACCCGGCGAACACGACCGGCGCGGCGGAGGCGCACTTTGGTCTCGAGCGCCGGACGGAGTTCGTCCGCGTTCGAGGCACGTGTTTTTTTTTTACTGGTCGGCCAGACGACGTCGCACCGAAGAAGAACGAGCTGCGAGGTACGGTTTATTGAATTTTTGTTTTTTTTTTTTTACTTCGACCCCCCCCCCTCCCCGAGTAGAAAGAGCTCGATTTATTCGACTTTCCGTGAACTCCGAACGCGGAAGTTCCGCGCGTTACGAATTTCGAGATTATATAATACATATATAGCGGTGCGACCCTCGCAATATTTTTTTTTTTTCTTCGACTTGATATTATTTTCTACCGATCGGACCGAAAAATCCGACCGAATATATTGTAATCTCTCGAATCTACCCAAACGAATGACGAGTTTTGTGTACAATCTATCGTGGAGCGCCCTCTCTACCCCGGGACCCCCTAGATAATTTGTTCCGACGATTTTTGACCATCGGAGTTTGTCGGAGGTCGATCGGTCGGTCGTAGTACGATTTTCCAGACGCATTTTTATTTGTCGACCGTGTGTGACTTGAAATCCTACTACTAATCGATCGGGCTCGAACGTTCAATCGGCGGCTCCGTATTTAATATTATTATTATTTTTAAAAACGTCATTGTTAGTTAACCTTTCGACAGGCGCGCGTCTCGGCGTATTTGATATTTTATCATAATATTAAATAATCGATATTGATACGATATGGAACTTTTCGTGAAGAAAAACTTGAGAAGATTTTAAGAGTGGCAGAGAGGAAATTTATTATTTTATTATTAATAATTAATTTTTTTTGAATTTTGAAAATCTGTCATTTTTGTGTCCCCACTTTATAATTGTCATATTGTCATTTTTTTTTGTCAAAACGTAAAAATTATTACTGTTTATGTGTCCTGTCCTGTGGATCGATCCTAGCGCATGCTCTCCTGGTCATCAAAGTTTTAGGTGGTAAAAAGACTGACATGGGATGACTTAAAGCTTTGATGATGGGACAGTGTGCGCCGGAAATGACGACATGATATGGGGTGTCTGGTAAGCTTTGGGATTACTTGGGGTCCGTGTGAATTGTTTCCGAAATGGACTCTAAATGATCTCAAATTACTAGTGGCCTACGTTCAACCGGTTTAATGGCGACGGACGCCGATTGGTAACATTTACCTCTTTGGCGTATTTGTTTGACTTGCTAAAGACGTTAATGTTACTCACGGGGTTCGCACGACCGATCGACGACGACTCTTCGCTGCCAAATTATATTTTTGGATCCATTTTAAGGTAACTAGATCACTATGGGAGTAATGTCTACACATCCCATAGGATATAGGTACCCTATAGATGATACAAAAACAATCTACGATCTATTAAAAAATCAAAACGACTGGTTGTCGACATCATGTCTTCAAACCCATACCATCTGTCGTCGCGAAAAATTACAAATTTTTAATGAAAAAGGTACAGTGAAATATTTAAGAGTAAGTCATGTTTTGTAAAAATTTACTCTGAGAAGAATTCATATAATCACATTTAAATCTGAGTTCTATTTGAAATGTAACATTGTAAATTTGAGATAGTATTGTACTTCTTTAATACAATAGAAATACATATTATCCTACAATATATTATAATTACAATTTACAAAGGGTACTTCAAAATCAGTATTTTATTACATTTTCTTT
This sequence comes from Drepanosiphum platanoidis, assembly GCA_948098885.1. NCBI lineage: Eukaryota > Metazoa > Arthropoda > Insecta > Hemiptera > Aphididae > Drepanosiphum > Drepanosiphum platanoidis. Next base: position 20,493,995 of record OX402530.1, on the reverse strand, counting down.
TCTTTAATATTATGGTTATATTCTGATATTTTTGGACGAATAATTATTATGCTCAAATTTTGTAGTTTAAAACTAGATCAATGTCCTACTCGGGGATGACTATTTTATAAACTATATCTTTGCCCTGCCATCCAAAACAGTTTTAGTTAATGTTCTATGGCAACGAGCAATACTGTTAAGGTTTCATACTATTCGAAAAAAATAGTTTGCAATCTGTTCACCATCTATCGAAATGATGAACTAAAATGTAAATTTTTAAATTAACATACGAGTATAGTTAGAATATCTTTATGGAATATTTACAATGGTATTTGGTATTTTCAGGTCTGTCGCAACGAATAATATAATATTGTCCGGAATGAAACCGTGTTGTTTGGTACCTTTTACAAATTCTTTTTATATGAAATTTTTAAGTGCATGTATTTATTTTATTTAATTTTTATGTACTCTAGATTTTCGATGCGGTCAAAATGAAAAGAGCGAGTGTTAAGAACAGGTGCAGTGCATGCTGCTCCATTTTGTGAGATGTGCAACAATATTTTTGTTTAAAATGAATTGTTAATGATCTGTTTCATGAGATTTTTTTTTTTTTAATATAATTAAATGTGCCATGTTATATTATAACTAGTAAATTAATTTTTGCAATTATAAATACATTTGCAACTCATTTTGAATAGTCTTGTTTAATGCTTTCAAAAAAAATTATAAAATGTTTATAGCATTATTTATTGTCTGTTAATAATTGTAAATGTGTTTACAGTAGGTTTTTTTATTCATCATTCTCCTAGTTCTAGTAATTAGATTTTAAGAATTTTTTATTTGTAATAATGCATCAAATAAATTTAAAATTTTCAACTTAAAATATTGCCAATCGTCACTTTTTGTATTCTATTTTGTCATGTTAATTAGTATAAACATTTTATTTCATTCTATTATATATTAATTGTAAGATTGTATTATATTCTTTCCAAATATTAAACTATAACTTAAAGTTCAGTTTCAAACTATAAGGATAAAATAAATTATTGAATTGTTAAGTTGTTTTAGTTCATTAATGTTAAACTATTAAATGTCTAAATATTAGTTGTATATCATTTGAAATTCATTTGTAGGTATTAAATATAGGATTGATTAACTTTTAGGCAACAGCTCAAAAGTTATAGAATATGTTTTCAATATTATTATTAAGAGGAAAGAAAAATAAAAATTTTACTGGTGCACGAATATTTTGCAATAAAAACAAAACTATTATATACATGAGTTGTAAACTAAGGCTCTGGATATTCAGCTAAAACTTAAAAATAAATTTTAAAAGATATTCCTGATGATCATTCCAATGAAAGTAACATATTACTTTTATATAACATATAATATAACACTGACTTTAAGTATCATTTATGCATATTTATTTAAATTTTGATATCATTATTCATTTATAATTTTTGAATCTGAATTTTTTTTTTTTGAAAAGTAAGATTATACAGGAAAATCCTAATGTTAAATGTACACAATCAAGTTCATTTTTTTTTAATTAAATCTAAATTAATTGAACTTAAGAAATTTCAATAATTAATCGACTTTTACTAGCCTCTCACACAAACTTCCGTATTGAAGGGGAAATATTAGTTACTATTCATGCATAGCTTACACCTAATGAAAAAAAGTCAATTAACAGGTAACAGGTATATGACTATCATAGTGCTTGACTTGGAGGGGGGACCAAGTACCTTTTCTTTATAAAAATAATTCAATTTTTCTAAACGAGATGCTAAACACTGATATAACTTCAAGATTCTTTTATTACACTAACATTGGCTACATCATTCATGACGAACACAACTATATGGCTCATAATCAAAATAAAGTTTGATACTATTATATTTTATTTCAATATGAAATTGAAACTTAAATTGTTACTTTTTTTTTTTTAAATTATTTAAAAATAAAATCAAATTAATTTTTTTGATATCTACTTCATTCCATACACTAATGCTTTGACTGTGATCTTATTACACGTCTCATACCAAACCTACGTGGTTATAACATATTTAATCAATGCCTATGTCCTACAAAAACCACAATAAGGACTTATACCGAGGGAATTCAATGAAATCATTTGTTTTTGGTAATAATTGTGCCTTGACATTTTAGTGGCATGTGGAAATTGTACATTTTTTAATGTATTATCAATTTTGAAACTAAACAATTTCAATGTGAATAAAAAAAAATTATATTTGTTGTGTCATAAATTCAGAATACAAACACATGAAAATTTTTAAAATTATCTCACGAGTCCAGCGATTTAATATTAATATATTTTAACGTGTATATATTATAACTAATACTGGTTAGTTTATTAACGTTCAAATGTCTATTGGTACTTATTGTAAAAGTATTTACTTTGAAATCGAAAACATGATAGAGACTAAACCAACACAATAATTAAATAAAAGAGTAATTAAAACATCGAAACACTAATACAATAGCACACACCATTAAAATCTAAATTGGAATAAGATGATATTATTCTAGTTTCATCCAGCCATTATCTGGAGTGTCATTTGAGGACTAAATTGTTTTAATATTATTTCTAATCAACAATCTTAATTATATCATCTAAATTTATCATTGGGCTGTACGTAAATATATTAATATATTATAAATTGTGTCAAGAATTAAAATTCAAAAACTAATAATTCAGAAAGAAGAAAAAAAAGTAGAGTGGGTATGTTCTAACGACTGATTACCAATTTATCAATACGACAGGCAATGTACAGACGTACAGTCACAACATAAATGTCCAACGTCCACATAAACATGTAATGATCAACATAATCTCACAAATCAAATAAGAAATGCAAACAAAACAATCCAAATAACTAGGACAATTCAGATTATTGCTTATAAAAGACATCGTAACGCAAATCTTGACACAATTCAGTTCATAATCGGTCAACCAAGTCATGAAATGTACAAAGCTGCAACGAACGGTAGGTGAGTCGACAGCATAATTTTATATTCGTGATAATATTTTGAATAGGCTTTGTACTTAAAATTATATTTATTTTATTCATTTAATCTAAGATGTGGGCACCGTGAATTGATTCTAGTTGGTACTCATCATATAAACGCTATCACTGGTGACAATTCATGAAGCATACATTCTTAGTAGAGATTAAATGTTTTATTTAACTATTGACTAGAATTGTTTGGCTCATACTGCTTATAATCATTTATTTGTATATCGGTTGATACACATTTTATCAAAATTACTATGAGGCACATTTTGTATACTCAAAGATTAAAATTACAAAAATCAATTGCAAAAGGAATCAATAATAATGATTAATACGGAAACAATTCACAGCAGATACCGTTTAGTTTTAAGTATTAAATCTATTAATTAGTAAAATGTTAAATCCTTAATCTTTTTTTTTTACTGATCAATGGATCATCATTAATTGTGTTTCTGATAAAATTAAAATAATAGTTGTCTAAAACAATTGAAACATTTGTTGTAAGTTATAATATAATTCTTGAAATAAAATTTGAACTCATGAGAGCTTGAAATAATAAAAAAGTGGATATGATTTGAATAATCTCATGACTTAACTATTATGTTTATGTTAATACTATAGTAATATGTTTCAAATTCCATATTTACTCTAAATAAAATTAATGTTTTTGTTTATGAATAATCAATTGAATATTGACCTACAAGTAAATGCTTAGAATTTTTAATGTAAATTAAACTAATATCCAAATGTGCACTTTAAAACTACACAGATAAGAGAAAAATAAATAACAACGATTACAAATAAAGAGCTATAAAGAATTATTTAAGGGTGTATAATATTACTCGTATATTATAGTTTTATTATGTTATTTACTGTAGAATTTGGCGTGTTAAAACAAATTAAATTTGTATTTGATTTGTATAGTGTGTTACAATGATGAAACGTATTATATTACAGTATTTCTCTTTTTAACATTTTTGAATGATACGTGCAATCAAAAGGAAATCATGTGAACTTTTTAGAACATATAAACTGAATCTAGAAGGACTAAAAACAAAAACGGAATCTAATCTAAAGACGGGCACTCCTCAAGAGATGTTCACTTAGCACAGAATACTGGTGTGTTATTATTTATAGTTAATTTTATGTGACCATCATTATATTTTAAACTTAATTCTGAATGTAATTCAATCTGTACAACTATATAAATATTTTAATTAAAAATTCACCATGAAGTAGTATGGCTTCTTTAAATATTAAATTACAATTTGTATTTAATTTCCAATTTATTCAGGTTCAGCATTAAACATTCTAGCTTTTTATACTGTGTGTACTTTTATACGAGAAAAAATTCTAGATTCAAAACCCAGAAAGTGGAAATATGGTATTATAAGTAATTTGACTTGAAATCAAAATAATATTCTATAATTGTAACAATTCATACTGATTCATAGGAAGATGAATGTTTCTGAACACATGGTATTATTGCATCATGAACAAATATTTGTTGATTTAATGATATCAATATGATTAGGTTTATAATTAAAAATGTATTAAAATTAGTGTATATACTATGCATTTGATACAATTGTTATATACAAATGATTTTCACTGTTAAAATTCAACACGCTAATGTCCGAATATAATTATAATCAGAAGTAAATGGTAAATATAAGAATAACATTATATATTAGAATAACTAGTCAAAATCCATAGACGACAAAAATATTTAACGTTCACGCTGACATGAACTGGAAAGGACTACACAACACCCCCCACAAGGCTAGCCACCAACATTCGAATCAAAGAAAAAAATTGCTGAAGTCAACGAAAAAGATGACTTAAAGGCAGTGAAAGACAGACTCCATCCTTTTTTATGATTTAAATTTAAAAGCTAAATTTATGTTTAAATCAAAATCCATAATGGTAATTTTAAATTATTAAAAATATCTAGCTGATAGGAGTCAACATTAACTTAAAGTTTCTCCAAAATATACCTGGTGGTAATGCCGATGCTTTTTCACTGATCTCCCTTATCAATTTCTGAGTCCTTCCACGTTCCACCCACTCAATAACTCCATTTGCAATCCTAAACGTACCACCTATAATACCCGTAATAATCCAATTGACACCATCATGCGGTAAACTAACATTCACCCAACCTTCTCGCTTTAGATAGCTCAAGTCCCGATTAATTTTCATTGACTTATCATATTTATATGCATATGTTTGCCAGTATAATTACTGTACTTAGGACCAAACCCCATATCTAATAAAATAAATAATAAATAGATAATAATCAAATTAGTGCACTTACTTTATTTGTGAGACAAGTTTGAAAATCTGTCTGAGCTTCAGATACAGATACACGGTCATGTGGCCTCTTTGGCCCGCTGATGGATGGTACAACATCCCCTAAATCTAATGAGGTAATTTCACTGAACACTGGGTCTTGAGATGGATCATCATAGTTTCTTAGCATTTTGGAAGATTCCAAATATGCTTTAATGGCCGCAATTTTATCGCTGCTTCGATCTAATAATAAAAAAAAAAATGGATTAAAACAAAATACCACAATGTGTAAGTTTGTATTAGTTTCAGATTGTATGTACTAAAGAAATGTCAAAACTGTACATCTGTGTAAATTTGTAGTTGAACTTAGTCTCGTGTAATATATCAGTGTTCACTGATACAAAATAACCAAATGAAAATTATAAAACAATTCAAAGATTTTTGCTACAACACCAACTATTCAACATGCCTAATTAATAATAATATTTCAACTACAACAAATAAACAGTAAATAAAGAGAAAATGAAAAACAAATTCAAATATTAGGTAAACTTTCAATGTGAAATTTAATTCTGTTATCAATTTAAGTGAAATGAAAATTATCTCAAATTAATTAGAGATGTCAAGATAGTAAAACAAGTAAGGTAATACTTGCTTGGTCTTTCAGGTTGGTTAGAAAATAAATTCTATTATTCAATAATAATAATATTCTATCATTAATTATTATTAAAAACATTTAATAACACTACTCAAGTTTATACAGATTTGACTAAATAATTTATAGTACGTTAATTTTAAATTGAAATAAATTTCAAGAAAATCATATTGAACATACTTGTTTGCTGAAGATAAGAAAGTGTATTTTGGTCTACTGGAAAGAAACCTACAGTCGCACCATATTCCGGGCACATGTTACTAATTGTTGCTCGATCAGCAATGGATAATTGAGTAACTCCAGGTCCGAAGAATTCAACAAATTTTCCGACTACACCAATTTGTCTTAAATGCTAACAAATAAAGAAAAAAATTGAACAACTTAATTTATTTATAACAAGTCTATATTTGATAATATTTACCTTGGTAATTGTTAAAACTAAATCTGTAGATGTTGCAAACTGACTCAAGACTCCTGTAATTTTGTAACCTAGAACTTGAGGAAGCAACATCGATATTGCTTGTCCCAACATAACAGCCTCAGCTTCAATGCCTAAAACAAAAAGAAAATGATTATTTTCATCTAGTAGGTATGAGTTAACTTTTATAGTAAACTATTTTACCTCCAACACCCCATCCAAGAACTCCTAATCCGTTGATCATAGTTGTGTGCGAATCTGTACCCACTAAAGAGTCTGGGTAGAATGTGTCTCCATCAGAGAACACCACGCGGGCTAAATATTCTAAATTGACTTGATGTACAATACCAGAGCCAGGAGGTACAATTAACATGTTTTTAAAGGCCTTGGCTCCCCACTAGAAAAAAAAAGTCAATTATTAAATTATCAAATCAATTAAATTATACAAATTGATATAGAATATGTATGTGATATACATAATATGTATAATTAATATACCTTCAAAAATGTAAATCTTTCTTTGTTTCGTTCAAATTCAAGGTTTTCATTTTTCTGTTGTGCATCTTGTCTAAAATAAACAAACACATGGCATATAATATTATCGAATCTAAAATTGAAAAAAATGTTATATGTATGTAATTACTTACTCTCTGACAAAATCTGCTTGGACCGAGTGATCAATTACTAAATCAGAAGGACACACGGGATTGATTTTGATCGGATCACCTCCTAAACTCTTGACGGCATCTCTCATGGCAGCAAAATCGACTACAGCGGGTACACCAGTGAAATCCTAACGTACAACAGGTTAAATGAATTAAAAATTGACTGGAAGAACATTCAATGTATAATGCTTACTTGTAAAATAACTCTAGCAGGTTTAAATGCAACTTCAACGCCATCTTTCACGTTTTGATTGGTTTTCCATTTCAGAATATTTTGCACATCATTTTCAGTAACTTGAAAGTTATCACAGTTCCTAACGGCAGATTCTAAAAGTACCCTGACAGAAAATGGCAATTGATCTAAAACACGAGAAATACATTTTCATATATTATTAAGTAAATGAAAATTATAAATAATTATCATATTAAATCTACGACTCTTAATAACGTATATTCAATTCAGATATTTTATCAAAAACAAAGATAAATAGTAGAAAAATAATCGTTCAATACAGATTTATTATTGTTTGCAGACGAGGCATTAAATTAAATGATAATAGATAAAAAATATACCAAATGAAAAAGCTTGATAGAAAACCTTGTATTATGTACAATTTTATTGTTTATGATTTTACATCTATAATAATGAAATATCATAGACATATAAAATATACATAGCCGTATTTATATAATTAGCTGGAAAAATGTTACTAGGAAGTTTATTTTAAATTTTGTGATTTTTATCATGGCTCATTATATCCATACGAATATACACTAAGGTACATAAATAATAAACATGTATTGAAATATTCAGTTTCTGTCTACTTGTATTTGATAAAAATTCTAATTCAACTGTATGCCTACAACATGTATAAGTATTAGAAATTACCATATTCAGGACCAAATTCAGGTAAATTGAAGTAGTTGTATTGTTTGTTGTTGACACTGATTGTTTTCTTAAGTTTTTCAAATGGATCTGTAATAATATTAAAAATACATTTAATCAACTCAATGTGGACATTAAACACATTCATTTTAATAGTTTCAATGATTTGAATATATATTTACAAATTATTTGTACTTAAAAATAATACTCCCAGTATTTTTCAATAACAATACAAAATTTAAGTACAACAATAAAATTAGTTATAAACTTTTAAATTATTTAAAATCAATGGATATAATTTATTAATTTAAATTATTGCTGACAGATTTATTAAATTAATATTAATTTCAATATTTTAAGATTTAAATTTAAGATTTTATCAATTGGTATAATATACATTTTAAGTATGAAAAATACTTATATAATTAAAGCAGTTCAAATTATTCAACTTCTATTAATAAATCACAAAATGATTACTTAAGTTATCACTAGACAAGTTAATTAATATATATTATAATACATAGGTAACATGTATTTGTATCCTATATATATATATATTCTAATAAAAACAATACCTACATATGTGATATTAAATACTATATAGGTGACTCATAATATAATTAACTCTAATTACCTAATTATAGAAAGAAATTTAAAAAAAGTACCTAGTATGGAATAATCTTATTGATAAAAGATGAGAAAATAAAAATAGTTTATCATAATCTATAAAATAAAAAAATATAGTTCTAATGTAGATTATGAAAAAAAAAGTATATAGGTGTTTAACCGAATTAAAACATTTGGTGATTTGATAATTACATAGTATTTAAAACACCGTAAAGTCTTCAATTTTATACTCGATATTATGATTATCGTTATTTATACTCGTTATTTTTTTAATGCCTAAATATTAATATTTAAATTGTTGTACGATCTGCAAGTCATAAACAACAGAGAAGCAATGAGATTCTTTTTGCATTTCCATTAACCTTGAAGAGTAATTAAAATATTAAAATATTAGATGCTAAGTCGTGCTCGACGAGATTCCGATAAACCTTAAATACCGACGGTAGAACTATCCAATGCCAGTGTTATATAAAAAAAAAAAAATGTAATATTTCAGTGGTCGCATTGTACATAGTCTGGTCGATTTATTCACGATCATAATATTCTGACATCGTCGTAATAGATCAACAGATAAATCTCGATTACGGTTTTTGTTACGTGTAGGAGTGTGACTTCAATTATTCGTGTTGCCAATCGAGAGGGAAAAAAATCGAATAAAAAGAATAAAATCCGAAGACGACAGGTAGTTGGTGAATCGCGAACGTCTTTTTTCCCCCTACGAGCCAACCTAACCCAACGAACGTTATGATAGTGAGTAACGTTAAAAAAAAACCAAAACGATCAAATTAATAAAAAACGATATACTCACGTGACATTTTTGAACGTCTCTCGTATTTTCCACGCGGCTACTGTGTAATGTGTTCAAAGTTCAAACACCGATTCGTGGTATAAACTGTAAACCGTCGGACAGAGAATACGCGAGAGAAATAAAATCGATAAACAATACTACGCGTACGTATATTACTATTATTATTATTATTATTATTGTGTCGAGCGGTTGTTTGTGACGTTGGAAAAGAAATCGACTAGACTATTAGTGCGGCGGACGAGCGACGACGACGGGGACGAGACCACTTTCGCGAGTGATTAGATAATAATTGACCGTGCGCAGGCAGAGTCCGATCTACCGGTGTGTAACCGTTGTGTTATAACCCGCACAGACGCGTCGAGTTTAAACGTTTTGAAAAAAAAAAATAAAAAATAATTATTATTATTATGAGAATTATTATGAAAAGTTGATAACGGCGGCGGCGACCACGGGAATATCATTATCACGGTTCGAGCGCGATAAGCGGACGTGTCACGCGGCGATATCAGTCGTCATTTGTGGCGCCTTGCGGTCAGCTGTTTAAAATAGCGGCGGCAATCGACGGATATAACCGAAAGAAGTTCTTATGATTATAAATTATCGTGGAACGGTTGTTTGCTCGTTCTTTCGCCACCAATCCGTCATTCACATTATTCGAAAAAACAAACGTTTTCAACGACGCGAACACGTTGAAATGATTTTTGAAAAAAAAAATTTTTCAATATCCGGTTCGGATTTTTTCCGATCAACTCGGGTTAATTTTTCGACACGAAAAATGCCCACCGGGTACTTTTGTACCTTCTACGAGATCGCGTTTTTATACTCGACGCAACCAGAAGTTTTTTACTACGAAAAAATTGTACAGACGGATTTTTTTTTTAAAACCAATATGGTTATACATGTTTATAATTATATATTTATCGTTCAGACATTGAATTGTTTGTGTGATATGAAAACTTTCAAATTAGTTTTATGAAGTTGATCAAATTTTACTTTGTGTTTATAAAATTAATGCAATAATTAATATGTCAACCATCACGTTGTTATGATATAACATTATGACACGAGGACTGATTGCTTCTTTTAATCACATTGGTCTTGGAAATCAAAGTCAATTTTATTACGGCATTTCTTGATTATACCTACATAAGTATAGTGAAAATGTATCTCTATTTATTAATCTTAATGACTTTAGTAAGAATTATATAACTATATAGTAATCTATTTTAGATATATTTATATCATGCATTTTTTTCTCTTATATTTCTATTAATATTTCTTTTTTTCTATCATCGTAATTAAAAACTCAGCTTATGCACTATCAAACATTTGCTTATAAAACGAACCTGCGACTCTAAAGTGTTTTTCTCTAAACAGTCTAAACTAACTTTTATCTGGTCATTATTATTAACCATTATTATTTCATTTTGGCCAGAATTCAACAAAAAAAAACCGTTCTCCTATCAATGATAAACTATACAAAAAAAAAATCGATTACAATCATGTAAGTTGACTATTTTTTAATATATGAATTATACATTTATACATTTAGTGGCAGTTTTAACTGTATTAATTGGGCGAGTCAACTTATTTTAGTAAATATTACACGTCAAAGTAATGGAGTAAAAAAAAAACAAAATTTAATTGTCGATGCGAATAACGTTTATTCCCAGTTATTAATGACAGTGAATAATTGAGCAAATAATAATTGATTTTAACATAATGAATTGACGAAATATTTATAGGTTTACCTGTTTTGAGAGGTAATCTGTTCCTGTCGACTGTCATTGGAATCACAATGCCGAGACGGCGTTTGCGACAGTAATATATAATATATTATGGCGTCCATCACAACTGGATTCATTTAGTGACGATTTAATTTTGACGTTTGATGTTCTGAAACAAACAAAATCGATCGATTAAGCTCGATAAAAATAAATCTATGACGCACTATCGCACATAATATACAACAGCGAACAACGGCTCGCCACCCCTGCTAAAATTGTAACAAATTACTTTTTCAGAAATATACATGTATTAAAATAATTCTTGAAGACCACGCCTGAAGCGGGGGAACCGCGTTTCCCCTTTATTCTCCCGTTCCTCTCCGACCCTCTCGCCCGGGCCGGGCCCTTCGGCTCGCCTACCCGTCCCGAACGCGTTTTGTACAACGGTAACCGTTGTATCGGACGACGGATTTCGACTGGACGTTCTCTATACGGTCAAATCTCATAAAGTTTTGCAATGGGCTACTCACAACGACTAGGGGATTCAGACGCTAGCGTCGTCCCGGAGCCGCCGCGTCCGTCGAGAAAAAACGGAGACCAGACGAGTCGGCGGCGTCCGACGTCGACTCGAATAGAAAAAAAAATCGAGAACGGAAGACGCGCCCGGGTGCGTCCCAATACCTGGGACGAAAGCGGTTCCGTCGGGCGACCGAGCAACGGGCCAGGGAGCTGCTCTACAAGGACTGGACGCGATGAACTGCGTCCACGACGCGATCAGCGCGCCGATCGTCGAGCTGTATAAAGACGGGCCGCGTTGGACCGCGACCTGTGCGACGCGGGCAGACCGGCCGTCAACGGGACGCGCGTGTGGGACGCGTGCGTGCCGCGGCCGAAGAAGCCCTACTTCAAGCGGGCGCCAGCATCATCTGTCCGACGCCGATACGCTTGAGCAGCAGCACGGCCGGCCGACCGGCTGCACGCGGCCATAAGCTGTTGCGCGAGTGGGTCGCGAGAGAGTCGCGCGGTCTTGCCGAAGTCAACGGCGCGGCCGAAAAGCGTTTGGCGGGTTATGTGACGTAATAAATTTAAAATGTCAACCTCTTCTCTCTGGAAATTAAATTTTTTTGGTTCCTATTGAAAAACGTATACGGTTGAGGGCCCAAGATTTTGATTTGGACACGGGCCTCAAGTAGTCACGGGCTCACGGCACTGTTCGACGAAATAAGTTTTCACGATTATTATTTCCCTAAAGTTCATAACTATCATCGCTTTATTCAATGATACGTCGAATAAAACATTACAAACAGGTCAAATATTTTTCGATAATTCGGGAAATCAATGAGCTAAGAAAAGTACTCATGGAGCATTATTTACTCTAGTAATTCAATAATCCGTTTCTTGTATCTCACTTGCCCGTTTTTTTTTTTATTATTCTCGCATCGTGTCGAATACCTACTCCAGTCGTTTAAAACGGTACGTAGGTGTGTGCTATAAATAATAATGCGACCCAAGTAGAGCAAAATACACTCGTTCCTGCGCGGCGGACGTGAAAACATTTCAACTACGCAAAAAGTGACTTCCGCGTGACCGTGTGATACCCACGCCACGTCGTCCTGGGTATACCTGCGGCGGAACTTTTGCGCGGTTATCGTTCAATTACTATCACGGGCGATCGAGCTTCGAGAAAAAATACATTTACACTCTTCATACGTAAAGTCCGTCGCTAAAGTTTAATCAATACGTATTTGTATAATGTTTTTTGTACTTCGTCCTCCTTCCTCTGAGCACGCACGGGTTTATCATGCGGCTTCAGGCACACCTGGAAGGGTAGAGGGCAGTACTGCCTGTAAGACCGTGGAGAAGAAGAAAAAACCGCCGGGATGTTTGGTTACAGTGTACGAGTGATGCGAGTTAAAAAAAATATTACAGCCGGCGTAATCATTTTTATTCATATTAATTTAATTTGTCATTACCTAAAATGCCTCAAAAACACATTATTAGGACGTCGGAAAAGTCATTCGTCTTATTATTGAAATCAATATACGACCAGCTACAATACTGTCGACCGTTTAAATTCGATAATTCAAAAATGGCACGTCATGTTTAAATACTATGTGATATTTCCTTCGTCGAATGTAAATTATAATTATAAATAATATTATCTAATGAATATCAATCAACAAAAGTGATTTAGGCAATCGTTTATATGTATTTCCGTGTATTTTATGAAAAATGTTTTTGAAACATATTTTTGCATGTTTAAACAAAAAAATATATGAATATTTCATCGTTTCTATTAGCATACAAATCCTATATAGCCTTGATTATAATGGTATTGTGATTTGCGCAAAATGACGCCGTGTTCTTTTTGACTTTAATACGAATTTCACTGCAAAGAACACGATAAAATATTTCATATTTATGAATGGGGATACATATTTCTCTATAATTTGCTCCCCCTACCCCCCTCGATACGCTTTAAATTCCCCTCTCACGTCAAACTTGTACGGCAATAATAATTATTGGTCGACTGCGCGAGTAAAACGGAGAAAACTTTACGAAATACAAAACATATAAAATATATAGAAATATTTTATCGTCGATATTATTGCGTCGCTACGAATAACCACGTTCATACAAATAGAACGCAGAGGTTGAAAAAATTAATTTTTATACGCGGGTTTGTGTTTTGCGTTTTCTTTTTTTAAACACTTACTTATTAATGAATACTTTTATCACGATGACACGACGCAATAATACACGAACCCTCGTTTAATATAACCGTCTTCGGATCTGTGTAGGTATAATATTATGTCTGTTTCTGTGAAATATTAATGCCGTCGAACGTATTAAATACACAACGTAATTATGTTACTGTCACAGACACGACTACACAGCGATTCATTTTTTTTCCAATATATTTTTAGTATTCGGAATTAAATTCGGTCCGAATTCTGAAAAAAAAAAATTAAAAGAAACAAACCCGAAGCACGTTGAAAAGGAGGATTTTTGAGTTTCGAACGAATACAATTTTTCTAACGAACTCGTTTTTCTCATTTCTAAAGCAGGTTATTTATACAGCCGTTATATTTATCGTTGCAGATTTGTTTTTTTTTGTAACGAAGAAATTATGAATCATAATGAAGTTTTGTCAACGTTCATTCATAATCACATTCACTCGTCTGCGCAGTGGACGTATTCGGTTAAAAAATATCTTGCAAGGACGAATATACCATCGAAAAATCCTGCGACAAATATAGGAGGAAATTCAATAATTTGTGAAATTAAAGAAAAATAATCAGTGAAACGAGTATCGAATTCATATCTTTACTGCAATGGGTGATCAGTGATCACTGATCAGTGATCAGTGATCATTGTTCATGTGAATATAATATTTGCGATAGGTAAATTTGATTAATAGTCTTTCAAAACAATGTAATGGTTATTGGTTTTTAAATAATTGTTTAACGTTTAAACGTTTAATACTTATTAGCAGGATTCGGATTTTATAGCACCAAAAATTCTAAAATATGCGCTATAATATAACCAAAAAAACCGTAAAATATGTACTATAAAATTATTTAATATGCCCTAAAAACATAAAAAATAGCAACAAAAAAAATAAATACAAATCAAATTACAGTCGATGGTATATTATACAATCTACAATCATATGGAACAATAACAGATAAGAAGGTATAAATGAATAAATATATTCGACATTGCCAGGCTATTTAAAAAGAGATTATGACATGTTAAATAATATCATATTATTCATCAATTTTCAATATGAAACGAAAATGTGGGAATTTTTCTTATGGATTCACGTAAATGAATACTATTTGTCATTCAATATAAACCAGTGGCGGTTTTCCCGGGGAGGAAAGGAAGGCGGCGTCTCCCTTGAAAATTAGGGAGAAAAAATGGTTAAAATCATAGTAATTATTATTGGTTTTATAATTTCAATTTTTAATTAATTTCATAATAAAAATATACACTTAATTGTGAAAGTGAAATAAATAAATTTGAAGAAATTCTCATTAACGATTTATCGCCTCTACAGTCTACACATACGACATACCTCATGGTGATGTTATATAAATTAAATTATAAATATACTATATGTAGACTATTGAGTATTCGAAGATTAGATATCCTTTTATATATATATATATATATATATAAGAACAACGCTATTTAACTTTTTTCCAATTTTTTTTGACAGAGTTGTTCCAAATACCTTCCTGAGTGTCACCACGTCGCCCGATTTTCAAAATTGTTTTTAAAGGGTTGAAATCGGTAAAAATAATATATAAAAATGAATCCCTATTTACCAGGTATCCTCATCACGCGTGAACGGCTGGACCGATTTAACTAATTTTTTTTTTTTGTTGTGTTTGTTATTGTCAGGAGAAGGATTTTATGAAACAAAAATGAAGAAAATTAAACCCCAAGGGGGTTAAAAGGGGTAAAAGTGGAAAAAATCCGGAGCCACCGGAGCTTTGTGGTGTTAAATTTGGTCAATAGTTTCGTTTTATATAGCAGAGGTATCAATCAGTATTCAGACCTGGCAATTCAGGAAGGCATTAGGGGCGATGATTTCGGTGTTTTATTCGAAAACCTATTTCGGTAAAAACGCCGTTAACGACGAGTTATCATAGCACCACGAGCGGCGCGAATCACGCGAACACCGCGTGGCACTTGAATTTTCCGTTTCCGGCACGCGTTGCAGTGTGAACGTTCCTCCGCCGTGGCCGCGTGGCCGCCGTGACGGGACGACGACGACGTGGCCGCGCGCTACGGACAGAACTCTGGATACCGCGGTCGCGGTCATCCGTCCGGAGGTCGTTTAAAAACCGACCGTTAAAAAAACAAATTACTTTCCATGAATTCGTGAATAATTGTCATTGGCTGTTCGATTTTTTAACCGTTTCAGTTGACGCGGGGGCGATTGGTTTTCCCTTCCGTTTCAGTCTTCGTCGGTTCGCGCTATTGTCTGTAGGCTTTCCGAACGTGTCCGTGTTTCGAGAATTTTATGCCGACCGCCATCGAATCTCGTTTCTCGGTTTCAAAACTTCCTTTCGCGGCGATGGTAATAGTATTTATCGACGAATAATCGCACGTCTCACGGCGGTCGCGTGGGCGCAACCAAATTATTTCGTCGCTAAAATACTACCGTACCATCGATATCCGGTGTTTAACGTATTTTTCCTATCGTATCGCCGCCGCCGCCGCGTCCGGTGCGCGCTATCCATTACGCGAGTGTAATGGCCGTCGCCTTCGGAGTTTCAACGATTCCGTCGAGGCTCGGACGACGTCTAATTCAAGCCGGTAAAGGCTTCGAGTGTGCGTTTTTTGACGTCGTCGTCGTTTCGTATCGTATCGCCGACTCGGGCCGCCGCCGTAGTTCGCCAAAACGGCTTGTGAATTTTACCGTCCGCCAAAAAACAAACGTATCATAGTAATATCGTAGTTCGCGCGAGTAGTGAAATAATCGTTGCTGCGTGTTTGTCCGCGTAGTGGTGTTTTTATTCGAGTGTACCAGCACGAAATACGTTGTGAAATGTTTCGGACCCGCCGAATGAAAACGGTCGTCAATGCAGTCAATGACGGCCCGAGGTTAGTGATAAATGATAATATATTATAATATTATATCGATGTAATAAATAAATACGACCCATTGACGCGTTATGCAAAAGTTATTATTATTATTATGTATTGTTATATTAAACCGCTGTTATACAACGCGTGTTGGAACTGATAAATTGCGCGTTGTCGTCAATACGATTTTCGGAAATGAGTTTCATTTCGGCGCCGGGTAATATTAATAACGAGAACGGATAAAAATCCATTACGCGGTGTGGCCGCGTGGCCGCCGTGACGGGACGACGACGCGGTCGAAACTCTGGATACCGCGGTAACGATTCTCGGTAAACAAAAAACCGTTACAAAAAAATCATTTTCCATGATTCGTGAATTATTCTCATTGGCTTGTTCGTTTCAACCGTAACGGCCGACGACGCGGGGATTTCCTTTCCGTTGTCCCTTCAGTCTTCGTCGGTTCGCGTGTATGTGGTGGGCTTCTCCGAACGGGTCCGTGTTTCGAGATGTTTATGCCGACCGCCATAGTCTCGTTTCACGGTTTCAAAATTTCATTTCGCGGCGATGGTAATAGTATTTAACGACGAATAATCGCACGTCTCACGGCTGTCGCGTGGGTGGAACCAAATTATTTGTCGCTAAAATACTACCGTACCATCGCGACATTCGGTGTTCACCGTGTTTTTCCTATCGTATCGCCGCCGTCGCGTCCGGCGCGCGATCCATTACGCGAATGTAATGGCCGTCGTCTTCGGAGTTTCAACGTGTCCGTCGAGGCTCGGACGACGTCTAATTCAAGCCGGTAAAGGCTTCGAGTGTGCGTTTTTTGACGTCGTCGTTTCGTATTGTATTCGCCGTGGTCGGTGCGATCGCCGCCGTTTGTACTATCGATATTCGGTGTTAAGTATATTTTCCGTCTCGGTCGCGGAGCCGCGCCGCCGCCGCCGCCGTTCGCCAAAACGGCTTTTGAATTTTACCGTCCGCCAAAAACAAACGAATTATGGTAATATCGTGGTTCGCGCGAGTAGTGAATAATCGTTCCGTGGTGTTTTTATTCGAGTGTACCTGCAGCACGAAATTCGTTGTGAAATGTTTCGGACCCGCCGAATGAATACGGTCGTCAATGGAGTCGACGACGGCCCGAGGTTAGTGATAGATAATATATTATAATATTATTATATCGATGTAACAAATAAGTACGACCCACCGACGCGTTATGCAAAACTTATTATTATTATATATTATTATTAAACCGCCGTTACACAACGCGCGTTGGAACTGATCAATTTCGAGTATAGTAGTAGTGAATTCGACGGCCACTCGGTCGAGCGAATGAGAAATGCGACGCTAGGTCTATATTAGCGTGGCCGTGTGGCCGCGTGGCCGCCGTGACGGGACGACGACGACGACGCGGTCGCGCGCCGCGGACAGAACTCCGGATACCGCGGTAACGATTCTCGGTAAACAAAAAACCGTTACTAAAAAAATCATTTTCCATGATTTGTCAATTATTCTCATTGGCTTGTTCGTTTCAACTTTTTTAACAGCCGACGACGCGGGGATTTCCTTTCCGTTGTCCCTTCAGTCTTCGTCGGTTCGCGTGTATGTGGTGGGCTTCTCCGAACGGGTCCGTGTTTCGGGATTTTTATGCCGACCGCCATAGTCTCGTTTCACGACTTCAAAATTTCATTTCGCGGCGATGGTAATAGTAATTATCGACGAATAATCGCACGTCTCACGGCGGTCGCGTGGGTGGAACCAAATTATTTCGTCGCTAAAATACTACCGTACCATCGCGACATTCGGTGTTCACCGTGTATTTCCAATCGTATCGCCGCCGTCGCGTCCGGTGCGCGATCCATTACGCGAGTGTAATGGCCGTCGCCTTCGGAGTTTCAACGATTCCGTCGAGACTCGGACGACGTCTAATTCAAGCCGGTAAAGGCTTCGGGTGTGCGTTTTTTGACGTCGTCGTTTCGTATCGTATTCGCCGTGGTCGGTGCGATCGCCGCCGTTTGTACTATCGATATTCGGTGTTAAGTATATTTTCCGTCTCGGTCGCGGTGCGGCGCCGCCGCCGCCGCCGTTCGCCAAAACGGCTTGTGAATTTTACCGTCCGCCATAAACAAACGAATTATGGTAATATCGTGGTTCGCGCGAGTAGTGAATAATCGTTCCGGCGTGTTTGCCCGCGTCGTGGTGTTTTTATTCGAGTGTACCAGCGCGAAATACTTTGTGAAATGTTTCGGACCTGCCGGATGAAAACGGTCGTCAATGCAGTCAACGACGGCCCGAGGTTAGTGATAATTTAATATTATAATATTATATCGATGTAATAAATAAGTACGACCCATTGACGCGTTATGCAAAAGTTATTATTATTATGTATTATTATATTAAACCGCTGTAATACAACGCGCGTTGGAACTGATAAATTGCGCGTTGTCGTCAATACGATTTTCGGAAATGAGTTTCATCTCGGCGCCGAGTAATATTAATAACGAGAACGGATAAAATCCATTACGCGCGTCGCGTTCGTCGTCAAGTCGTCACTATATTAGGTACGCACACTCTTATAGTCATATGTATGTTTATTTATCCGATCGTCTCCTA
Source organism: Drepanosiphum platanoidis (assembly GCA_948098885.1). NCBI lineage: Eukaryota > Metazoa > Arthropoda > Insecta > Hemiptera > Aphididae > Drepanosiphum > Drepanosiphum platanoidis. Next base: position 20,474,686 of record OX402530.1, on the reverse strand, counting down.
TCGCACGCGTTGAATTGCAAAGTCGTTCGTTACAGTGTTGGTAATACGGATTTGGCACAGCTTAAATAACATTCGCGGCGGATGGAACTACATGTCATACGTATCTTGGGTCCACGCTAGTAAAAATTTACTCTGTTCGTCCAGTGGCACGACTGGGCTAAATTGGGCTCTAGTGTCGTTTTGAAGGGAGGGCCCTATAATTTATGTTTTTTACAATAATATACATATACTATTATACAATAGGGTTCATTCAAAAACATTATTGAGTAGCAAATCTAGTCCTTTTCAGGTGAAAAACGATATCTGGTCTATAAGGTGTCTTTATGATAAAATATATATCTTTAAATAAATATAGATTGCTCTTAATATTTCCTTCGAACTGTATTCTGTCGGTTGGATAGTTACTATGCATATTAAAACCTAATAATAAGAAGTAAAAAATAACTAATCTCCAATATGATGGGTACTTAAAATATTAAAAATAAATATAAATAGGTATATTAAAATAGATACCTATTAATTTACTATTCAATATAACCAAATATATAATTAGTAATTACATTATACTTTTTACAGTTTATTAATAATGCTATCTAACCCAGCCTATATTTATTTAATCCAGGCTTGAACTTTGCACTTTAGTAAAAATTGATGGTTAATAGGTAATATAAACATATAATCTACTATAAATTAATATTATTTTATATAGTAAAAAAAAAACAAAAAAATTGTCATAAGTAAATAGAAACTCATAAATGAATAAATAATATAATAATTTAATATATCAAGTATTTAATTTACTCAAAAACAATCTAGTGTATTCAAAATTAACAATGTATGAAAAATATATATGTAATTAAATAAAAACTTGGCCTGAAGTATAACTTTTGGTTTGTAATATTTTGTAATACACAGTTTCGGTTTCAATAATTATTGTTTTATTATGTATTTATTTTACATAGTTAATTATGTATATGTATATTAGCCAGTTGTGTTTAATATATATTTTACTAAATGATTATATATCAACAACATGGAAAAATGTTAAATTTTAATTTACCTGAAGTAGAATCATGTATATCAAATAAATTATCAATTTGAATCTATCATTTGAAACATTTAATTCTGAATCTTATTTATTTATTATGATTATATAATCTTATTAAGTTATTATTATAATTTTACATCATGTAAAATTGAAAGTATTTAATGTTTGTTGCCAGAAATATTTTTTAAAGGTTTATGGATTTCAGTTCTCTATAAATTAAAATTTATAATAGTAATGTAAAATCCTTGCTAGTTACCGTTAAAATGTTAACTATGAAAAATAGTAAAAAAGTCCTTTGCTGCTTTTGATTTTAAAAGAGAAAAAGGTGGTTTTTAAACAATGTGAAAGAGAATTATGAGGGTGTAGGGAAATTGTGCCTATATGTCAAGAACTTGAACGGTTCCAAGTTGTTGCCTCCCCAAAAATGTAATGCCAGAACCACTACTGATATAAATGAGATTGAATTAAGAATATAAGCAAAAAATAGCACAAAAACTTCAAAAATAGCACTAAAAATCTAAAATTCTTCAAATATGCAAAAAATAGCAAAATTAAATTTCATATTTAGAGTCCCTGATGCATAAAATAAATTTATAGCCCACTCTTTTATTTTTATCTCTATCCTATAATAAGTAGCAAATGCTATAAAATCCGAACCCTTGTTATTATAATTAAAAAATATTATTTAATTATCAATCTTAAATAAACCTTTTTTCTCACTCTCTCGACATGTCAGGATGGCCGAGCGGTCTAAGGCGCCAGACTCAAGGTACAACCTTGGCCTGTAATGCAGGCCGTAATAGAGCGTTCTGGTCCTCATCTGAGGGCGTGGGTTCGAATCCCACTTCTGACAAACTTTTTGTTATATTTATTTAACAATTTTCAAATTTTTCAACGCTAATTTTTTTATTATATCGTGTTGTGTTATAATATCGAATAAATGGTTTACAATTTTTGTTATTTTAATCAAAGTAAAAACGAAGACAAATTTTACAGTAATTATTACTATATTATATTTATTGCAATACTGTACAATATTGTGTTATCGGTCTGAAACGAAAAAGACAGTTTTGGCAGTATATTTTTTTCAATATAAAATAATCGGCTAATGTGGATTGCTATGTTTAATATAGAGATTTTAGAAGGAAAATCTGTTTAAATAATAAACATACTATATTTATTGTATTCTATCAGTGATTATAAATACTAGTATTTAATTAGTTATTATATATTATATATTAGTTTTATATTAAAACAAATTTTCCTCTTAAAATCTAGGGACCTATAGATCAGCTTATAGACGTCTCGATCACTAGAGACTTAAAATGTCGAACGTGGCTCACTTGTTTGAAAAGGTTGGCGACCCCTGATTTAGTGTAATATAATTTTTAATTTTCGAGTACATAGTAAATGAATATACAAAAGTAATATAAATGCATAAATACGCGATAACCCGACTTCAATTAAATTCATTTTCAAATACTTATAACCTATTAAATCTTATTTAATTCGATTAAGACGAGATCGGGGAGAGGGGAATACCATACGTTACGACGCTCGGAGTCAGTTTCAGCGCGTAAATAGCGATACGATGACGCGACGACGACTGTTTTTAATAATATGAATAATACGAACAGTAATAATCTCGCACAGCGCGATTCCAGCTCGTAATGAAAACAATAAACGACGTGTTATTATTGTTTTTAATACGGGCGAACGAGCAAAGTTCGCAGCGGAGAGCGAAATATGTGCTAATAATAAAACGTACGAACGAACGTGACGAGTGCGTAACTGTACACAAATTGATACGTCATAATGTTATGGGGGGGGGGGGCCGTCATATACTGAAATATAATAAAAACGAGACGATAAAAATAATATAAATACCGAAATATAATAATAGTAATAGTAATAATAATAATAATAATATTCACGTCACACCTACTATACCGCCGAAACCCGGTCGAAGCGAGCGGAGAATTTCATTTATTTATACATGTACCTCATGTACAATATCCCGTGCGTTACCTAAACAATATTATATATTATACGACGGTTTTATTATTATGACACACGCGAGAATGACTACGTCGTTCGTCTTCGTGACGTGTACACCTGTGGGTTATATGAAAAAAAAAGTCGTCGATGAAAACACATGCGGTGCGCGTTATTCCTGCGGTACAGTATGCGAGAAATGTGCAGAAACGCTGGGGAGGGGGCAATAAAAAACCACGCTGTCGTGGTAAAAATCACGGTTAGATGAACTAAAAAATTCGCTAAAAACAACAACCTTGACCCGAAGTCATCACTATATCGATGTTAATGTGGAAAATGTCAATCAAAATGGGTCTTGTAAATCTCGATCCGGTGTCGAAGGGGGAAGACGAGGTTCCCAGCGTGTTTTCGGCGTGTACGTTTTAATATGGTACGAAACAAATAGTACGCATCCATCCCTATAGCTTTAGGTGTAATCTGGATGGGGAGGGAGCAAGAGGCGCCCCCCTCTCAGATATTCAATCGTACGGGCGATTTCAAATTCAAATTTTTAACGCGAAAGAAAAATCAAATTTATTTATTCATTTAACATTTTCAACACTGCTCTATTTTAATACAGTATTATAAAATACATTAAAATGTAGAAGTGCAGGGAATAATGAATAGCAAGCTGTTTAGAGTACCAAATTTACATAGTCTCTGGAGTCCTGTATTTGTTGACTTGTTGATTTGGAAAAAAAAATCACTGCCCCCCCCCCCCCCCCCACTAGAATTTCCTCGAAGTTACGCCGCTGCCTGTAGCCTCTGCGGCGATTGCGCCGACGTCGATCACCCCCACCCCCTCGCAAGGGTGTGATCGGGCTCCGCTCCGATCCACCGAGTCGATCGATCTCCGTGACAGCGGCCTCGTCCGAATTGATCGCGCGTTGTATTATTATTATATACGGTGCAATAATATTGTCAGACGAGCAGTTAATTATTGACTCGAAGGCCGCGCCACGTTTATGCACGTTTATCATAACAATATTATTGTAATACGGTGTGTCCGTTGTGCATACGACGAACGACGCGTCCTGCAAACAAGAGCTATCTATCAATAATATTATTATATACACTGTCGACGATAATGGACGAGTAAATATAAGCTAGTTATATAATATGCAATACGCGTTTACTCGCGACGACGCGCGTGAGTGTGTCCATACTGTCTATACGCCTGTACACACCAACGAGTGCGCCTACTCCCCCCCAGGGAGAAAGACTTGCCCTTAAAAATAGTATGGACTTGTAATTCAATAAACATTTAGTATTTAATCATAGGCGTGTCAAAGAGATATAAATTTATAGTTATATTTTATTTTTACCATATACTTATCAAAATTCATTTAGTAATAATACACTAATAACGTTTTGAAATTTTTCTTTCTTCCGCCTATTTCCTCGTAAAACTTTACTCGCTCACGGGGTGTACGTGACTCGAATCGGCTGGTCTTACACGGATCCGCAACGTGGGAGAGGGCGGAGGGTTGCAGTGAGACCTATAAGACACAATTGGCTCGGACTATCGAGGGTTCCGAGTAAAAATTATTAATAAATGATAAACTACGTCGCGAAAAACAATAATATAACATTATGGGACCGTGAATTGATTGCTCTCGTATAGGGTATAGCACACATCATCCATCACCAAGTTCAATTTCGAAACGGTTGTTTTGCATTTGTTTTACATTTTCGCCTTTCGGGTTATTTTATTTTACAATAATTTAAGTAATTTACTGTATATACATATTAAACCGACGTATGTATTGTTGTCTATTTGAAAACAGTCGCTTCGTACTCACAGTGTTTTATCTTTACCGAGTTGCAGCGGCAGGTCAACAGTCACACATTGCAGCGGTACCTAATACCTATACGAAATTAAACAAAAATAAATAAATTATCATCGATTCGTTAAGGATCTAAAAGGATTCTCCGCATCCTATTATTATCAAACATCACGAGTCTCATATTATCGCGGCTGAATCGTTATTGTATACGTATCATAATCATATTATATGGAGGCGGATCTTTCTTGCAAATACTATAATTATTTACGAACGGCTACAGCATGTCAGCATGCAATAGCGATGATAATAATACTGCTGTTATCGCATATCTAACGATACCCGAAGGCACACATCGTTCATATTATGACATATGGTCGATAAAGTGTTGATCCCTTAATAATAATAATAATAATAATAATTACAACGATTGCAATCCTTACGCGATAACGGGCTGCGATAAATCTATATAGGACACGACGTAGTCGTCTATCGTAGAACCGATAGATGTTTGTTTTCGCGAGACGGCGCCGATTTATACACACGAATAGGTATGGCATCGCCCCAATTTTAAACGCGATATCGGCCGAGAGATTTGTTTTCCGACGGTTCAATAATTATTATGATGAGAAAAAATTAATTTGTTCGCGTCGATGTTCAGGTAAGCGTTGTATACCAGCGTCGCGTCGCTGGTACGGGCTTGATTTGAATATTTTTTTATTTTTCGGTAGCAGGGAAAACTCTGTTTCATTCATATAATATTATATACGATTCTTAAAACAATATGCAGTTGACTTTCGATTTCAATTCATTATTTATACCTAGTCCGTTGATAATTATAATATTAATAACTGCGTTTAAAATGTTCACGCATAGTACATATTTTAATATTTATTAGTACACGCATTTATCGGAAAAAAACAGGGGCCGTATACCGGTAATATGTACTGTCGAATCGATCTAAACAATAATTTATTCCCATTTGCTATGATAATCGTGTAGAAATAAAACACGGCGTTATTCTCATTGTAATGTTTTTATGACTTAATTAAAAACGAGGTTGAAAATGATCACGCGAACGATATAATACAATCATAGGTTTTTAAAACGCCGGTCACCGTCCTGGCCGCCGCCGCACGGCTTATTATTCTTGTTGTACCTGGCCAATGCATTTACATAAAATGTTAAAGCGCGCGATGGAAAAGAAATCTAATAAGTACATGCGAAAAAGCAATTATAGTGTTTGCGCGCTCGAATAACGATTAAAACGATATGCGCGTTCTATTTTCTATAGGTGTTATTATTATATTCAAAACGTCCGAACTGCGTACGCATGATTTATCGTTATTAATCAAATTTCAGTGAAATATGGTAATGGTCACCGCTCCGTTTTGTGACAACAATACCGCGAGAGGTCGGGCAAGTTAACGGTGGTTTTTTTTTCTCTAATGAGTCGATTCAACGGGAAGGACGGGGGAAGGGCAAGAAAAGTCTAAGAGACTTGAAAGTCAATATAGGTACTATAACCCCTAACCTTTTTATAGTCGAATGAAATTGTTTTGACGATTCGAAAATGTAGAAACCGACTACGTTGACGCCGTGGGTTGACTTTTGATTTTTACTATTTAACAAGTTTGATGACGTAATCACTGTCATTTAATATACGGTAGGTTTGTCGAGGAATGACATACATTTTCGTCCTTTGATCGAGTCACTGAATCAAGACGTGACGTACTAAACTGTGTCTAATCACAGGGCAGTAAAATTGATTATTATTTATATTCTTGTGGTGTGATTGTAGGACCATCGTGGTCAATGTATATTATTGTTTTTGTCTTATTAATTTTACATTTTTCACGTATTTGTTAAATGTTTTTTTTTAAACCTACGGTAAGATACTAAGATAGGCTCTTTATAGTATTATTGGTTTAAAAATTAATATGATTTATTATAAATAAACGGGTAAAATTAATGTCATAGACTGCATATCAATGATTAGTAAAGATTTAATAAAAAACGAACCGGGAATAAAGAAAAGAATTTTTATTCATTTTTTCTTCTTCAATACTTGTTGTTCGTCGACGTTTACAATTTTCGACTTGACTTTTCAGTTTGCTTATTATGTCCAGCGTTGAAATACGAGTATATCGAATTATATTTAAAAAAAAAATACCTATTTCGTTTCTGCCGGTTGTCACGGCAGTCGGTATAGAATCGCTCACGGTTCGAGTGTGACGTCGTTGAATTTTTCACGGATTGATGCGTTCGAATAAAATCTCACAGATATAATAATATATTATATAAAATATTATACTCGATTACATCGCGGTAGTTTTCCCGATGTTTCTTAGTGATCCGCATCCAATTATTTTGAAACGTTTTTTACTCGCAGATTTGTTCGTCAACCACTACATCAGACGTCATTCGAGCTAACCGCGCCAACTCCCTCGTCCTCCTCCACGTCCTCTTTCGCGACTTTTCGAATCCATTGAGTGCATTATCGAAACTCGAAAGACTTAAAAGCGAACGTGAGTTTAGGGGATATATTCGACTGAAATAAAATATGATTTTCCGTGTAGATTTAAAAAGAAAAAAAATCTACACAAAAAGTACAGAAAATTATATATATATGTATACATACTGGCGGGTTCGATGTTAAATACTCAAATAATTATCATCATTCGTAGACTAACAGAAAAAAGTAATCCAGAAAGCCATCCAGAGTGATTTTCACATACGTTCACATACTCGCTTTCGCTAACCATAAAATGGCCCTATTTCAAAAAACCCCGAAGAGGATTCGAAAATTCAGACTATTTATAATATGTCCCGGCGACGCAGAACGCATTTGTGGCGATTCCCAGTGTTTCGTGTGTTCGAGTTCGTGTTCCCAGTATTCGAGCGAAACCTGAGATCGTCGATTGCAGTAAAACCATAGTGATTATTTAGTTCACGCGTACAGGTGTAATATTTGATATCGCTCGAACACGTCGTGTAATGAGAAATTCGCCGAAACACGTTATTACTATATCACACGGCGTGCGGGTTTATTATAATGGCCATTCGCCCGAACGCACGACGACGCTCGCGCGATGCAATTTCTTCGTTATCGGCGTCCGAAACAATAATATTACGCCGAACGTCATGGGGGAGAAAAAAATAAAAATAACGGACAAATTCTATACCGCGTTTTCGCACTACTTGTGTATACGATTTAGTTGTCGTTTGTCGGGCCCGGCGTAACCACGGTCACTTGGACGCATAATCTCAGTATACCGGCACGGGCTGGTAATCGACGAAATCCGGCACGTTACCAGGGTATCGAACACACATTACCAGTAGGAACCACGGTCAATGGCTACGATTATTTCTCTTCGGCGGCCGCTGCCCGTAGGCCGTTTAATCTCTCGCCGTTGTTGCCGCCGTCATCATCGTCGCGTGATGGTGCCGTGTTTTCCGCGAATCGTTCGTCGTTCGTTTAGAGTCTAAACTTAAGACGATCGTAGGTGCGCGCGAACATTTTTATTTCGATCGATCGTCGCCGATTGCCGCCGCCGCGTGTGTCGACGTGTGCCGGAAATAAATTCGTACGCGGGTGCAGTGCTCGAAATCACGAAAACGGCGGCGTAGATCAAACGTGAAATCGGGCCGAGAAAGAAAAGATGGCCGACGACGTCCCGTGAGTACCTTATACATCTGATTATCGTTTACATACCCCGCATCGTCCGGGCCGTTAATATAATTTGTCGTCGAATGAAAATCTCACCAAGTTGTGATGATTGTTAACGTTCTGTGTAATTATATTTAATTAAAATATAACATACCAGTGGCGAAGCGTCATAGGAGACAATGTCTACCCACTTTGAATACTTATTTCATAATACATTTATACATATCATATATATTCCAATATTTTTCAAAACCATTTTTGTTAGACCAAAATTCTTAAATTAGATTTGAATTTTTAAATGACTACATGATACTTGTAAGTTTTATTGGTATTCTTAAAACAGTTAAAAGTTAAAACAGACTAGTTGCGGGCCGTGCGCGCGAGCGAGCCTTACGTAACGGGCAATTCTAGTAAACACCCTTGTCAGTATGAAAATAAATATGAGACATTTGTCTCATTTTTCCGAATGTGGTGTGCAGCCGTGCAGGGGAAATTGAGAAGCTATAGTCGGGCTCACGAAAAGTGGCGGCTGGCCGCCGCCATACCCCGAACCTCACCCACCGTGTAGACAGTGGTTCTCATTTTATTGTTGCGATCCGGAATGACGGCGGCGCAACACGAACTATTGGCGCTATTGTTCATTTTCACGGTTCGCGATAAATTAAATTGTTGTTTGATAACCACTAGAGCAAATTGGCCGCTTGGATCGCGGCGGGCAGCCGCCACTTTTCGTGAGCCCGACTATAGTGGGGATTATCGTTGCGCTATGAGACATGTCTCGTCGTTCATATTTTTGTTTTATTTTATTATATTTCGCTTTGCTACAGTAACATATTATATATATATTTCATAGAGCGGACTTTACCACTTTTACCCTTTTTAACCCTTTGGGTTTACGTTTTCAAAAATTCTTTCTTAATGAAAATTTAGAGCATTATATATTATATAGATTATTTACTAAGCTTTATCGTATTACTGTTTTTTTAGTAAATTAAAATATAATTATAATTCCTTTTCGTCGATGAAAATTAGTTGTGTAATAACGCGTATACGTATATAAAATAAAGTTATAAAATATGGACTTTGTTCGAATTAAGTCGTGATGGTTGAAGAAACTTATATTATATAAAACGATATAATATGTTTTATCGGCTGTACGTAATACGATGATTTATCCTTTTATCATCCTGACCCAAGAAAATAAAACAAAGTTCCGACTATTATTAGTAAACTAATAAAATATTATACTATTTAATAAAAAATGGGATGTTAGATTCGAATGAGACACAGCTAGGTGACGGGTGATCGATATCGGTGAATTGTTCTTATGAATTTGAAATCGATGTGATTTCTTTCTAAATCGTCGAAAGCTGCGATATTGTACTAAAAACTGTTTGTGAAACCGATGATCGGACCAAGTCTTCTTGTCAAAAGCGTAATGGCTAAGGTTCGGACTCTGATGACTTTTGTGAACTTTTTTTTAAAAATGTTTTGGTAAAACAGAAATCTAAAAAATTACCTTTTATTCTACGTTTTTAGGAATTTATTATTTATTTTTTTATAATTATTTTAAGCATTTTAAAGTAATTTTCTGAAATTTCATATTGAGAAAATTTATTCATGATTTTATTATTTATTTATTTTATTATTAGATAGTAATATTTTTCCATTTGCAATCCTGATAGATTGTTACAATTTGCATTTCGTACATACATTTTATAATATATGTTTAATATTATACTTAAAACTCTATATAATTTCGTATTAAAAAATAAAATAAAATAACAATTCTAATAATTTTGATAGTATTATTTATATTTTTATAATTTATTTGATAGTATTACGAATTGAGTTTTTTTTAGAATATTTTAATCATGGTAATGCATTATTCGAGGCATTTTTATAAGATTTTTCGGACATTTTCTTTTAAAGCGTCAAAGTCTGAGCTTTAATGATGACAGATACACGCAAAACAATTAAAACACATCGTAGTAAAATAAATAAATTTCCTGTTTCACTCAGAATCTAAAACAATATCACGCGGACGTGGAGAATCAAAGTTTTGCTATAGTACAACGGAATAGCCGTTGGTCACGACGGCTTTCATAATAATTACCGAAACCACAGACCGGATTTCGCCGGAACTGAAACTTTTTTCGACATCGGAAAATATAGTCGTGATCAAATAATATATAATATACATTTAGCAATACACACATCACACGCATATCTATAGATATACTCCATACGTTTAGTAATCACGTCTGATTATGCGATATAATTATCAGTTATTATTTACCATTATATGTTCGGCTCGTCAACTTTTTTTGGGTTTTTCATTTGAAAACTTTTAACTTTTTTTTGAAACTATCCAAACAGTTATCAATAGTTTATCGTCTACACTGTAGCGTTCAATATAGAAAATTCGCGAAAAAATTAAAATCTTGTCGTTATACTTTTGTACGTGATAAACTTCGTAGATCGTCACATACTAAACTTCTAATCGCCATCGATCACACTGTCAGTCAGGATGGCCGAGCGGTCTAAGGCGCCAGACTCAAGGCGTCTGCTTTGGCTCGCTAATACGAGCTTGATTTGAGCGTTCTGGTCCTCATCTGAGGGCGTGGGTTCGAATCCCACTTCTGACAGAACTTTTTTTTTTCGATTTCGACAATGCGATCGCGTTTTATTTGTGTTTTCTTGTAATTTTTGCGAGACGAATTGACTAAAACTTGTGTGGACTATCGATTTTTTACTCGATTTAAAAAAAAACAACGAACATCAGCACTCTCGTTCACGAAAGCGTCACTCAAAACGTTATGTATATACAAGTGTTTAAAATACAAAGATTTTTTAATTTTAAATTTTACTCAAAAAGTTCACGTAATCATAGGTTTCTACAATGGGCACAATGGGTCAGGATACAGATTTTCGATCAAGGGGAGCTAAAAGCTCCCTAGCACCTCCCTCTAGTCACGCTTTTCTCTTATGCTGAAGTGACCTCACTGGAAATCTAATACTCGGTGACGCGGGCGGTTTTGATCAAACTTCATTGCCATAAGTTTATACATTGCGTAGAAGCGCGAATATAAATTATCCATGAAGAATTTCCACCAAATCGAGTAGCCCCAAACCCCGTGAAATCGATATTGAATTCTTGCTAGTTATTATTAGAACAATAATTGCAGCACCGACAAACGCGTTTGCAAAATTAATAGACGTGTCCCTACGTACGCATTGTTCTCATTGTTCGGTGGTAGGTATTTATTTATAGCTTTTTTTTTTTTAATAAAAGAAAAATTCAAACTTTAATTTAATATTGTATGTATTTTTATACTTCAATAGCATTCGCAATAAAACAAAATATCAAAACTAACTGCGACAAATAAAATGATTAAAATATAATATTTGTTATGAAATATTTTAAATTAAATCGAGCAATGTTCGAACGCGACGGTAAAAAAAAATCCATTGTGTAAAATCATTGTTCACAATTTAGTATTCATAAAAATAAAAAAAACCCAATAAAATTATGAAAAACATGTGTAAACATAATAATTAAATTGTGTATTGGTCATATCGTGTTTGCTTTGAAATATGCGTTGCGTAGGTACGAATTGTTTATAAAAAATGATAAATTCAGTACTTTTTACTATCTACGAATAGTTTTAAATTCAGATAAAATTATCGAAAAAAAATAGTATTTATAACCACCGGTAGTTTTTATTAAAAATAATATTGAGTTGGTTTGTACTTATAAATTATATTCCTAAATATTTAAGCTTCTGGTTTTTTTCTTAAGAACTTATTATTAATATGTCCTGATATGATATTAAAAAACAAAAAAAAATGTTTGAAAGCCGAGAAATATAAATTATAGTTTAAAATGAGAGCGTATTTTATGATTTGCTTAAAAAAGTTTCCGCTGAACTTTTAAAAGTTGTAATTTTCGAAATGACACAAATAAGAAATGATGATATATGAATATTTATATACGTAAGGCATAATAATATATGACGTATGAATATAATAAGCTGCAGGTTAGGTACTCTATATTAGTGTGCACGTTTTTATTTTTTCATGAAAAATTCCCAAAAAATAATACTACATTAGTATAATTATTAATTTCCGTCACCCAAGGGTAAAACTTCTTTTTTTTTTTATATAGATAATGTGATTTATCGGAAACTCTTAAAAATCGGTGCCTGTCCCGACCAACCTGCAATGTTATTGTTGGTCATTGATGGTTCGTCGACTATCGATGTATTCAAAATCGTTCGTTTTTTCCATTTGTTCCCACGAATATTATTCTACGTTTTATTTGGATTTCAAAAATACATGACAATACACGACGAATGCTCGGTGAAAATGAATAGTTTAACTGTTTATTTTTTCTTCAGAAAAACGATGCCTATAGCAATATACGGTAACTCGTATGAAAATTCGATTTTATAATTTTTTTTTCTCGAGTACACACCCAAAGATAGATAAAAAATATTATGTTTTTTAAGTGATGTAACAATTATAAAAATCAAATTTAATAAACATTAATTTCGGAAAAAAGTTATGGATAAACACTTATAAGGTCCTACTACTCAAACTTAACTTTATCGCAGTAAAATAATCCGCAGTAATAAGGAGTCCTGGATGTTAAATTTTTTTGATACTTCAAAAATCGAACTCCTTCACAATGTTATTTCTGTTTCGAACTAAAGAACACCGTGGTTACGTGGGTGTACGTGCGCAGCCCCTAAAAACAAGTTAGTCTATAGGTCATAATGTTGTTTCGCGCCCCCCTTTTAATGAAATTCTATTACGTATTTTGTACATAAAACCAGATTAAGCTAATACACGAGTTTAGGCAAGTCGTAGTCAAATTAAAACTTTTCCAGAGACATTACAATAATTCTAGTTTCTCCGCTACTTACAAGAAACGCACGCACTTATTAAACAAAAAAAAAAAAAATCACAAGTATACACATAATTTGTCGAATTAAATAGACTGCCGTCGACTCTCGTATGTATATAATGCTGTTTGAAATTCAATCATTAAAATATCCATATTTTAACTCAAATCAACTCGTTATAATCACGCGATAACCACTATGGCTCGCGATAATCAAATATAATTGAATAATAGTAAAATTTAATTTAAAATTGACTTTTTTTCTCTAACAATACGATTAGTAAATATAAAAGGGTCATTCGAGTTAAAACAAAATAAAAAATACAGTGCATCGTGAGCACGTCCTTTGCGCATGCCTGTGGCTAAGAGTTTCAATAATTAAAATTTGTTTAAAAACAAATAAAAATATTTAACCATTTTTCAATAAAATTCAATCGTTATCTGTAGCTCAATATTGGTTTTCGATAAACATAGTTATTGAATGAAACAAAAAAAGCTGTTCATTTCTGAATAAAGAACCATAAGTCTTTAGGTGGCTACGAATTGAGTAATTAAAAAGAAAAATGAACATTTTTTGTTAATCTGTTTAATTGGTATGATATAGTGGCAGCGGCAGCGGCAATACCGTTTTTATTATCATTTATCAACTCAATAAATCTTTTCTATTCTCCGTCGATTTAGATAGTCTAATTATTGAAATTGGCATTCATGTCAGGATGGCCGAGCGGTCTAAGGCGCCAGACTCAAGGGGATCCCTTGGCCTACTATGTAGGTCGGTTGAGCGTTCTGGTCCTCATCTGAGGGCGTGGGTTCGAATCCCACTTCTGACAAATTTTTGTAATTCTTTTTTTGCAAAATTTTTATCAAAAGTTTTTGATTCACCACATTTATATATGTTATTGTGTTACAATATTGAATTTATACCTATAAACTGTTTTAAATCATGTTATTCATTTTTTTTGTTTTTAAACGTTCAAATTTCTAATTTTGACAAAATCACGAAAATTTGCCAACTTTTTGTCATATGAAAAATGCATTGAACTTTTAATTTCAATACTCGAGGTTTGAATACATTACACAAAATTCTTTATTTTGTTCATAATTTTTTCAACAATGATTTCCGGCCTAACGATCGACACATTCGACTTTACATAACATTTAAAAACGCAGGAATCACAACGAACACGCGTGATTCTTCGATGCGATTTTCGCCGACACTAGTTTTTTTGTCGCCCTACTTACAAACAACAGTGTTTAACTTTTGCGTTTCAATAACGCTCGTTAGTAGTTTTAATATTACGAGAGAATAATAACGGCGCGCAAACAATTCAAGGCCGCGTAATTTATAGTGTTTATCGCGCCTCTTTTTTTCTTTTCTTTTTACGAGCGAATTACCGCGGTTTTCCGAAGAGGCGCGCGGCCAAACTGATTATTTTATGAGCTCGGGAGTATCATCAGATCTCGAGTCGCGTTAATGGTTTTATTGTGACGAATTATGCATCAACGTATTCGAACGGAACACGTATACAACGCCGCCGCCGCGCTGTACCTACTCGGCGCAAATAATTTGCAATAAACTTTTGTTCAATTATTTATTATAATTTGGAAACTTTAACCAACTCGTTTTACCTGCAGCGCCGGCGCCGGAAGTTTCTACTTAAATTGCGTTTTAATCTGTTTAAAATAGGATTACCGTTTGATACGCGTAGAATTTAAGAGATCGGCGAAACGGATCGGACCGCGAACGTTTCTTTAGTCGAAAATGCGCGCTCGCGCGACACGAAAGACTACTATACTAGCTTACATAAAAAAATAATAATGACATATCAAACAGATTTAGTCGGGAAATAGAATATTACTACAAGGTGGGACGACGTGTTGCGCAGAGAGTAGATATGACTATCATCGTTGTTTATAACGACCGTTATCCGCAGTCTGGTTACGCCGCTGAATCGATTCCGTTTTGGAAGAATCGCAATGTATATAAATACATTAAGTCGCGAAGAATAAATTTAATAATTAGGTACCAACAAATTTAAAAACAAACAATATTCTCTTCCAATGTGTTTTGGATAGTAATAATATAAATAGTAAATAAACAAGATATTGATATTGAAATCTCGATTGCAGTATGTCATCTCTTAAACTTTTAAACTTGAATTTTTGTAATTACGATTTATTAAAACACTGTTGACTGTATTACGTTCTAACTTACCGATGAAAATATGAAAATAGAAATCATCTTTCAAACAATAATACTGAATCCGTCTACGATTTTAAGCTAAATTCTCGAATACGCTGTTATAATAATTGTGCAGTGCAACGTTACACTAGTCAAATGTAATATGTACGTCTCGAGGCCGAATAATATGTGAAAATGAGACAATAATTTTTTGTTTTCTCTCGTTTTCTTAATGAGAATTCTTTTCAACTGCGATATTCAAATCTGAGTTGCGGTGCACGCAAGTTTATACTCCGTGTTTTATTTATTTTTTTGATACGCTAATAATGACGTTTTTGATGATGTGACGAACACGTAGTGTCGACAATTGTCGAACGTTATTGTTCGGTACTGTTCGAGCTCTTTTTTCGGCTCGACGACGAGTGACGGTCGATAATTGGTATTTCACCACGAACTTGGTCGGGCCAAATGTGTCAAAACAATCATCACGTCCGTTGTCGTTCATGTATTCGATCGTTTTAACAATAATATTGTATTTCGTCGCATTCGTCATCGTAATGATATAAAAATATATTATTAGTGTTCGAGTTGGAAATATAAACGGAAAAGAAAAGAATTATTAAAGAAAAAAATAACATATCGTCTCTCGCTACGATCGAATTCCACTTGACCTCTTCTTCCCATCGCTTTTCATCATAACAATCCAAACGGTGTTTGCATGTGCACTCAATGTACAAGTAGTTCGTAAGTTTTTCCTGCTTATATATTAACGTGTATCTATATAATAGCGGAAAAGTCTCAATTTACTTTTACGAGCGTTTGGAAATCAAATTCAGATGAAATCGGTTGTTAAAACGAAAAAAAAAAACAATTTTTCATTATACGCGATCTTAGTTTTTTGGTCAACATTACTAGAAATGGGTTAAAAATAAACAATGCCCTAAAAACGTTTAAAAATGCAAAAAAGTCCCCCAAAAAGTTCGTTGTTATAATAGTGTGTACTCGAAACACTTGTATTTTGGAAAACATCGTGTCAAGCGTTTCAGAAAAAAGATGCAAATGCATCGAAATCCGAGCCCTAGTAATAACAATATTTTCCATTTCGCAATACCATATCGCAATGTTGTTGCACGATACAGTGTTCTGTTACGCGCGTACACGACTTACGTACCCAAATAGTATGATAACAACTTTTTTTTATACCCGAAACCCAACTAGTTGCTAATTTTTTTTGCCAATTTTCTGGCCCTAAAAAAAAACTCACCACGAAAAACCATGAAAAACTTCACACCTGAAAAAGAAGTGGTCGGTCGCGAGAGCCTCTACCAGTCGTGGGCCTCGAACTCTTCGTAGCCCTGTTAAATCCGGAGTAAACTGGAGTGAATATTATCGTTACGTTACCGTGGTCGTCGCGGAGAAACGCGCGCGGCTTCTTACGTGGGTATCAGAGAATCCGGTGAGATTTTCGATCTATTATTCACGTCGTCTAATGTTTCGCGACGAGGAGGTTTTTCGTTTTCGTTTCCATCGTATAATCATATTTTAGCGGATTAAATAAATAAAATGCACAAAATCGTAAAAGCTTATTACCTGCGTAAATATTTCTACCTCGAAATCCTCAACGGATACTCTGGGTACATCGTGATATTATAATGCGCTGCAGTGACCCGCGTTCTTAGAAACGAACTCGAAGCGTCTCTTCCCTCTCCAGTTAGTCGTCAACTTATGTGCTACTTTACTTGGACGCATTCGCGATTACTCGTCATAATATAATAGTATATATTATTTAAGCGCCGTTGTAATAATTCAATGTTTTCGTAACAACGATGTTGCAGCGCAGGAATATTAAAACTATTGAGATATTCGGTGCTGCAAAATCGAGCCGGAACGCGCGCGCTGCCGCCGCGCCGGCTCGGGCAAATGTCGAATTCGCCCGCACGAATTTCTTTTTTCTTTTTTTAAGATCAATATCATAAGAGAAACACTTTGTTCCTCGCATCCTTTACTTCTTTCGCCTACACGCATTGCATTCGTTTTAATTTAAAACTTTCAAATCAAACGTTCTTTTTCGAACAGCGCTTTACGACCTTTCTTCCACCACGATGTCTCGAATTCGATTTAAAGTAATAATTTTTTTTCTTCTTCTAACGACGAAATAAAATAAGGTCCTATATTTTTATCATTTTAGCTCGACGGTACTTGGTTTTTATTTTATTTTTTTCAATCGCCGTAAATTAATGAAATAGACGTGGCCGCCGTGTTCGTCCGTGAACGAACAGTCTTTGTTGTTTCAGTTTGTTGGAGCAGTCTTTTTCTCTCGTCTCTCCACTAGTTTACGCCTGGTACGACGACGAGCAACCGAATATGCACGATGCATCGTCGTCGCGTCCCCCACACCTCCAGCAATGCATTTCCGTGTGCATTTACCATGTGCGTTGCGTTTTCGAAAATAAACGTGTAATAGACATAATATTATTATAAATAGTGTAATAGGTAACACACGTCAACGGTGGCGGTTAACCACACCGGTCGTCGTGTACACTAATATTATTATTATTTCCCAGGCGTGCTATGACAATAATTAGTTTCGCAGTATTACAATATTGTTATAATGACATTATACTTCGTTTGACGACGGCGGTGACTAACAAACCGGCCGAATTTCGATTACGTTTATTTTCACACCACTAAACCAGCGAAACCATATGAAAAAAGCATAGTGTCGGTAGAGATTGGAATCGAATGAGATACAGATTTGGGGCGATTGATTTGGGAGAGTCGGTCTATTTAGTTTTAAACAGAAGAGTCCACCCGACTTGGGTGGATCGACCTATGTTTTTAAAATAGATGAAATACCTGATTTCGTAACAAGCCTATTTCTTTTGAAAACTACGTTATCTTTAGAAAATGGTGACATAAATTATCTGAAAAATGTTTATAGTTCTTAAAGCTATTTACTTTTAAGTTACGATAGAAAAATGTTTTCATTTAGTCAAAAACCGGAAAAGCGAAAACGCTGACAGGTTTTTTTCTTCAAATTTTGGAAAAATTAACCACCTGAAGTACTAGTTAGACAAAATTTGTGGTCAGAAATCATCCTCAAAGTCAAAAACATGGCCAATTTTTCAAGTGGAAAATGTGTTGACAGACACTAAAAATAAAAACATACTTCATAGTAAGACCAATACATCCCTCGCTTTACTCAGAATCAAATACGATTATTTTCACCGTTGTTCTCGATATTTTTAATTTTTATATTATACGATCCCCTCTTTTTTATTAAATCTCTTTCTCCCTTCTCAATTTATTAAAAATTAATTCCTGTCCTTAAGTGCCTCCAATGGGTGGGCAATTCACAGCACTCGAGCCATGTAATACCCCCATCACATACGTTTATTGTAAAATAATAATTACATTTTGTTTATGTATTTTCATAAAAAAGGTAAAAAAAATTAATAAATATTATATGATGTTTAATTATAGTAACTGCTCGGTAGCTGTTTTTGCGATTTCAGGTTTAATTGTATCTTACGAGAGTATTTCTTCGCGCTTGCGACATTAATAATTATAGTTGAACAACAATATTTTATCCGTGGTTTTATTTCTCGCGTAGAACCGTCGCGATCGTAACAGTTACTTTTATTTCAAGAACAACTCTTGAGAACCCCGGTGTAGTAACCGCGACGCGGTTTCGTGTTCCTTCAGCTATTTCGTCGTTGTTAAAATAAATCGCAGGTCCATTACTCGGGGATTTCTCGCCACTCGGCAACAATACGTAACAATATTCGCCGTACTCGGCGCCTGGAAAAATTGGCTTATTCAAAACTATAAAAACATATAATAATAATAATAATAGACGAAAATTGTCAGCTTTTCGGATATCCCGCGAGAACGAGACGTTTAATGTACGCCGCGCCGTTTGACAAAACAGAAATTAATGGTCTATCGTATAAAACGTTTGAACGGAATAATTTATTTATTTTTTTTTTAAAATATCCACCGAGGATTAATGTTTTCTTTGTTTTAAATCGACCTCCGCTCGTGGGCGGTTTCGTGTACGAGGCGAATATGCATGATAATGGGAAGGAGGCGGGGGGAGAAACAAAACGAACGAAAAAAAATAAAAACTCGACTCAAATGGTCAAAAATATACATCATTTAAATATACAAAAGAAACGATAATAACTGTTTTGTAAACCAGAACGTATATAGAAACCCCGCAAAGAGTTTTCAGTATTACTATTATTAATTTTTTCCTTCTTTTTTTTGGATCAACATCGATTGTAGTCCTTCAAAACTGCAATGACGCAACGAAATTTATGTGTGTGTGTGTGCGCGCGTTCGATCGTCCGTTTCTTTGGCGTGAAATAATGGAAATAAATTGTGTTTTTATTATTGAGTTACCTTGGCTACGACGCTATTATTATTAACGTATTGAAAGAAAAAAAAAAAGGAAAAATTTTAATTAACAACGGACACGAGAGAGGTCTCTAAGTGAGATTGGTTTACCTTTTATGGGTTTTTTCACTCCCACCCCAGTACGCTTTTCCCGTGCCGTCTGCGAGCTCTACGCGTACGTGTGTCGGTCCGCGGCTGAATTTAAAACCTAAGGACGTAAAACAATTAAACCCGACGGTCTTTTTAAGTGCGAGAAATCTGTCGAATTCGGGTCTCGCACGTCAACGGCGTACAAGACGCGGGTGATATTTCGGCTGCAGTCCGCGCGTACAAATAATAGGTATTTATGCGTGCGCGCCCGCGCGCGTGCGCGACAAAAAAACGCGTTCGCGAAATCTCAAACAATTTCAAGGATATTTCTTTTATGTTTTTACTCTATAAATTAATTTTCAAGGACATTTTCGCAGGTTTAAAGAGCATTAAAATCCAGTCCCTAATTATTATTACCATCTTCGACACGTCTCGGCAAACATACACATTTTTAAGAGATAAGAAAAATATTTGAGTTATCGAGGTTCTCGAGTAATCGAGAGCCGAGTTAACGAAGATTCGATTGTAGCTAAACTCGACTTCAAACGATTTCAAAACATATGACTAATATGTACCTACACATCAGCAACATAATCCATCCGAAAATATTCGTTCTACAACAACAATAAAATTATGTTAATTTTTTTTTACAATACGAGAGGTAACTCAAAGTTTTAAATAATTTCCTAAAAGTTTGAGTCGTCCGACTTGAATAATGTCTGGATCTGAAGTTTTTTTTTCTTTAACCTTCTCTTACAGTTATCGAGAAAAAAAACATTAATTTCTAACGTTGTATATAATCGGTTTTAGTAGATGTATGAAAAACAAACGTTTACAAATAAAAACTCGAAACTAAATAACAATCCAATTTTTCAGCAGGACAAGATAAAACAGTAATTATGTAATTTATGTACTGACGTCATTTTCAACGTAAACAAATGATTATTAACTCATTCCGCGATAGGTATTGTATAACTTGTAATAAGTGCCGATTTGCTTCTTCTGGGGTTTTTTTTCTTTTTTTTTTCCGGATTAAAACAGCTGATAATTTCGATAATTTAACAAAACTCGATGTGGCCACGACGACGATAATAGGTTCCCGTATAAGAGAGTAAACTTTTCATGATAAAAGCTCGTTTGGACGAAACGCGCGTTATTACACTAATAATATCTCTCGGGAGCGAAACGACAATAATAATGACATAATAATTATACGATAATTCATCAAATTTGGTGATTGGTTTATAATTTCTTTAATTTAAACTTTACGACACCGTCGTATTTCATATTCATTTGTTGTTTTACAACTTCGATCGATCGATCGATGAGATATTTTCGTATTAATTTCGGCCTGGCACATTCATTAGCGTATACGACGCATTTTTTACGAGTAAAATGTATCTTTTTTTGTTTGTTTGTTTGTTTGTTCTTTATTTTCCCGTGTATATTTTCACGTACGAAATACAAATAAAAAAGTGAAACTTCAACAATTCGCACAAATAAATAATAATTTATTAACAATAATAATAAAATATACATAGGTAATAATATTTATTACGTTTGATTACTAAAAAGGTCAGTACAATATATATTTGTATTGTTTAACATTATAATAAGTCGAAAAAAAAATACGGATTATTGCTTTTTCGTTTCTTAATTTATTCTTAAATTTTCATAGGTTAGCTGTCGACTTCTCTCGATACGTCTGTGTATTCCTACTCTTCTTATAAACTCAACAATTATTATATAATTAAAAAAATCTGATACATAAACGTAAGCATATATGTCACGAAGCGTCAACATTTAGAAAATCTATATTTTATGGATAGCATATTATCGATAAAACGTTTCGAGTTCAGTATGACTATATAATTATGTTGTACGTGCGACGGTTAACGGTGAAGTTAACGCGGACTTCAAATGGATTTGTAAGTCTCCACGCGAGATACGAGTACTCGTATTATATTATTATGTGAATGAATAATACTCGTGGCGTTCTACCGATTAAATCGTACCGAATGTATGGCTTGTAAAATATAATAAATTAAGACCAAGTTTCCCGAACGGGTTGTCATTCAGCAATGAAAAGCTGTAACGATTATTGTACCTATTAACTTATCAGAAACGTCAATTTCACGGAAAGTTGTGTGTTTAGTTGATACCGGAGTTCGAATTACGCGCGCACGTGTCTATCATAAACGCATTATTTAAATTATTTATATTTCGCATGCGTTTTCGTATACGGTGTGTTTTAATAAACGATAAACGAAACGATCGTTCCGGTGGAACGTAAATGCTGGACAAAACCTGCAACCGCCCGTCGTCATGAGAAACAAAAAAAAAAAAAATTCAAAATATACAAACAAACATCGGTTTGTCAAAAACTTAAATTAACATATAAATCAGTTTTCAGATAAGTTTTTCGGCCGTGTTATCAGCATTACAAATCAATTAATCGACTCGTTTATTTTATTTATTATTATATCGATTGTCGTTTATGAGATATAAGTATGATATTATTATAATATTTTATACAGCTTAATTTGGTGTGACAGTATCATATCTCGAGAATAATATTCAAAAGATATTTCAAAGGATATTAATAGCAACGAATATATTATGAACACGAAATATTTTCATATCCATCAAAACTTCAAAACATAAATAATTATATATCCTTTTATTTTTCTCGTTCGTTATTATTAATTGTATACATATATATCAAGCTTACAGTTACTAAAATTTAGTACGAACTTTGTTTTTGAAGGCAG
Source organism: Drepanosiphum platanoidis (assembly GCA_948098885.1). NCBI lineage: Eukaryota > Metazoa > Arthropoda > Insecta > Hemiptera > Aphididae > Drepanosiphum > Drepanosiphum platanoidis. Next base: position 20,451,803 of record OX402530.1, on the reverse strand, counting down.
CACTTCACGACTAATTTTATTGAATCTCTCGATCAATATCGAAACGTAGGTATCGAAGTCATCGTTCTGAAGTTTGATTTTTATGAGTATTAGTTTTGTAAAACACCACTCAACAACTTGGCCAACAATCACAGGCAGCGTACGATATAATTTGAAAACGCCAAATGAATTTGTAACGGTACCGTTCTCTCGAAATAAATCGACAAAATAACGTCAACGCAAGCGAAAGAATATTTCGACTGATTGTGTTAGATCATACGAAAAAAATCTTATCGTGAGACATTTTTAGCGCGTTAAAATCTAATTTCTACCAAGTCTATTCGTTTCTCGACGAGCCGACGATTGTAGATGTACGAGTATTGTATTCGACGACTCCATTTGACATCTATTAGATATTTAAAATTATTACGAACGAATAAATCTTGCCGCCCGAACATTATGTGACGCACTCGAATCCATCGACAATTGTGGCGTTTCCGTTCGGGGGGGGGGGGGGGGAAGGTGTCTACGACACGACTACGAAATAGAATTTTAAAAATCACTATTAAAAAGAAAGTCCTATTTACACGGCGAATAACTTCACGACGATTTGTTTTATACTTCCGGTGAAAAAAACAATTGTAATTGCAGTAACGCAAGTACAATATGCACTATAAGAAAAAAAACCTCACACCTAGTATTATAAAGCACGGTACAGTACTCGACAAGTATATTTAATATTAATGTACCGTTGTGAATACTAGAAAACTAACGCGATTTTACTTTTTATTTTTATTTAAAAGTGTAAAAATGTACGTCGTTGTTTCCATCAGACATTAAACGTTGCATTTCTATTAAGATTAAAAAAGATACGATATTGCTGCCGAAAGAACAACGATAAATATAGATGATCAATAAACGCACAACACCGAGCGTTGTAAATCCGCGGTTCGTTAAACGAATAATGATTATATTTTATGACTTTAAGTTTCAATAATTTCATAGGTTTATTCTTTTGTACGTTTCATACTTGACGCGTTTGATTATTTTATTTTATTGAAATCCGTCGACTTGTAATAATGTCCCGTACGGATAACGTTCACGCGAATCATTTTCTCGAGAAATCCCATAGTAGTCGCTATCGTCGTCAGGCACGCAGTCAGAATTTTATTTAGGGAGCAGTCTAAAAGAAATGATCGAAGGATTGTACGGGAGAAGTCCCCACACATCATTTTTTTTTTTTACAGTTCCTAACGAATGATTTTCAATACAGTTTTAACAAATCGGAGACGTAAAGGCGTTCGTCGATTTGTATTACCTACTCAAAAAATATTTTATAACGTCCGATCATCAGCGCTTTATTTTTATACCATAACGTAACGCGTAATCGTTTTATTACCACGTGTTTGATTACACAATGTATTATTTTAATTTCCGTTGTCGAAATAGTTACGATTTTATGGGAAAATATTTGGAAATTTCGGAGTGGGCCCAGTCGTGTCTGACGTGGGCACGAAAAAGAACATGTCCCGAACGTTCTCGTCGTCGCATTCAGAAAAACGAGAAGAGTAGAAGAGTCGAGCACCGCATTTTTTAATTCATACGCAAAACGTAGATATCAACTACGTACATATCGTTATATAGCGATGCAACTCAAAAATGCATATTTTAAACACGCGCCGAAGCGGTGCTCGACGAGTGCCGCGTGTACAGGTCGCACAAATGGAAATTTCACGAGTCCGTCCGATCGGCGGGTACTTGTACACATCTCGGTTTCGAAGGAAAATCGATTTTTTTGCTTTTCGTTTTTCAACTGCAGCCGGGTCGTTATTATTATTGAATGGCGACAAAAATATCGACCGTAGTCTGTAGGGCTGATGTAACGTTTTTGCCGTCCGCTTTCATCTGAGTTGTGTTCTGATCTGAAGTCGTTGACAATAGAGTACTTGAAAAATTAACTCGCGCGGCATATGATTGAATTTCATCGTCGAAACGAATCGCAAACCACAGTTTTCACGGGTCGCGGGAATCAATACCCGCCCGTAGAACAGAAAACGAAAAAAATCATCGATCCTAGAATGATTTCTTTTAGGTTTTTTCTTTCGAATGTGTTCGAAATGCCGCGCGTTCACGGATTTCTCGATTTCTTTCGTAATCGATTCAAATATTGTACTACAAAAACGACGTGTGTTTTTCTTTGATAAAATCAATTCTATTTCGTTCTCTCTCGTCGATTCGTTGAAAATATACCGACAAACCGTTTCGAAAACAATTTTTCCGCGTTTAACACTTGGATACTCTTAAAGTAACAATATAAAACAAAAAACGAAAAATTATTTAGTGCACCACACTTTCAAATTTCGTAGTGCGCACTTCACTCTTGTACTATACACATCGTGTCGCGTAGCACTCACACACTTTTAGACTCCGTTTTTAACGGGTTTTTAATTTAATAAAGCTCGGGTTAACTTAAAAATATTATGTCTACGTAGGAGATGTCTATAAAATATTATGTCTACCCGCTTTTGTAGGAGTTTGCCGTCAGCCCCGAGCACGCCTTTTTTAAGGGCTCGAAAAGCCCAGTTCTTCGTTTACTGTGATATTTTAATAAATCGCCGGTTTCGAATTAAATTGCACTATTTAATAATTACATACCAAATTAAAGCTGGTCACCGTAAGTCCTGGCGGATATCGCGTGGTCATAATGAGTCAATTAATTACAACAATCGGACTGCAAACAGTGACTTACACGCGAAAGTCAACGTCGTCGGTTTGTTGTTAAATCTAATAATGAATTATGCATCGACGAATCGTTAAGCAATTTTTTATGTTGATTTATATCTCGTCCAAACTCTCGCGTACACGCTTAATCTGGTTTACGGACAACAATATATGCGTCGTTCGAATTTCATTAAAAGTGGCCCGAAACAACTTGTAGGCGCTACCCGCTTTCAAGGGCTATACACATGTACTCTTGTCCGTAATGATTTTATGTTTTGTTTTTTCATTCGCTTTATCGGACGTTAATCTTATTTCGCGCGTGAATATTGTTTTTTTGTTGTTGTTGTTGTTGTGTATTTTGTGCTTGTACGGGGAATATACTCAGATCGATACGAAAAAGTAAATATTAAACGGTATATCGTTAATACGGTTGACCTTTTTTTTGTTTTTTTTTTTTTAATGCAGATTCGTTTGTTTTCGAGAACATTTGCAGTTTTCATCGCGTTTAAAACAAACGCAAACTCGACAAGAGCGTAGATGATGGTAAATAATTCGGTAGAAATCCGCTTTTCGGTGGGAGGGGGAGAGCTCAATTTTTGAACGATCGAAAAAAAAATTCCACGTCCGAGCGGTTCGTTTTTAAAACTTTGTGATTCTTAAAACCGTTCCCATCAAAGTACGCCATATTCGCCGAGGTTTAGAAATCATTCAAACGTACGATTCGATTTATCGGTTTCATAATACGTATTTAACACCGATATTGTTTATAGCTTTAATAATATTTCTATTTGCATTGATAACATATTCGCGTCTCGGGCGGATGAATCGAGTGCACTAAAACCCCTAAAAATCGCATTTACATACTCAAAAGTGCAGTTTAATAAAATGCGTTAAAAATCGATACGAGTCTAAAGAAAAAAACGATATCTTCGAGTGAATAATATAACCATTGTCTTATGAAAGTCCACGACTGTTGCGTTTTTAGCTATCCAAATCTTATCGGATCGTAATGTTTATTACACGGTTAGTAGTACGCGGCGTGGGTAAAATATTCAAAAGAAAAAAAACACGAAAAAGCAACCAATAAAAAGCGCGTAAAAATTGCTTATGGACGAAAAATCCGTAAGACGCGAAAAAAAGAAAAAAATTACCCGAGAAATAAAAAATTCAAAATAACAGTTTCGAAATGGATCTCGTCGTCGTCGTCGTCGTCGGTAACCGATTCGAACGTTTTTCCAAGAAAGCTAATACGTACAATACAAATGCGCGTGCCGTGTACAATAAGCCGAGAACAATACGCTTTCCTAGTCGCACGTAATTAATTTGCGACCCGAAGAGCCGTTAGATTAACGAATACAATAGATCGAAAGGGAGTTTATTATTTGCCGCGAATACAATAAATCGACCGATCCCGTGTTTTCGATCTGATTAGTAATTAATATTTATACTGTTTGTGTAATAGTGTTTGTCGACTCGGCGTAAGACAATCGGATTATGATTGCGCATGAAAAATGCACGAATCGCCGGTGAAACCGACGTCTCTTGCGTGCCCGCGGTCTCGAGATCGATAGCGCGAGTCTTTTTGACGGGGCGATATTTTTTTCGTCGATTTCTAAATAATTGATATTCGACGGAGAAACACGATTCCAAAAAACAATTTGCGATATCATCTTATTATTATTATTAAAACGCACCGCGAAGTTTTTGGGCGATAATTACATTTTCGAAATAATAATCGAATTATAAACATTTGTTTTTGCCGTGCGAGAATATTATAATTTACAACGTCGTCGTGTATTATACGTATACGTACACGCGCTGCTGCAGGTATAATATAATACAGTTTAATCCAACGACATTGGATTGGACGCCGCTGCCGATAATATAATGCCAATATTTTTTCGGTTATCGCTCGTTTAATGGAAATATTTCATCGTTTTTCGTAAAAAAAATAATATCCGGTTTATGCGAAACATTATAATAAACGAATAGTCTGCAATAATCATTGTATACGAGTGAGTCTTATTCATAACCGAAAAACGTTTGTAGATTTCTAATTGTGTGGTAGCGTTGACCCCCACGTAAGATTCGGTTAAACTTATAATCTCATAAATAATATCATCAAAGGGTGATATTTTACTCTCGAGTCATGCGTTTATTTAAATTTGGAAAAATGTCCGTATACTTATCGATTATATTATTTTCCAGAGCGTATATTATTATTTTACGGTTTTCATTATTAGAGGTGTTCCGCGGGAGTATAGTTTTGATGGGTTTTTAATTTGGAACACGATGTAGTGAACTCGCTAGTACGTGCAGTACACTATTACTAGTCGGACGTACAGCAATTATTATATATTTAATGACGGCACAACGTGACTCTGTATCGTCAAACACACTCGGAAGAATTGTTAGTGAAATAAAAACAAACACTTGTACTTAGTTAAATTATACTTTCATGTTAAATACTTTATTAACACTTGTAAAAATATAATATATAATATTTGTAATAAAAAGACCTTAGAGGTTTCCGGCGATATTACCTTGGGGAGCAACGAGAAGCATAAGGTTATTGTTATTAGTTTCAACTCTTGGACATTTCTCAAATTACGGTTGGAACTCTACTCGTATTTATACTAGTTTTTAATCTGTTATTGCGGATGGCGTTCTCTCTCGGATTGGTTCTCCGAGGTGAACGAATTTTTTTTTTCGAAAAAGTTTATTTTGAACATGAAATTTACAACTTGTATACAAAAAATATGCGCAACACGAGTAACAATGATAATGTGATAAACACTATAACACGAAAGACACGATGCAGGAAGGCGCCCTACTCACTTTTTATTTTTAAGAGTACCTATTTAGAGGAATTTACGTTAGAGTCTTTTTGTCGGGTTGTCTGGCATGTGCTTGAGAAGCAAGGTGACTTATATTTATTCAACGGGCTAGGCCCTTTTTTACGTAATGTGTATTAATGGTAATTACAATGGTAAACTTAAGTACATGCATGATTAAGTATATTATACAACAATTTAGTAGATTGGCGTTCGCCATTAACCTTTTAAGAAGTTCGTCGGCTAAGTAGTTTGTGGTGGCACGTAAAAAGGAGCATTATATCTGGCGAATAGTCGAGGCACCTTAAAACGTATGCGCGAAACAAGCTCGGTGGAAGCATATCGGAGTTATCGCGACGGTTAAATTTTCTACGCAGTTTTTGGTAGGAAATTGTTGTCATTTGTTTTACATGTTTAATTTGTAGGTCGGTTTGTAAGGTTTCGTTGTTGATATACCAGGGAGATTTAGTTATTGCGCGTTAGAGGCATACGGATGGAAAGTTGTTGGTATGTTTGAAGGAGCAGCGTTTCCCAAGATTTGGATGCCGCAATACCACAGGAGAAAATAGTAGAACTTTGCGGTGTATTAGGATTTCGAGTTTGAGATTTGATTTAGACCTTTGGAGGGGTCGGAGTGAACGTAGTCTAGATCTGATTAATTGCTTTTTTTATCCAAAATATGATGTTATCTATCATAACATGAGCCCTGGGACGTGTTCGACTCGATTTCTATTGATATTGAAATTAAACAAATAAAATCGTTGTGGTATCGAATTCGTTCGATTGGTTTATTACAACGTTATTCAATGAATACTTTACGCCGTTTTCCTCCGAATAAATTACACGCGATTCGATTATTTCCAAATGCGATTTCTCGAAAACGTCAAGTGTGTTTAACCGCGAAATTTTTTCTCGCAACCCCGTCGTTCGATCACGGCGGTCGTGTATATCAGTTAGATGTCATTTCGTTGTGTCGAATTTTTCACGTTCTCCGGATCGCATCGATCCGCCGTTAAATGCGGAATTCTTTATTCGTCGGATAGGAGGCCACCGCGGCGGTGTCTACCTCGAGCGTTTTCAGAGTTTCCGTTTCGATCGCATGAATATAAATTATTTTACCGGCGAACACCACTCGGCTGTCCCAATTGGATTTCGGGCGATTATTATGTCATTTCAAAACGCCAAAGTCGTCGAGCTGAATAAACTCTAGTCTTCGGGCGGGCGCTTTCGACCTCCGAGACGACGCGAGAACCGATCGTATGACCGAGCGGATTAGCGCTCGGAAAGGATTTAGGAAAGTTGTGGGGCACGTCGAACGCGCCGACACTTTGACACGCGAGTAAACGTATGATCGGGCGCAGACATATGACGCGACGTGAAAACAAATAAACAAAATGTATAAAATGAAAAAAAAAATCGTATTCATAAATTTAAAATGCCTCGGAGTTTTTTTTTATTTCCATACAACACGAAATTCTCAATACGACGAAGAGAAATTGTGTTTGTTTGTAAAACAAAAAATATTTTTAAATTTTGATTTCGTGACGAATTCCATCGGGTCGAAACGTTCGTATACCGAATTCGCTCATGACTGTAACGAACGCCATTCGACGTCACGACATTCTGACACGGTCGAACACAGAAATCGTGGACTCACCTGTCGTCGTCCCTGCCTATGTAATGTCCAGATATCGGTTATATACCGAACTGGTTTGGAATCGGCGACGTTCCCGGCGGCTGGCTGTGTTCACCGCCGCCAGCGTTTAGTACAGTATCGACTCTACGACGACGCGCTACGCCGCACATACCGTCGTTTTTCTTTTTTTTCTTCTCGTCTTAATTTTTTTTTGACGTATTATTTTAATTCGTTTTTATATCTTTATTACCGTGACAAAACGGGCCGGATGAAATTAATTGAACGTGACATTCGACTTAATAATCCAAAACCCTTGACAACGGCCCTCAGTTCACGTCGGACGTGTGGACAAAGTCACTCGACCGATGGGGGGGAGGAAGGTTGGACTCTTCGCGAGCGGTCGTGTGCTGGGTATCGACGTGGACGGCGCAAACGCGCGCGTGCGGATACCTTCGATCCACCTTCCACCCACGGCGACCACGGACGTGCTGTTCTCACCGACCCGTCCGCCAACGACCGGAGGGCATGAGCGGGACAGTTTTGGGCGACCGAAGACGGGAGGTCCGGCACCGATCGAAGGCTCAAAAGTGGGCCAAAACGGGGCAGCGTGGCGAACGTGACCAACGTCGCGACAACGGCCACGCCAACCATGGCTATCGCGACCGGTGTTGCAGCAACGGCCACCGTGACGGCGGCCGCGAGAGTGGTCCCCAGGACAGCTTCCACGGTCCAGCCGGCCACCGTCCAGTCGTCCGCCGCGCACGCAGCCATTCATCGTCCACGCGCGTCCTGTCTTGCCACGTGACCGTCAGCCCACGACAACCGCGACATCGTTAGCGAGGGAACACCCTTTTCCGTCGCAAAAGTGGTTGAGCGGGGTGACCACTCACGACACACTACTCACGACTCGAGACAAAGGTGATTGACGCCCCCCTCCCCCGAGCGTCGTGTCACACGGGCACCGCGGTCTCACCCGTCGTCCCTCCCTGTAATGGTTATATCGGGAGATCCGACTGGTGGTGTCCACCGCCGCCAGCTTTTAAGCGCAGTATTGACTCGGCGCCGCACATACCGTCGTTTTTCTGTTTTTTTTCTTCTCGTCTTAATTTTCGACGTATTATTTTAATTCATTTTTATGTTAATATATTTTACCATGCCTAATCAATAAGTAAAAGTATATCATATATATTTATTACCGTGACGATTCAGAGCGCATAATATGTATAATTTTCCGCCGTCACGTCGTGTTTAGACACTGCAGTCGGCAGGAACCCCCGGGAGGGTTCGTATCGGTTTTTTTAGATAGATTATCCGGAGGGCCTCGCGCTCGAAAAACAGTCAATCCCGAGTGGTGTACGCACGTATTGTCATCGATTTTTCAACGCTATCAAAGGATTCCGAGGTCACAGACTATTTAGAATCGTGTTTCCGACTGGGTATATTACCTATTTATATTCACCGGCATTCGTTGTACAGTTAACGACTCGGAACTGTTGAGATTCCCAAACGCTCGGAGGTCTCGTAACACTTACGCCGCGTTATGTACCTACCTCTGGCGCGAGATAATTTCTAAAACATCGCGCCGTTTTACGACGGCCACCGTACGGCTCGGAGGAATTTCATCGCAAAAGGCGTTCGGAATAAATCTACTTTGTTATGATTTTTTTACGCGGGTATTAACGCCGTAATCGGCGGCGCGGACCGCCCTTTTTTCTTTTGGCGTCTTCGTCGGACGCTCAAACCGAGGCGGATTCTTCCGTCGGCCCTGTAAAGTTTAATAACGAGCGAAGAGAGCGAATTCCATAACGAAACACACAATCCTCCGAATTGCGGAGAAAACGAAAAATCACCGCGCGAAATAAATACGAAGTTTGCGATTCAGACGTTCACGATTTTTAACGCATATTTTTGCGCGTCGCGACATCGTCGGGTTTAAAGTGTACATTTTTTTAAATTTTTATTTCCTATTTTGAACATTTACCGAACCCGTTCCGTTCTGATATTATGAGTTATTATTAGAAAAACGTATTCATTTGTCCAGTTTCTAAAAATTCCCTAAAATTCGTTGAACATACCATCTCATATAATATTATGTAAAATCAATAATTATTAATACTTAATAATTATTAATAATTACTACTAAATTACCGGATCGCATCGATGACATTCGTTAGAAAAAAGTCTTGCGTTGTTCTATAATAAATTTAATCACAAGTTTTAATCGTTTTTTACAAATATATTTCCAAGAGTCTATATACGTTAGAAAATTTGATTTAATTTTTTCTTTTCTAATTCAATAACGTTTGAAATGTATCTTTTAACATTTATCAATTATTTCGTTTAGTATATCTTATCGTATGAACGAATTCGAATAGAGCTAATAACATGATGTAATTTCAAACGATTCCGTGGGGCCTGACGAAGTGGTTTTTAAAATTCCAAATACTATTGTTATCTCACGATAACAATGGAGAAAACCGGACTGTAAAAACGATAGTTTAGACTTTTCGAACAAATGGATACAGAGAGAAACAACGATCTTTGGAAACATCGAATTCAAAATATTCGAAAAAACCGTTGCATAGGTCTCCCGTCCGTCCCGCCCATATTAATTATCCTTCACTCGACTCCAGTATTTCCTTTCCCCCCCCCCCCCCAACCACATCGCTAAACCGCTAAACGGTCACTCGCCGAACGTCCCGGAAACGTAATTTTTCCGTTTCTCCTCTGCCCGTCACGCCGCCGAGTCGGCAAACACGTTTTATATGCGTCGTCGTACTAACTATGTACTCACGCGTCAAACTCGCCATTATTCAGAATAACGGACACCGTTAATTATTTAAACATCAATCTCTCTCTCATCTCTCACCTCTCTCTCTCTCTCTTTCCGGCGCCGGGTCGCTTCGATATTATTATCACCCGAGTTCAAAATTACACCGTCGGGCTCAGTCAATTTACTCAAACTATTATTATTGTAATCTATACACCGGGGCAGGCGGGTAAATATTTTCCTTGCCTTCCGCGCGAGCTTACGCGATAAAACCGTTTCGCGCGAGCACCAAACGTCCCGCGTGCAATATATCCTTTACGACGACGACGACGTATATTATAACCTCTGCGTCGCAAGTCGTTTCCGATTAAACAAAAACTCTATTGCATAATCATACCGGGAAACGACTCGAACAGTTAAATATTAAACGCGTATTAATTATACGCATACAGGGTGTGTCCCGGGGGTGGGGGGCGATCTGACACACGCCGCGACCGGTTCTACTTTATACGCTTTAAAAGTTTTTCTATCTTTTTTTAAATAATAAATGTCGTTTCATACGCGCCCGAGCTGCGTACATCGTAGCATACGTATTATGTTTCCCGACGATTTTCGCATTTCAAAAACGTACACGTATGTAATTAACAACGATATTCCGATGGCCGTCTAATGCTAAAAGTAAAAAAAAAATATTGAAATTTTAGTACGCTTCCAAAACTCGCGGAAAATTAACCACTACCTTATAGAATATCGTCGTTAAAAAGACGTTTCCGAGACGTTTTTGTCAAAAACAAAATACTCGTCGTCACGAACTTTGGATTTTAGAAACGAAAAAAAAAATTGTACGTCATGATCAACCGTAACACTGCCGGCATCTACAGTAGTCCTAATGACTGCGTGGAAAAAAACAAAACGAATTTAAAAATATCGAACGGAACGAGGCGACGACGACGTCACGATGATATCGTCAGAACTTCGCGAGATATTCACCCTGTATTATTGTCGTTCGCAATACGTATAAACGAGAATCGATTACTAAATTAATTAATATTTCGTCCATTCGACGTGAATTAAAATCCAATGAACCCTGAACGCGGGTTTCCATTACACCGTGTACCGTGGTCCGGTGAATTTTATATCACACGACCGTCCATATATTATTTTACGAACGTCATTTGATTGTGGTTCGTAGTGTTCGTACGGTTAAAAACATTAGCCGCTGAACCGTGACCATTCGAATGATATTTTATCATACGGTATCGTGTCATCATCGTTTTATCTGTGATTATCATATTTTTATGATAATAACTATAATTCTTTTAATTTTTTTTTACCAGCACGGTTTATCATGCGGTTACAAACGTGTAGTTATCTCAAGGTAAAAGGAAATTATAATTCTAATTCTCACAACAGAAACACTATATTATAATAGTTTACCCGGTTATTTTAATAAGTATATAGGATATAATTCGTCTGTGCATTTAAGCTTTAAATATAATATGAGCTCTTCGACACAGACGCGCGGGAATTTGCACTTTATTTGCACGATATTCGTTTAAATTTTAAACAAACCGATGACGACCATAATAATAATTATCGTCGCAAAATTCTATTACCGCTCTGCGAAACGTCGAATCCAATCTAATTATTTATTACCTAATCGTAATGATATTAGATAATTCGTAATGAATACATAATTATATAACAATAGTAATAACACCAACGAGTGTGTGTTTGCCCTGAAACCGGAATAAGTGAAATACTGCGTGTGTGACGCGGCCAACGAAAGCCAAGTTGCGCGCGCCACCAGACCAATGACGGTCGAGTTGCTCGCGCAACCGATCGCGTGACGCTCGAAGGTACAGCAGCTAGACGATCAGTCTAGTGTCGACATCGGTTCAGAAAGTTTCTCTCGGTTTTTAATTTTTTTCTCCGTAATTAGTCGGTTATTATTATTTATCTCGTCGACGACAACGATCAAACTCTTTTAATCTCGTGGTTTTTTTTTCTTTTGATATTTTAATCGAGTTTTTATCGAGTGACTTTTGTATCACTATGCATACATTTTATTTCACAAGCCAACACGAACGCCGAACCCCATCTCAACAGCAACCCACCGACAGGCCGTGAGTAGTACCGATTATATTTATTTACAGTAGTCTATAGTGAGGGGGTTCATAGGCGCCGGGGGGGGGGGGTAGCGAAGGGTATCGACCGGTACCCAGATTTTTTTCACGAGGTAGCAAAGTCATGTGAAAAAAAAATCGTAATTTTTACACCGGAAACTTATTACGATCGGTTCGATCAGTTATTTGATTCATATATTATTATTATTATAACGCTGATATTTGTGTTTTGTCACGTCACTCGTACGTCAGGGGCAGCCAAACTTTTTTTGGCCGCGATCTATTAAAAATACACTTTCCTTTGAGGATCGACTTCCATAAAACATTTTTTATTATTGAGTATCTTTAATTATTAAGAAATTACCACTCGCATAAAGTGTATATAAACATTTACATAAAGTAATATAAACTAATTAATCGAGGAGTCTAATCAACATTCGTTCACGTCTTGTTTTAATTTTTCAACTAAATTTTTTTAAATTTTCGTGCGCGTGGCTTGAAAATAACGATCCACCTGGAAATCGTCCGCGATCGACCGTTTGGCCGCGCCCGCTACGCGTTGTTATAACCATACTCGTTTTCAAAAAAAAAAAAAAAAATCGACCGTGTTAAATTATTTATTATTTTAAAAAGCCGAAAGTGATTTATTTTCTCATAAAAAAAAATGTAAAATAAAGAAAACGGTTTTTTTTTACATTAAAAATGTGCCGAAGCGCCCCGAGCATCTTCCAGTCGCGACGACGTTGATAGGCGGTAACTTTTGCAGACGATTTTCAACGAGTTCTGTAATTTTTTTCGCGCAAGTAGCCGTGGACCAAACGTGGTTTTGACTTTCGACCGCTCGCAGCGAATACTATAGCGCGACTATACTGACAAATCCGACATGGTTTATTGTTTTGTGTTTTTCAAATCGGAAAACTCAATTAACGCGGCCCGAACGAAATAGTTTTGATTTATAAGACGTAATTATATTTCGTAGGTACTACCCCCACGCTCCGGCAAAACGCGTTTTGTTTTCAATATAATATAAAGGACATTTTTCATTTTTTCAACAACGCTTTTTCATTATTTTTCAACTTTATAAACTGTGTAAAGAAAAATATTAACAATGCTACATGACGCCGGCGCCGCGCCGCCGCGCCGCCGTCCGTCGTGTTTTCGCCGATCTGGGAGGTATTACGTATATCAATTGCGCCGAAAATCGCGGGTATAGATAAAAAATTCTGGAATAGTAAAACGGTATAATAAATCGATCGAATGTAAACATTTTGTCGTACGTCAATCGCGCCGATCGATTATATATATATATACAGTAAAACCTCTCTATAACGGACCCTCTTTATTATTAGTAGACTGAATCTTCCGTATAACGGAAAATGTCAATAGTCTCGGTTCAAATAATATGTGAAATTCTATCTCTCTATGACAAATTTGTTGGTCTCAAGCTATTCCGTTATAGAGAGGTTATATAACACTGTATACGTGTTGTGTATACTAAAATGTACTAGAACGTATTTACTAAAATTGGGCGTAGGGACCGTTCTACTACCAACCCGGCGGTACTCTTCGGCGAAACGTATGCCCTAACCCGTGTTAAATTTCGATACTCGTCCGGATATAATGGCCCTATATCCATACTTATCCACTCCTAGCCTAGACCTGACTTCATGTGTTCAAGTGACTTTAACTTCAATCGGAGGCGGCTTTTATTTAGTATTTTTTAATTCGGTAGTAGGTTCAGTTTAGAATCGCCAAAAAGTCAGGTGTCTATTCGAATAGACCGTCACTTATTAGTACCCGGTTTGTATAACAATATGAACGTAATTATTTAATGGCAAAGTAATAGTAAGCACAGATTAATAGTTACTAGTGTCTATAGCGAGTATACTAGTTTAATATTTCCAAAACCATTGTAACAAAAATTCACGGTAATAAACTAATAAATTGGGTACATTTTTTAGTGGGTGGGTGGGTAATATCTATTTTTAAACCACCGACTGAAAAATTAAAAATACGAGCGGAAGGTTTTTACTCGCATTAGATGCAGGTTGCAAAAAAAAAGGATAAATTAGAAAGCCGGTGATAGACGTGGTGACGCGAGAGGGTGAAACGGGTAAATTTTAATTTAATATGTTAAAAAATGAAAAAATATCTGGCACCTTAACAAGCCGTAACTGAATTATTATTAATATTATTGTTGTCGGGAACACGGTCTTGCACTAAGAACATGAACAAGAACTGCTCGTCCTCGTCGTTATTATTTCGTCCTAGTGAAAAACCGTGTTGCTTTCTATTATTTTCTCCTTGTCGCCACGTTCGATATGTTTTAAATACTGATGTTCTTATTACTTTCGTTTCAACCGCTACGACTTACCGCATTTTTCCAAAAAATGTATATTTTACATTTAACAATAGAATCGCGATTGAATTATAACTCGCTAAAACGTCAAAAATAATTCAGCCTTTTGCTATTTTTATATTTTATGCTTTTCGACTTTCATTATTTGACCAATCGATATAATAGTCATCTGCAGGGACGGGGTGGGAATTAAAATCTAGGTCGGGAAAATAAATTCCATCCAGAGGCCACCTCTCTATTTTCATTACCCGAGTTTCAATTTAATTATTTATCTATATGTACTTTTTGTATTTTTTGTCCGTGTAAACGAGTAAATATCAAAACACGTTAATTCCTCTCAAATGACAAATTCAGTATTTTTAAAAATTTACAAAGACTTAATAATTAATTTGTCATGACAAAAAGAACTTTTTTTTTCTTCTTTTCTGAACTTGAATATTTTGTTTCATACTCGTGATATATAATATACATTCTGTCGACTCAAAACGACAATAATAATATAATCAGTGGGGGTTGAGGAAAGAAGGAGTGAATTTTCGGATAGATAATCTTCGTTAATCCTATTCTTAGCTCATGGCAGTCTCAAATTTTTGAATTTTAAGTAATTTTTTTTTCTTTCAAATTCGACTATATTATAGTTAGATAAAGCGATATGAAATTTAGGAAATAATACTAGAGGTCGTGTTTAGTGTTCAAAGGAACAAACAAAAAGAAATTTTGTAATTTTTTTATCGACTCCATTATTTTGACGTTGTTTTTACTAAAACTAGTCTCCTAAAACGACTGACTAAGTTAGACTAAGCTACGACTGACAGTAAATAAAATATGGTATAATAGTCTTATGTAATTACATTTTAGATTATGCGATCTTTTTTTTTTTTTTTATCATAAAATAATTATTATGAAACATGCATGCGGTCGATTTTTCCGTATAATAATTAATTATTTTGATACACGAGTATCAAAAGTTATAAACTATACGTAGAGAGTGGATTTATATGCAAATTTAATTTCTTTATCAAGGTTCAAAACAATGCTGTGTTCAGGCACAACATTCCTTTCGCATAGTTGATAGTACATCGTACGATGAAAAAAATTTAAATTTAATTTTCGCATTTTTTAAATTAAAATATTATATATTTCTAAACAACATGTGTGCCGCTCCAACAAAAATACAAATAATCGCATTTTCGTCTTTTCGATGGTATTAATTTATTTCTGAATTTACAAAAAAAAAAACTCTAGCGGGTATTATAATATTATTGTCTCTTTAAATCTTCATGGAGTGTTCTGTTGCCCTTTCTCACCCTACCACCCCTCCAAGCATAGGCGTATACAGGGCGAGTTTACGCTTATGACATTATTAATTATTATGGATAAAAGATTTTTAGTCGCTATAATTATTTATTAAAACTAATGAGTTTATAAGATTGCAACGGGATACGATTAAACCGAAATTTATTAATATTATAAATTATTGTGCGGTATACGAGTAAATGACGTTTTGATATTGAAAATGTTTCAAATATAACTTTTTGAAACACGAGTTAACGATTTTTTTTTTAAGTATAAAAATCGGTTTCCGACACGACCCGTTTAAAAGGCCCACCAACAAGTTTTTTTTGTTCTTTTTTCTCGCGCCTTACGAGGGTGCCGCGCGACTCTGCGTATATCATTTTGTTTTTCGCTCGCGCGCGATGTTATTACCATATCGGACTCTGTGGTTTTCGATTGATTTCGTCGGTTTTTTATCACGAGTATATTATATCGCGCGCGTGTATTTTCACATAAAAAAAAAACGCAAATATTTTTCGCCATTAATTTCGTTTCGCGAGCGTAACGCGCGCGAACGGAAGGCGCTGGGGGGGTCGTGTCCCTCCCCCCCCCGAACAACAACGATACGGAGGTGTGTGTACACGTCGAAACGGCCGAAAGTTTGAAGGCGCGCTTTAAGCGGCGAGCGTTGTACGTGCCGTCGCGATTGGTGCGTGGACGGAGATGCGCGAGACTGTAGTTCGCCGCTACAAAAGTACCGGCTTTTGGGCTGCTCGTGATTTAATAATTATTTAACTCTTTGCGGGATAACATACGCCTTGCTGGACGCTAGCGAACAAGGTAACGTATTTTGTTTATTTATTTATTTCCGATGGCTTTGTACGTTTTTTTATTCTTCGCGTTGCACACGCACCACACACGCCCGCGCGACATTACGTATATCGTGTAGTATTCTGATTTTTTTTATCGAATCGTAAAAAGTTCAGTTTTTTTTTTTACGTCCAAAAAATAATCGCGGTTTTTGAGACATTTTTCCTTTTCGTTTTGACGTCTGAGAACCGTGTTTGGGTTTGCCGGATCAGAAAAAAAAACCACAACAACAAACGAACGAATAATATTTAAAACCGCGCGCGTCCGGTAGACGTTTAATTTTGATGATTATCTATTACGCTATTTATCGCAAACGTAAACTCGCACGACTACTAAATAATTATAAAATAAAATTACGACATTTTATATAAAAAAAAAAAACCATCACAATCGTGTTATGGGAAAACGTTTGAAAAATCGAAACGAAACGCCGATATTGCCGTTTTACGCACCTAAATATATATTTGATTATTTATTAATAGCGAAATAAAAATAAACCGAAAAACATATCGAAACGTCACGTTTTTTCGCGTAACGAGCTATTTATTGATTCGTGTTTAATTCGTTCCGTTTGCTTTATATTTTCCCGACTCTAATGGCGAGTCGGTGAACGTTGCAAATATATACGCGGATGTAATTATATCAAGTTTTTCAGAAGCTGAAAATAAAAGATAATAGTTTTTAGCCCCGTTCTTCCGGGATTTTTTTCGTTTATTATGTCACGCCGATTGTCGAACCGTAATAACATTCGACAACATTTTACCTGTCGATTATATTTACCTCGAACGATTTTGTAAAATATCAATTTCAAAAACGCCTTTCGTTACCCCGCTCTGCTGTTGTCGAGTAAAAAATATGAATAAAAACAAAAAAACTGTTTACGTATAATATTTAAAACCGATTCGCCAGTATACATAGTAGTAGTATTGCGTTTGTTGTTCAAGTGATATCGCGAACTCAATTATACGATTGAAATTGAAACATATCGCGTAACAAATCATAATTGTTATTATTTATATTTTCGTAATCGAGTTTCGTCGTCGAATCGTATTTAAAATGTTTTATTTATCTCCTGCAGAATTCCGGATCGTTTCGAGAGCACGCGGTTTTTCGTAGTAATTTTTTCATCAATACTGCTCTTATATTTCTCGCGGCGCAATCGCGACGACGACCGTAATTCGATTTTTCTCATTTTCGTCATCGATTATTATTAATAAAAATTTTAACATCGAACCGTGTGAAGTGCACGTTTTGTGCAGCGCGGTGTATTCGTTGCGACAATCGGCGCGGACAATATTTACCTCCGTTCCGAATTACTATGATCGTTATTAGGGCCCGGATTTCAATGCATTTGCATATTTATTTTTTTTGCTACGTCTTATACGACGCTTTTAAAGCTAAAAATGCGTTTCAAGTACTCCGCGTTGTAATCACAACATTTTATTGGGGCATTTTTTGCGTATTTTATACTTTTTAGGGCATTTTTGACGTTTTGAATGCATTATTAAATTTTTCTAGACATTTTTAACTTATTTCTCGTATTATGAGTAAAAAGATTGACTTTATTATATAAATAATTGAATCGGGTAATCTGGTTTTAAATTAGACAAGGCTGAAATTTATCTTTACGTCACTCCAACCAATATTGGCCAATTTAATATTGCATAAGACTTTTATCAACTTTCAATAAATTTAATGTTAAATGTATTTTTTGAAAGGGCATTTTTTTTTTTAAACATTTTTAGGGCATCTAATTATTATAATGTGCGCACTGTCGGCGTGATTCGCACGAAATTGTTTCACTGTCCATTTACACGGTTGTAATCGCGATTAAGCCTTTTGGGCTTGGCGCTAAAAGCGAAGGATCACTATTATTACGTTTATCTAAAATAAATAGATAAATCGAGTCGGCGGCGAACGTGCGCCGGCTAGGGCTGTTTCTTTTCTCATCTCTCTTCCGTTTCAATCGCCGTACAATATTGCGCGTCCGCCGCAAAAACTTTACCGCGGCTGAAGTCGAAAACTTTTGATTACGTTTACGCGTCGTTCGTCATTCGTACCGGTCGTTTCGACTAATGTTTTCGAGAACAAACGAGAAAAAAAATTTGTACCCATAGAAAATCGCGGAACGAGAAAATTAATACACACGCGACCGAGGCGTGTGCTTTTTTGCGGTTCGAAACGATGAAGAGGCGTGAACTCAAAACAATAACGTGGCTGGGGTCCGTATTTTGTGTCGTTTGTTTTTTTTCCTTTTTTACCCCTTTTTTTTCTGTCTCCGAGCGTTGTTTGTATTATGTATGCGGTCGTTTTCAAGTCGACCGTGTTTCCAACGCACGATCGCGATTCTAGTCGAAAACTACAAGTCACGTCATTTTACGTTTCCCCCCCGTTTTCCAAGGGATATGCGAAATATCAAGTGCAAGGAATTTTCAGCTACGTGTTACGCGCGCACGGCCGAGGTGCACGGCACGTCCAAGAGTTTCAATTTAGCACTTCCGATCCGTCGGGATTTGTCGGGGAATCTTTTGTTTTTTCGCATTCCGATTCTCGTTACCCTCCCTCCCCCCTCGACTACTCGTGAAATTTTTTAATCGCTCGTTCGATTCGAGAATCCGGAAATAAACGATAATCTTCTTCGTAGCGCGACGCGCGTGACAAATCAGACGAAACGGAGAGATTTCCCAACGTCGTAAAAACCGTTTAAATCGAGACCGTACCGTACCTTTTTACTATTTATTTTTTTTTATCTTGTAAAATCTACTACTATTACATTCCATCTCGATAAATACTATTCACATTGACGATTATTGCGTAAAAAAAAAATGTAATATTACGGTACGAACCAACAGCAACGCGGATTCTTCGATATAAATTCTATTCGTTATTTATATTGAACGCGAAGTAACACGATAACGAACCCGACGTATTATAAATCACGATGCACTTACCAATGATTGATAAATTCGTATCGAAAAACTCCCGAAAAAACCGTGTTTTATTTAATCGTTCAAAAAAATTTGTTTATCGTACAACCTTTATACGCGATTAGAAATCGCACAATTTTTTCCGTTTCCGTTGTTTAAGAAAATAATACGTAGTTCGACGTCTATTAGTTATAATAAATGAATCGATGATTGCAGAAACGTGTCACAAGTCACATATTTTATGCGCCGAGTGTAAAAACGTCTTTAATCAGTATATTATGTGTTTGATTAGTTGTTCGTTCTTAAATCAATTTATTTTTCAAAATTATTTATTTTATACAGTTTTGATCAATCGTCCAAAAGTTTTAAATAATTGACTCGTGACGTTTATAAACACGAATACGGCCAATTTCTACGATAGTTTACGCGACATTCTTATTCTCGTTTAAAATTAACATAAAAAAATAAGAAAAAGATTTACGTTTTTTAAAAAAGTATAATATTTCTATTGATATCGGATCAAAACTTTTGCGACTAAAAGGAACTATAATAAATTGTGTTACTATTATAGATTTTTAATTTCGTACTATAACTTTACTTCAATAGAGAATATAAACGTCAGATTATTTCGGATTTCATAAAATCAATGTCAAAACATACGTTTTATACTTGAAAACGCACGTCATTTCTGGCTGTGATAGATATTTTTCGGGGGCACACGGAAGGACGCGTCCCTAGTGTCCCGTAAGCGATTTTCACTAGTAAAAAAAAACCTTTTGAATCGAGATCGAGCAGCGACACCTTTTTATTCATTTATTTTTTACTCTGTTCAATCATCTGACACGTTAACGAGCGACGTCCGATTCAATAGCCACACAGATTCGAAACGCGAATATTCTCACGTTTGATTGTGAAAGTTCACAATATCGTATTTATTTAAACACCTACTATTTCGTATATAATGTTTTTTGACGTTTAAAACTGTCGAGTTGTACTCAAACCCTGCGAGTCCACCGCGGACAATGACGCCTTTTGAGTTTTTATTCTTTTATAATACGGGAGCCGTCGACATCGCGTCGAACAGGCCAATTTTTTCTTTCGGATCACTTGTCATTCATCGCGATAAATACATGTCTTTTTCTCGGTGGCGGGCCTATCGAATTTGTAGGCGTATATTTAACGATTCGACGAATTCGAATTATCGCTTCTTTTCATTTTTCGGTACGACGAAACCAAATACAATTATCGACGCGGTTTTTTAAATCTCGAAACACACCGAAAGATTGCCGACGCGCACACGCGCCTCGTCAACCCGCCCCAAACGGTGGCTCCGATCACACAAGGCTTTTGTGACGGGGGTTTTTTTTTCCCAAACGCGTCGAATTCGGGGAAGAGGGCTTTTGCTGCGAGTGGCCGATGTTTGAAATTAGCTTTAGACTCGCTAGACCGGCAACGCAAGTCGTCGCGATTTTTCGGAGAATAAAATCCAAAATCACGCTGTTCCGACACGGATTTTTTAAAATAAAAAAATCGCGAGCTCCCCCTGAACCTTAGGCGGCACGCACCCGCGCTCGGACAAAGACCTCGGCCGTCGTTCGTTCGCGGCGCGACGATGATTTGCGTGCAGTTTATCATTTTCTTCCACCTCGAAATGGACGACGAACGCGTTCGCGCGATCAATCTCGCGAAAAACATTAAAACGTATACCCGAGTTAAAACGACGCGATAATTGAGCACGTCGTCGTCGAGTGGGTAATTCTCACGGTGGCGGATGACGAAACGGACGCTCCGGAGTAGGTTGTAGTTTTCGACGCGTAAAAAATGCGACCCCGTCGTGCGTCGGTCCGTCATCGCGAACGTCGAGCGCACTTAATTAATAGTCCCGAGGCGTCACGATATCGTTTAATTTTTACGACTATATTATTATTATTATTATTATTATTACGAGTAGGTACGCGACGAACGTTTTGAACGGCGCAAGTTTAGCGATATTATGGTTTTCGACGAATCCGTCTGCGCGGATAATGAAAACTGCCGATCGCGTTGATTTCGCCAGGTCCCGTTCGTAGACGTATTAACTATATTTAACTTCCGTTAATATATTAACTATAATTACAAAGACTCGCTATGATCAATAGACGTTATTTTTGTATTTTAACGAGCTGCAGTGTCTCTGCACTCAGAATAAAACGTTTCACTATCAATAGACGTTAAAAGTTTAAAAAAAAACTGTTATACCGAATATATTTATAAATTATTTACCGATTACAATAGGTTATTGGTTTATCCTGTCGTGTCAACTTAAACGTTGTTAAATCTTGTACTTTTTTTCGATCGAAAAATATAACATATTTAACAACGTTTAGTATCGTTTATTATAGAAGGCGAAGATTCGGTCGAATTTTCGCTGAAAGACTTGAGTTCCAATTTGTTCAACTGGAGCTTTCGTTTGGTCAGTCGGTCGCGCGGTCTTTTTCCGTATTCAGCCTCGGAGCATATACGTTTTCCAAAACGTTTGGGCGGTCTTTTTTTCTTCTTCTTTATTCGTAACCAAGTATATTTATTCCAGTTTATTTATTTGAGTTTTTTTTTAAATTATTCGAAATAATAATAACATCTAGTAATAATGATTATAATTTGAAAAAAAATCCCCACTGTTCCGTATCTGTTTCGTCGTTTTGTTAATCGATCTCACTTATAATACTCGTATTATAACACCTGACATTTATCGTTCGAAAATTCCTCGTCACGAGACGAAATTGTTCGAAAACGTTTTTTCGCTAGAAAAAATTAAAACTCGTTCACTGTATATTCGGTCACGCGGAGTAAATATATTCCAAACACGACTTTGGCCAGCGGTTCAGGCTTACTGATTCATCAAAACAATTTCCAATCGACTGATAAAGTTCGGTAAACATGTAAACAACAACTATAGAAAATATTAGTTTGGTACAGGACAGTGGGGTCATTTGTTACGACGTCCATATTTAAGCAGGGAGATTATTTATCCCGCAGGACCGATTGAAGGGTAAGTTGACACAAATTTGCATGACTATAATACCGCCCGTCGCGACGACTCCAAATATAGATCGAAATATGTTGGCGACAAGCCGGAGACGTTTTCTAACGACTATTTAAGTGGAATTAATTTTTAAAAAACTCGAATCAAGTCAAAAGTCGACTGTTATAATATTTATATATTGATCTCCGTCGACGACTACGGCCGCGAACGTTTTGTCGATCGTAACGGTCGAAATTCGAAATCAAATCGGTATTAATCGCGCGAGAGTTGCGCGAGAATTAATAATCGATGTTTAATTTTTATTTAAGGGACGGGGCTCGTATAAGACTCGATTGTGTTTACGTATTAATGAAAAAACTTGTTTGTCCGTTTCACGTTCGCTTCGAAACGAAATCCAATTTAACGGCGGCGGGCGACATTGTTTTCGTCGACGATTCTGTCGCGTATAATTCGCGAATTATAAGTTGGAAAAGTGCGTCGATATTAGATTATTTTGTACGCGATTCCGTCGGAAATCATTTGATTAATAATGCGACTGACGCTTTTAATTTATCGGTCGTCGACGCGATATATTGACTATAATATTGAGTAAAACAGACGTTTTCGAAAGAAAATTATGATTTCGTAGACGCGCGTGTTATAACGAACAGGTTCGAACGATATAGTTGTTCGCGCGATTATGCTGTTCGGTCAGCTCCCGGTTTGCAGCCGGCCGTTGTTTCCAAACTCTATTCGTTGGCGATACGTTTTTAAGTGTCTATTCGAATGCTTATTTCCGTTTCGAGGCGATCACGCGTCACGTTTTAAAAAGGATTGTCCTGTTTTTCAGCTAGGCGTCTTGTGTTTTGGTTTTTTCTTCGTGACGGCCCCGATTTTTTTACCTCCCAAAATGATTTTGACGATATTTTTCGGTAAAACGTCACCTTTACTAGCTGATGTACTATTTAAGTGGTGATCGGAAAAATATTTAATATAAATTACCTAACGTAAAAATAAACATCTTTTTGCATTTTAAACGAGTAATATTTATTCAATTTTAAAGCGTAAAATATAATTCTTTTGTTATATAACAATGTAATGATAATAATTTATTGTTTCTTGTACGTATAATTGGCGAATTTTTTTTTTCTTCATTTATTCATTGCGAGAAATGTACTGTCTGGATTTATCAAATAACTTGATGTCTCACGTGTAAAAAGAGTTGAAAGAATTCGTAATAAATAGATTGCATTCCGACAACAAATTTGCCGTCTGAATAAAAAGAGAGAGAGAGAGAGAGACAAACGGAATGACGGATTGATTATTCGGATAATATTAGCCATTCGATTAAACGTGACAGTAATATTGTTGAGGAGAAATCGTCGTTTTATTTTCGTCTGTAATAGGTATAATGACGAGGTTATGGTATAATAGACGGTGTGTGGGAGGAAAAAGAAAATTTATTTTTCGAGTTAATTTATATACTTATTAGTGCTAGAAAGTCGCGTGAATCGAGTTCCGAGTCGGGTCGAATTTAGTTCATATACGTAGTTGTAAAGTAAACCATTTAATATTTTAATGATAAAAAGTAAATTATTTTATTTTTAGTAAAAAGTAGAGCCTTTTAATTGTTACAAAAAAAATAAAACAAAAAACGTATTATATTTAAAATTATGCACGAATATGAAATTTTTTTGAGGGGGGCGGGGGGAGAGAGTTTGTTACTCTCTATTGTTTGGTGTCCCGTTTTTTCTTCTTCTCAAAATGGTCACCCTATTAGATAGAGATAGACTATATTATAGTGGTGGACGTTTCGCGAGTAACGGTAGGTTATTCAAACCAACAGTTTGGAAAGTTTTCGCGGTCGGTCGGTGTGATGAAACGGTAAAATACCCGACTGACGTGCCGAACGGGTGTAGTGGGTTGGGCGGGTCGGGAATAGGATCTACGAATACGAGAGAAAAATGTAAAACTGACCGAAAACCAAAAACAGACGAAACAGAAAATATCGTTTCGCGCGGCGGCGCGTATTATTAGAAATTAAATTTTCGAATTCAAAAGCCTGCGACGAATATTTAGGTACCGGCCGGAAAAATATTAATATTCTCGAGTCGAGTAATACGGGCACGTATGCCGCGGCCACGACAAAGAACAATGGGAATTTATTTCCGTCGTCTGATTAATCAGACTGTTTTCTTACGAATGGATTTTCCGTCTCTTTGTCTGAGGAATAATAACCGTGAGACGACGAGTCGATAATTTGATTATTATCGGAATCGATCGATGCGAGTCGCGTCTTTTCGACAGTCGCGTCGTGGGCGTGAATATAGGTATCGGCATACACATTGGTACAACGCACGTGTACGTCTGTTTTTAATTATTCGCGCGCGAGTTCAAACACCTCTTCGCGTCATGATTGAACGTAATAACGTAAATAAACTAAGCGTTAAAAAGAAAAACGTCGTTTATTAGTTCAAAAGCGTTTGAACTGTACCTTGTAAATTGAGAGTTTTTTTTTCTCTTATGAGAAACGACGTTTTTGAAATAAATACACAGAAAGCGTGATTTGTTTTGTTAACAGAATATAATATAAATATATTTTTGATGTTTAATTGCAAACATTATTATTTGAAGTAGCACGTGGTATGTCAAAAAATAAATATCAAAACAAATTTGATAAAAAAAAAATAATGTATTTATATCTAAACAAATTGACAACAGTTGATGCTTTGCCTCTTTCTGATAATATCAATTTAATATTTTGATTTTCCACTTGATATTATTTTAGAATAGCTACAAAAAAATACAAAATTAAAACACTATAATACTAGCTATGCTTTGATATTATTATTTTCACATCGAGTTCGCGGATAATATACTGCAGATCAATCGAATTGGGATATTTCGCGGTATAAAATTAAAAATTTTCCATTTGTCCTAGGTAATCTCTTATATATACTTGATATACCATGGTATGTTTGAAATATTTCCGAAAAATGAATTCCATAAAAAAAATGTTTTAAATTGATCGAGCATGGGATATTGGACGTGGCACGTAAACATTTCATTCTCATTAATGCTAAATCGCCGAAAACAAAACTGTTTCGTTGTAATTCGAAAACCATATTTTTCTTTCGCGTCGTATTTACTGAATATTATATCGTGTCGGTGATGATCTGTTTCGCGCGATCGATGTTTTGATAGGCTAATTATACGGTAAACACGTTAGCGACGATCGCGAGTGTCGTTGAAAACGGAAACGCGCTCAAAGCAAAATAATACCCTGTTCGGTCGTGAGTTTCTTCTTTTTTTCGAGGTTCGCGTCGGTCGGCGAAACGGACTCTGGGAAGGAAAGAAAAGGTCGTCGATAAAAACGCCGTAAAGATTCGAATCGAGTTCTCTCGAGCGCCGCGACGACGGACGTATACAATAATTAGATCGTTTGGAAATCGTCGCCGTGGGACGAACGATGGAGGGGGGGGGAACAAATAAATATGTGAGACGCGACGATATACCATTACAGTGTAAACAATCATAGGTCGAAACGGACGCGATACTTTTACACGGAAGCGTTCGTATTTATATTCGTATAGAAGAGTAATGCGTTCGAAGGGCTCTTGTAAAAACAACACTTTTGCGGCGCTACGTCGAAGACGAGCGGAGAGGGACTGCGACGCGACCGTCGCAGGATATTATTTCCCCGTCGAGCTTTGCGTTTCGGATGCCAGTGTTGGTTTTGAAAAGGACGCGCTCGTCGTAAAACAGCGGTTGTTGTACGCCGCGTGGCCGAGAGAGAGAAAGATAGATACTATAATAATTTGACACGTCGTCGGGGTCTTCCTGTGTGTGTGTGTAGGGGGGGGGAGGAGAAAAAACTCCTTCGAAATCCCCGAGCGTCGGGTCCGCAGAGTGTTTAAAACGCGCCCGGCGGGAGTGTAAAATAAAAAAATAAAGAAAAAAACCCGTCGCTAATTCTTTTCGTCGAACACTCTCGTCCCGTCCGCCCGTCTCTTCCGGAGGTGTTATTCGTGACGAATGAAAGGGTCCGCGGGTATTAGCGTCGGTTTCCGCTCCCGCGGGCATCGCGAATCATTTATCAAGTTTTTTATTTAAACGGGAGGGGAAGTAAAAAATACAAAAATTTCTCCTTAAGCCGGCCTGTGTCGTCCGGAATTCGCGCCGCCGCCCGGGTGTCGGGAAAATATAGTTTCACGATCTCGAGCGAAACTACGCGGGCCACGACCCGACCTAACGCCGAACGGGAGGGACTCCGGCCATCGGTTTTAGAAAACAAAATCTTGTTCAGGATCTCGGAATATTTTATGGCAGGAGCTACGGTTATTTGTTTTAGATATCACGTTCGATTTATTACATTAAATTATCAAATAATATCAACTAATTTTTTTTCTTTTTTTTTTTTCGTAAGGCGTCTTTCGAATGACAAAACGGTCCGTCGTTTTTATTTATGTGAATTCGCACGGATCGAGTGTTGGAAAACACAAGCATAATATTATATCCGACACCACATGTGCATTTATGGATAATCTTGAAAAATAATATCTGATAAAAAACCGCGTTCGTTTGCACGAAAGCATTTTCAAATTTTAAATGTTGAACAAACGTGACAATATATAATCCTCAAAAGGGTAAAATCTCTTTACACTTTTTCTTTACATTTATCTTTCTAATGATATACTATTTACCTAAATATTCACCCTAACTAAGACCCACTCCACCGGTAATAATATTATAGAAATAAATATATCGTGAGATGACCCTTCTTTTGACTTATGAAAAGCATCGGCAATGGCAATATCATTGTAGTCCCGTGAAAAAAAATATTAGTTAAAAATCACAATAACGCTGTCATTACACATGAAATCAACATTTAAATTTAATTGTCTTCGGCCATAGTATAATTTCTGTAGGTACAAAAAACATTTTAAACGTTGGTACCCAAAGTACCAAAACTACCAGTAGTTAACTTTTGGTTAAATCCTGCTCCCTATTCCCAGAAATAAAATCCGTAGCAAAATAATTAAAAATCCAATTTATTTTAGTAATACTGAAAAACCGCTAATTTTTAAAAATCGTTCTGGTTCTAAATAATCGATAAAATAGATGTTTCGGTTCGGTTCAAGTCCCTGGTTTCGGTAGTTTGGGGGCCGGCTTGATGAAAACTTTCGGTTTCGTTCATGTTGACCAAGTCTTTATTATGTTATCGATTGTTATCGCAATACGTGCCGCGGCTTTCGAAATTCCTCACTCGCACTGGGGCGGAAATTTCGACGCGCTTTGTTTTTAACGAAAAAATAACGTTTGACTTGACGATTTTTTTCGACTCGTAGATTCCGGGAAGTATGTTAACTCGTCGAGGTCACGCGGCCATTCGAAATCGGGGCGTTTTTCTCGGGATCGTTCGGGGGACATGATTAACGTCGTCCGCTATTCGTACGAGAAAAACCGCGGGTCGTCCCGTCGTCGATCGCAATACCTATAATACGCCGACGACGACGACGACGGCGGCGGACGATAACAACAATAATAACGTACCGATAACAATAGAAAGCGCAGCGGCGGCGCCCACGTCGCGGTCGAGCGTATATGTGCGTATCATTATGTGCCGTACAATAATCTCGCGCGGCATCCGTACGAAACGGCAGTGCCTTTTTTCGACGATACGTAATGAATTTTTTTCCCTTCCGCGGCAGAAACCCTATATTGAGGCGATACGCGCCCGAAATCGATTTGTAACGTACACTACCGACAATAGCGGCGGAAATACATAATATCCTGCGAGTCGTCGGGTCCGAGCCGGTTAGGTACTATGATATTAGGTATATTATTGTGATGTACGCGATATTTCACGTATACGATGTTATTATCGTGTTTTACGTCGCGTACTTTATGCGAAAAATGCGCTCTTCCGCGTCCGTTACAACACCAGCCCCCTCCCGTTTCGACGACTCACTAATAATATCCTTGTCGTTATCATCGGTGGCGGTTTACGATCGCCACTTATCGTCTACGCCCGAAATCGTCTGATGTCGATTTCATTTATATAATACTGACCGGTACGATACCTGGTAGTACCAGTTCGCCGTACAAGTTTCGACAGTAATTTGGTTTTACTATTTTTAAAAAAATATCCATTGGTGAAAATCATCGCCGCTAACTTTTGGCGACGTGTACCGTACGGGGCACGCTCGTTGCCGCCGGCAGGCCGTGTACGCGGACGTCTAGTCTCCCGCGTCGACCGTTTACACGTCTCGACGGACGTAATTATCGTAAAAGGGTCCAACAATTAAATTAACAAAACTTTATTTTATTAGTGAGATAACGGCGAGCGTATATATTCCGGATGCATTCGTCCCGCGGAGACCTTTTGCACCGCAGGGATTGCGCGTACCCACTTAAATACTACGGTCGCGACCTACGTGCAACGGCCGCGCCGTCGTAAAAATGATATTCCGTCAATTTAACTTAATAATCTGGCACGCCGCTTACGCGCGACGTGCAAATAGTATAGTAATTATATTCCGTTTCGGAGGGTTGTTTTCGTCATTTAGACGCGCGTTGTTGAAAAATGTACGGGCTTTTTTTTCCCGTTTTGATCGATTGCCGCGCACGAACCGGAGAACTATATTAAAAGCAAAATATTTTATTTTGTCCGTCGGTGTATTATGCGTCATTAAAAACACCAATACAACAACAATTAGTGTGTTGATTGAATGATATTTTAATAAAACCCTTTATTTTTTCGCTATTATTTCGGTCGGAACGAAAAAGAGTTTAATATTATAGTCTCGTCGCAGTGATAAAACGATCGCAATCGCTTTTAATTTACACGAGTGTATTTGAATCGTTTTCAGCGTTCTTAGCCGATAGGACTTATTACATTACACACTATGATTATTGCTACGCACGGGCGGAATAAAAATTCAATTTTTCCGCTGTACATTGACTTTTTGCATGGGCGCTTAAAAAGAAAAAAAAAAAAATCATACATGTTGTAATGAAACGGTCGAGAAATACTTGTGGTCTTCGGAGAGTTTATCGTTTTTAATACTGATTAATCAGTCGGTAATCAATTATAAATAAATAATTTAAAAAAAAAACAATGTTGGCGTTAAAAGCAACGGTTTTTTTTCATTTTGATACCGGATAATATAACATTCTATAGTTTAGTTTCTTAAAAGTATAAATTTTCATTAACACCTATATAAAAATATCAAGAAAAGTTTTAAGAAGTTTTATATTATTTTCACTGATTTATTTCATCGTGTTATATATTATGTTACATATTAAATCAGAATTTTACCGTAAAAAAAATGTGACCTTAACGCAATATAAATGTAACATTTCGAGATGATAATACGTGTTATGCTCATAGATGGGCGAGTTTCCGTTTATCGAAAATCGTTCCAAACGCGCGAGAGGTCAAATTTTCGAGTGTAATGTCGGCCGTGGGTTTGGCGAACTCGACATGTTTATATGATTTTTTTCATTCTTAAAACATGATATTAACATTTTCCCTTTTTTCATTGTTTTACAAGTAGTTTCGGTTTGTGTGTACTACCTACCGCGACGCGTTTACGTCATCGTGCTAACGTTACACATTGAAATAACCGCGCAAAAGTGTGCGGAAACACACATGTTTTCGTAATTAAAAATATTAACCGGGAGGCGACCGGTATCGGGTCGTACCTATCGACGTTTTAATGAGGCCCGTCTTGTTTTTATTTAACAGTAAATATTATCTCGACGAATCAAGAGTGTTCGCGCACTTCAAAAATAATACTTCAAAAAAAAAAAAAAAAACACAATATTATAACGATGTCTTCGAGTATATACGCGGTTTTGTTGTCGTAGGAAAAAAAAATATTCATACGCTCGCGTATCAAATAAATACATATTACGCGTTGTCGTCGAACCGGCAGCGTCGAGAACTCATATCCCGGACCGCAGGAATCGATAAAATAAATAAAAAGCGACCGCGGCGCAGTGTTTTTTTTTTTGAAATATAGATAGACACGTAACTGTACCTGAACCCTAAGAATAACAATTCGTTCGACGCCGTCGCCACCGCGTCGTGTCGAAAATTTTATTATTTCGTTTACCGTTTGTTTGTTTTTTTTTTAGTGTTTTCACGCTAACCCCGCGCGCCGAATAATATATAAGAACAAGGTTTTTTTGCGGAGCCGTAAAAAAAAAACCTACGAGTCCCTCGTCGCACGCGAAAGCGGCAAAACGATATTACGCGTTTATACCGTATAATAATAATAATAATAATATCATATAAACGTCCGATAAAAAACTTCTTCGACGTGAATAATAATAATAACATATCCGTTTTTTTTTTTTAATCGCGTGTATTGTGATCGTGAACTTTACCGATAGTTTGCCCGCTCGCGTTTCGCGACCGAAATCAATTTCCACCCGAAGGCGCGGCGGAGATTTATAACGCGCGTCGTGCGGATCACGTATTCGGGCAAGCGTTTTGACCGCGTCTCGTTGACAACGCTTTGGCGTTTCCGGCGAATCTTTGTCGCTGACTTTTCGGATTTCAAACCGCCGGGCCCCCGCGGTCGCGACGACGGTTCGAATCGATCGCTGTTGTTGTTACATTAGCTCTTTCGAATTTCCTGCGCGAATCGCGTTCGGATCGCCGAAAATAATCGTACGAAAAAAAAACTAAATTAAAAGTCGTCCTCCGACGGGTATTTATTATACGGGTTATGAATTATTACATCTGTTCGTCACGTTCAATAAACGAAACCGCTAAGTTTTTTTTTGATTTTTAGTTTCCAACTTTCGTACGTTACTCGCGGGACGACGACGGATTCTTTACGAAATCGATCCGAAAACATTTACCCCGTCGTCGTCGTACCGGCACTTCTTTGTCCGCAACAATATTCGGCCGGCAGTTTTCAATACTTTCGGACGAGCGCGGTTTATTAGATTTTCCAATCGCGCGGTCCGAGTTTGAAGTGTTGTATCTGTTTCTGAACAATAATTCCGCGTTCGTATTGCTCAGAGCGGGTGGCGTAGGATTGTCGAGGGCTCGAGTTATATCATCGAGCACACCGCGAATTCCTTTGTGGCGCGACGACAACCGACATCGTGGCGATGGTCGCGTAAAAGTCGATAATTATTTCGATTTCGAAAACGTTTCCAGACGTTGAGAAGAAACGCGTAAATCGAAACGGGTTTATTCTATTTTCGAAATCTCGTTCTCAGAATCTTGGAGCCCCCTCAGTCGTCCCCTGGATACGCCACTGGTTTCGAGGCATTTTCATGTATCGGTTGGGGGTCGTGTAAACTATCACATCGTAAGACATAACTCGTATCTCATACGATTTGTACGCAAATATTTTCAAAATATCTACAAAAGCGGACGCGACTAGAATCGAATTGTTTTCCACCGCGATGTCGAGCTATTATTCGAGTCGTCTTACACTATAGTCACAGTCAAGTATATTTCGGTCGGATTTTGGTATTTTATTGTTTTCCACCGATGTTTCGCCTCGAACGAAAGGAAACAAAACGCACACAAAGAACGTAACGATACGCGTAACGATTGAGAGGAGAAAAAAATAATACTCCGGGGCCTCTCTCCGAATTCACCACTCGCGGGATCGTCGCAGGCGGCTGACCGACCGATTTTTCGGATCAACGAGCCACGTTGCCTTTCACGTCTCCTCCGGCCCGAGTCCTTAATTACTTAGAGTGCCCGCCCGATCGGTGAATCCGTTTTGCGCGTCGCGTTTGACGTTATTTTGTGTACGTACGCGCGTGAACACCTTATGATTTTTAAATTGTCGCCAGCTAAAATCGGGGACGTGAGAGAGGTTTGCCCATTCGTCGTCGAACACAACGCGCGTCGAACGGAAAATTAGAAACGGTTCGGCGTTCTTTTCGGTGCCGCCGACGTTTCGAACGAGGAAATTTAATTTAATTACTATAGGGGGGGAGGGATAAGCAATCGTTAATAATTCGTAAAATCGGTTTCTTCGGAATTTCTACCAAACGATTGGCACTTAGACAATATACACGACAAAGCAGTTTACATACATATATTAGTCATTTAGAAGTCTAAAATTTTGAAATGTTGGCTTAGAATGGTTATTCTAAGTACACGGAACACCCGTGTTCCCGTCGCATTATTACTCGGGCGAACTCGACGACAAATAACGATCGCGACCGACCGCGCACCGTTCAAAGTTATCCTGCGCGATCCTGTTATCGACCGTAACGTATTCGTGAAATACGTTCGCCGCACATGAATAATTCAAAGTTGTTCAACGTTGAAAACATCATCGCACGTGAGCACGCGGGAGGCAGAAGAATAACAATTCGAGTTTGCCGGCGTATGTTTTGGGCTGCGGCGGCGCGGCGGCGTCCCGACCGCGATCGCTGCGGCTTTACGGTGCAGAATTTTTCGGAACTTTTGCGGAAAAACGGTCGCTCCTTGTTTTCGAAATTAATAAACTGCACTGACGGTGTACATCTCGCGCGAACACGACGACGACGACGCCGCCGCGCGCCGCGTAGACACGCGTTTCTAATCGTAGACGACCGAACTTACGATAAAACTTTGTGCCGACACGCCGAAAAGGATAAACTTTCGACGCAGGTACCATAATAATATTATCACAATGTTGTTACGCGTTTGTTCGGCGCGGCAGCGTTTAATCAGTCGGGCCAGCGTGTTGCTGCGGGTCACGAGTCGTTTGATCTTTATCGTTGGTTCGATGGATTTGGCGCGTTTCGAAACGAATTTAGTAGACACGGTTACCCGTCGAAATAATACGCACTCCTCGCTCGTCTGACAACATTGCCGTTCGAACCTCTCGCTGTCAGCGGCCCCATATGCCCCAACAGTTTTTCCATCATGTTTTTCAAAACTGCTCGCTTATGCTTGAGAGAGAAAAAAATGAAATGTCTTTTTTTATCAAAGTCAACCGACGATTTAAAAAATATAAATACATGTAACGATATGAATACACTTATAATCATGGTAATCGAATTTTTGGACAAAAAGTTGAGAACAGTTTTAAATTAACACCTCCCTAAGTACATAACCAGACAACATTAACTATCGGGAACACGTCCCCGGAGTTGAAAAAAAAAATATATTAAATTATAAAACTTAATGATAGACACACGTACTAGGCTTTTGGGCCAGTTTTTCAAATGTCTCGTGCTCGGAAGACAGCGTTTTCGAGTTATCGATGTTTAAAAATAGCTCTAAACTTATAAGATCGGCCGTAAGCTATTCAGGCTACTCACGAGTATCACGATTTCGTGGAAAAAGGCCGAAACTTTTTTTTAACCGGGAGTGTCCCCAAATCGTTTGCTTATTTTTAATCTTTTGTTCTACGTCGTTTGAAAATAAAACCAATACGATAATAATTATCTTTGCCTGTAAATCTTAACTGGAGGGAAACAGAATTAAAAAAAAAGGTTTCCAACGCGTTCTCGAAAGAACGTTTTAGATAAAACGTGGTTTTTTTTTTTGTTTCCGGGCGTATAATAGTTAGTACTAATTTATTCGCGGTTTTTTTTTCGACGGCCGGACGACTGCTTTCTCCTTCTCGAGGGCGTGTTCTCGTACAAACTCAATGTCGTTTAAACGATTGGACTGTGCAAAAAAGATTCGGGCACTACGAATCCAACTGGTGCAATCAGTAATCATAATAAAGACCGAAACAAGAACGGTCGTAGAACTCGCCGGACACTTTATATTAATATAAATCTCAATCATAAAATGTAGTCCATGAGAATTTCGACTTTTTCAAATTTAATGAAATCAGCGTTATTACTTACGACCAAAAAATCGTCGCCGTAAACGTTACGACCGAGTTCGTATTTTATAATATATTACGTCGTGTATAAAGAGTTTCGAATGTAATAACACAAATACACAGAGTAATACAATAATAGTATCGTTTCGTGTCCATCTATTTTTCAAAGGAAAACCGCGACAGACTTTTTCTTTGATATCGAAACCGCAAAACGTATCACTGGTAATCCATAAAAATATGACGTGCGATTGAAACGCACGGCACGGACCACGCTCGGTCGATTTTTCCACGGCGATTAGTAATACGAGTATAGTAGATTTGTGAGCGCGGTGTTACCGAAAATATTACGAAATCGAAATGCTTTCGTGACCGACAGAGCGGCGCGGCGTTCCGCGGCGACGATTTGTATAGGGCTCTCGCGGCTACACTTTGAAGTCCCTTTTTATTTGGCGTTTATATTTATTTTTTTTTCATTTTTCAAAGGCCGAACGAAGACGACGACGCGGAGTTTCAAAAACATCGCGTCGCGTCGAGACGCGGTAATTTAATAGACTGCCGAAAAAAAAAAAAAAAACACCAACCAGGCGGTGTACGGGGCTTGGGTACACGACGTGTGCGCGCTGTATATAATATAACGTATCGAATAAAATATAGTCGTACGTTTTAACGGATCCGTTGGCTTTTATTTATTTATATATTTATTTTTTTTTATGCGCGTGTATAACGTTTTTCTACGGTCGTCCGGGTCGGGTTCACCCCGCGGGCTTTTGTGCTTTGAAATTTTATTCACGGGCCGACGGTCTGCGGCGAGCGTATACATATACTCTCTGACCGTTCGTTATTTATATTTTTGTTTAAAATCTCGTTACGTCACGGTCATAGTTGTCGTCGTTCTCAAAAAAGAGTTGCAAAAAAACAAAAACGAAAATCGTTCTGCCCGGGCACCGCCGATTCCCGCGGTCGTTTTCGCGTCGTGAGGTTCCGGTAACTGGAGGAGAAGAGGGTCGGGCGATTTCTTCGTGAAGACAATTTTCGGAGATCTTTTCCCAACGATTATGAATATCGCCTTATTTTTGTAGTGAAATTCGTAGTGTTAAAGTGAAAAAAAAGAACTTCAGTCATCGTTTAGGCTGACATTTCAATAAACGCGTACCATGAAATGCTAAAGGAAAACCTTGAAATTCACAAAAAAATAAAAATCGTAAGTCTTAAAAAAAATGAAATAAAAGGATTTTCCGTTCTAAAACGAGTGATGAGATGGGCAATATTGAAACGTTCCTCTTGTGCGTTATAATGTGTAGAGGTAATAACGTTCCTCGTCTAAAGAAAAGAAAAATCGTCGGGCTCCGATTCGAATCAGTGCGGGCTTGCAAAAAATTAACGAGCATTAAAATCCTTTGTCCACCACTGATCAAGACCGCGCGTAGGTCTACTTCGACTACCTGCAGCCTATTGCAGCCGCTGCGGTTTTCTCGGGGGAAATCATTTTCGTCTTTTTCGCCTCGACGACGAGATTAATAGCCGCTTATAGACGCGTATACGTTCGCATCCCGATATGCGAATTTTCCGCAACGAAAAGACCTCTGCCATTAATATTGTCGTCGTTTTGCGGAGCGAACGTGTACTTGCCGGAGAGTGTCGCACGAGTCGCCTACCGTGACGGAGTGACGTATAGGTGACCGTCGGAACGAACGACAATGGGAACTATAACGCGGAATTAACAAACCCTACAGAGTCTGATCTCTAATCCCGTCGAGGGCCGCGTACGAGTCGATTGCCGAGCGTCGAGACCGCGGCGAATTGATACGGAGACGATCGAAAGGTGTGTACGAGTCGATTTTCTAACACTTGTCATAACGGTGTGACGACAATACGTTTCACGATAATCCGAATAAATAGCGGTCGTCTAACATCGACTATCTTTTTATTGAAATTATTGCTTAACGATTGTTTCGGCGTAATAATCACATTTTCGGTTTTATTTTATATGAAAAAAAAACCGCCTTTTTAACGCCTTTAATTTCGAGAAAGCCGCACTACGTATAAATGTCGCCATCAGTTACTAAAACGCTTCTCGAACTAGCTCGAAAGTAATTCAATTTCATAATTAGAAATGTACGTAAATATAGGCCCCTCGACGTACTCGATGTCGGTAACGTATTGTGCGAACCACGCGTCTGAAGGTAAACATTTTCAACGAAAAAAACGATGTCGAGTGTTGCGCGCACTACATTATAATAAAATATATAAAACGCCGAAGAATAGAACGGACGACTGAATAATAATCGATGAAGCGTCATCGTACATTATTTCATTTTTTGACGACGTTTTCGAAAATCGAAACTATCTTCACAGCGCACCGGTTTTTATTCGTACGATATAATTATGATAATAGAAATTAAAAATTGTCTAATCTGTCTTCCGATAAGTTTTGATTGATATTCGTCGCGAAATTGTCTATAATTCAAAAACATGAATTTCGATTACATAAAAAACGTATAATGAAAAACCAAGTCCGTCTAAAATTTGACCAAATCTTCGCATACGCGCAGGACGGAAGTGGTGGCGTTTAATAAAATCTGCCCTCGAGGTGACGTGTTCGTTATGTATTTTCGTTCCGCGACACTATTGTTTCGTGACGAGCGAACAGAAGTGCATAAAACGTCAATAAGAGTGGGTAGCGGTCGTGCAAAACTCGTGTCTACCGAAACGTGAGCTTCGGTCAAAAAAAAAGAAAAACTCCAAAAAAAATTCGACCGAAAATCTCCGCCTACGTGTCGCTCATTACGTATGTAGGTATTGTACACTCGAATTGGTGACGCGAATATCCGTTAATTATGGTACACTCGGTTGACGCGACGTGTTTTAATTTTTTTTCGAATTTAGAAAAACGAAGGAGACGTTTTAAGCGACGGGAACGACGCTTAATATCGTGACTTATTTCTCGTCGTCGACCGTCGAATGATGTATTATTAAAAAAAAAAAAACAAATCTCGTTTTACATAATAATAATAATAATAATAATAATTATATACGCGAGACCGTATTTAAAAAGAGCAATATTTGAGGGGAACACGGTGTGTGTTCGGGCGGCGAATTTCAGAACGATTTCAAAATTCTTTAAAGTTTAAAAACGGACGAAAAATTACGGAAAAACGTGGAAAAAATGTACGGACTTTGAAAATCGTTTGGAAAAAAAAAACTGTGTTACGTCGAGACTCGATACCGAACGGCGCGTTTGTTTTTATTTTAACCCTTAAAATCCGGCGGCGCCGATTGTTATTTTATAAATCATCGTGTCGACGGTCTCCCCGGCAGCGGAGCGTCGCGTCGTCCCCGCTCGGCCGTATGGTTTCACGCCCCGGCCCCGGCGTTAGCGGAACGCTCGCGGATTTCCAATCCCCCGCGGCATATCCCGCGGCGCAAAAACACGCGCATAAATCATCATCGGCGGCGCGTTTTCTTTTAATTCCGTATCCCGTTTTGTTGGTTATTTTTTATTCCGTTTCGTTATAATCGCCGCGGAACGTTTTGGCGTTCAATGATCGATGTCCGACGGACGGCGGGTTTACGTGCGCCGCGCGTGCCCACACTGCTCGCACGCCAATATGTCATTGCAGGACACGCAGCGTGTATATACTGCGTCTCGCGAAAAACCTGATATAAATCAAACGGACGCGCCGCCGCCGAGGGATTTCGGGTTTGACGGCGGGACCGCACAACACCCCGGGCGACGGCCGGCCGACCGACTCCTGCACCAAATGGGGTCCGTTTCTCACGCTTTCATTAGCAGTTTGATTGGCGGCGGCGCGCAGGGAACATCACTGCTGCGGCCGTC
This sequence comes from Drepanosiphum platanoidis, assembly GCA_948098885.1. Classification (NCBI taxonomy): domain Eukaryota; kingdom Metazoa; phylum Arthropoda; class Insecta; order Hemiptera; family Aphididae; genus Drepanosiphum; species Drepanosiphum platanoidis. Next base: position 20,413,660 of record OX402530.1, on the reverse strand, counting down.
GTTGTTGTTATTATTATCGTCGTCGTCGCCGTCGTCCTCGTCATCATTAATACGCGGCGAGCGCGCGCGCGTGTGCGTGTGTATATCAATGTCATACGTGACCCGAAACCGCGTTCGCGTTACACCGAATTATCATGATAATAATTATTATTCCGTTTCCGCCGCCGGTAGTAGGGGTAGTAGTAATAATTTACCGGGCGCGGTTAATGTTCGCTCGCCGAACGGGGGGGTGAACAAATAGAAAGACGAAAAGTTTGAAAAAAAAAACAGCGCACAAAAGGGACCGGAAATCGTTTTTATTTATGACGATTTTTGAAATTGTTTCCTTGACGTTTTTCAATAATTATTATTGTACTCGTGTCGGCGAGCTTATATCACAATACTGCAAAGAAAACCTCCACAGGACTTTAAAAACTGCAGGCTCGCCGATATACCCCTCGAACGGCAGTCCTGAATTTATCGATCTATTATATTTTTTCCCCTTATAAACTTACGCAATATTTTACGATATTAAGTATTTATAGGAATTATTATATGTATATATCGACTCTTTCTAATTTAGAACATTTTAATATAATTTTTCAATCGTAAACACGAGACATTCTTCGAAAATCGTTTCTTTTTCAGGACTGCCGCTCTTTCCCGAGTCGTCTACCAAGGGTAAATCCATGATCCCAATGGTGTGATAAATTTTAATGTCGAACCGTTGTCCGTGAAAATTAAATCACGAATGAGCTACACCTACCTTTTAGACTCTGAACGAAACAAGGAATGTATTGGTTTTAGCACCACAAAATCAATACAATTTTTTTTTGTCTCTGTCATCGCGTTTTCTACTATATAGAATAATTATTGGTCTTGTTTTCAACTACGATAGGAGTTTCTGGTAGCTAATGTTGTCTATTAAGTACTTTGGGTACATTTTATTTGGCCAAATTTCAAATTTATCCGACTCTATTCTTCGCCTACGATTTTATCATCACGTGTCCGTCATCTTTTACCGTCTCGATCGCATTGCGGTGTGAAACGTGTCGGTTTTCATAACATTAATTACAATGTCAACGCCATATGTATTTTATTATTTAAGTCACATGACTGAATAATTATTACGGTGACGGCGGATATTGAGATCAAATCTAGCGGTACATGTCACATGTTATATTATCGGTGCGAATATTCCACGGTAAGTCGCGTGTTATATTGGATCCGTCCCAAATATCACTACTTACTCGTAATCATATTATCGTGGTTTCGATTACAGTCCTCGCCGCCGAGTACTGTCTGCGGGCAATTAGTATAACCTCGTTACCCCCGTTTCGTGACGGCGCAGTGATGCTTCGCGTGTCGTCTTCGTTTGGTGACCGTTTCGAGAATACGATTTGGCCTGGCGTCGTATTATATTATGCATTTCGCTATTATTTATTTGTCGCGCTTTCTGCGTCGTCCGACGAAGGTACGATAAAATAACGATAGAAATAATAACATTACGATACAACAATATAACAAACTGTGAGTCGTTATCCAACAAAAAAACGACGCGTTAACGAAAATTATATTGAAAAAAAAAAAACTATAGTCGTATATAATTACGAAAATAGTTATACGTGATCGCGAAAATAAAATATAATAACTACATAAAACGTCCCGTATTGTTGTGTGCCCGACGCTGTGAGAGTAGGGAATTCGAAAACGATCGAATCTCCACGACGTACGGGAATGTCAATGTACCAAAACTAAAAACGCACTACGAGCGAAGAGAAAAATATAGTTAAACGAATCGTTTCGAACACTCCGAACCTGTAGAAATCGATCGGCGATCGAGTTCAAGATTATTTTTAATAAATGACGTGTTTTTATTTTTTTTTTTCGTTCGGTGAAAATTGTTAGCATTACGCTCGGTGAATTCAAACGTTTTTTTTCTTTCCTCGCACGGTTTAAGCTTCAGTGACATCCTGACCCGTTCCGTATCCACTGGGAGTTGGGCGCCTTTGAGCTGTATACTTTCGCGTATACACCCCTATGGCGTTTATTTTCAACCCGTTTTTTCTATTTTTTTTTCTTTCTATTATACACCCGTGGCGGTTTCTTCGTAAAGTAATTGTTCACTTTCTACTTTCTAGTGTGCACTCCAACGGTTGTCCTGTGTATATATATATTTACGCGAATCGGACGTCGCGCAGTGTACATTACAACAACGCGCGCGTTGCGTCAGAGAAACTTTTGATATTTCATCAAATTACTCCGGCGTCTCGCGACCACTCGAAGTATGCTGCGATGTCGCGACCGAAGGCGGGATTCGATATAGCATATAAATATTTTAACTGGAACCCGAGATGAATCGATTCGGTCGGGCGTGTGATTAATCTTGCGATAAATCGTGAGATTCGCAATGAAACGAGTCATTTGTCGGACATATTTTCACATAGCATCATTTGATATTTCCATATTTTAGAGTCTTTTTTGTGAATTTGTCAATCTACGTCATCGAAATCGCAACTAAAATATTATGATTCTCTATCGACTGTTCAGTAGTGGACCCGGACACTTACTACGAAGTTATATTAAAAATATATCGAAGCGTGTATCTATATACTTACTGTCATCATCAGTCGCGTACATCTAGGGAGGGCGAAGAGGAACACCGAAATTGCCCCGATCACCCTAACCAGCAAGTTTCAAGGGGCGTCAGATTTTTAAGATCGTTGCTTATATACGTTCAAATCGTATCAGAGCATTCAGTTAATTTAGTTAATTTAGCACTAAATAGAATAACACTTTTCTCGAAGATCTTCGAAGAATAAATGCAACTGCGTTCCGAATTACTCGGTCGTTTCGAATAATTTCGAATCGGGGACAACGGAATCGATTGAGATTATAACGAGTTAAGTAATTGTAAAGATTGCTCGTCAAAAATCTCATCGTAAAATTGATAAAATCGCGTTTCAATGTCATTCATTCGATTATAAATTATGTTTTATTTATTACCTGATCGTTACTGTTGCGGGTTTCGTTTGCGACGGCGAAAAGGAAAAAAAATTGCTATCAAATTATGTTTACGTGCTCGGGGCAATAAAGCTGGAAATACGCCGCCACCGGCCGTCGTCGACGTTTAGCGAATTTATCTCTCACGACTGTTGCAACCGTTCGATACAGATACTAAAAGTCGGCGTTCAGTGGTGCGATGGTTCGAAAACCATCGCCGGGGTAGAAAACATAGTATTGTTCAAAAATAAATTACCCCGAGAAACAAATAAGACGAAATCTCGTTGGGCTCCCATTATTTCCATTCGCGGCTTCCGTCTCTACGAATCGTTAATGTTCCCAAACGGCATTCGACAAACGAAAATTCTTTACGCGCACTTAGGACTGTCCCGAGAGAGTAGCGCGATGGTTAAAAATGCGTCGGCGATGCGCGTTACGGGAGTTACGTTCGCGTTAGTGTCGACCGTTTCGCCAGACAGGCATTTGTTATCGATTTATCGTTCTATCATAATTATATTCGTCGATTTAAAAAGGCAGATTTCTCTCTCTCCCCATGTGTAATCCATCCGGAATATCTGACGGGACGAATATGTTCTACGATAAAAGCCTCTGCGAGCTCGCGCTTTTTTCCTGATCGAGTGCAACGCGTATTTCTATGACGACGAGCTTTTATTTGCGTCTCGCGTTGTATTCCAACCACTGCGTCCGAAACGTTAAAAACCACAGCCATTTGTAAACCCAACGTGAATAGAGTATGTGTAAGATATATTAGAATTCGTAACATCACTTTCCGCCAGTAAATCGCCGACATGCGGGCGAGAATTCTATGGTGGGAATCGCCTGCAGCTTCGGAAAACGAGAACCGAGTGAGCCGCGAGTAATTTTCAACGCGTTTCCGACGAAATAAGCAAACGACAATACACTTAATAGAACTGTGAAACAACTCGGACCCGCTTCGATCGGTAATCGTCGCTGTTGCTATAGTGATCTAGATCAGTTGATAACTGAAATAACATTTTGAAAAAAAAATTACAAAACAATCATTTCGAGTATGAAAATCACGATTTTTCATCGTGTGCTCACGAAATATAATATTGTAATTTTATTTTTAAATATTCGAAACGTCGCGGTTTGTTATCGTTGTACTGATGGAAAAACAAATGCGTTTCATGAATCATATTTTAATCGATTTACATTTTTTTTTTTTTCAATACGTATTTTACATAATTTCTCACCGCGCATATCGGTTGTTTTAAGTGCTCTGTTGTGTGTTTATATTTACTTATTGTTCTTTATTTTTAACACGTTTATCTCAGTTCTATTGTCGCGAAATGTCATGGCGACGATGATCATGACAATTATTATTGTTTTAAAAACGCGTTTTGTTCTTCTTCTCGTTTCTAACGAGTAACGACTGTATACTCGTATCATCATAATGACACGTAGGTATTAAAACGTCTCCGCAGACGATATTACAGCAGCTCCACGACGAACACAATACGCTCGTGCTCGATACGAACGATATTCTATTTTTACAGTTTTATTTTTCGCGAAAAAATCCAAGTTATGTTTAACGAACAGAACAATAATATAATAATATCTCGCAATTCTATAGGTACATAATAATATACTCGCGTGCGAGTATATTTATAAATTTTTTTTGTAGAAAAAAAATAATACATGTCTCGGTGTCGTTCCGTTTTTTTTTTTCGCTAGAGATTTTATTGCTTATTTCTCGTTATCGTTTATTTAAAAACCGTTTTAATCAAACTGCTTTTATTTTTATACTCCACGCGCATAATACGACCAATTGTACATAATAATAACGTGTATTATTTCGTGACAAAAGATTTTTTTTTTTCCCGAGAAAATTAAAATAATGAAAGCGGCCCCAATATATAATATACGCGTTTCTCTAAAGAAATTAATGAATAAATATAAAACGCGTAAATACGAGAAATTTAATTTAGGTCGGTCTCGATTATTCGGAAATAAACCGAGCGCCGAGTTGGCGTTAATTTATTTTTGTTTTTTTTTTTCACTCCAAATAAATGTATAAAATATCCTTTATAGCACTGCAATTATTATTACAAGTACACGTTATTGTTATTTGTATGTTTCGTCCACGTGGAATACGTACTTTTTTTTAGACTTTCAGACGAAGTATGTTTTTCAATCGGAATAATCAAGAGAAACAATACCGTACCGCACGCACAGACGAACGGGGAGAATTTTCGATAGTTGTTGTTATCGATCGGCAATATCGCGCGAACGTGAGCGCGTTGGAACGTATCAGAATTATAATTTTCGATTAATATTTTCGCTCGTCGTACTTTTTGGTCGTGAACGAAACCGCGATATTTTTTTTTATAACAGTGGTTCCCGACCATTCTTCTATTCTACTTTGTAGATTTTCTAAAATCTCGCGCACCCCCGTCCTATAATGTCCTATATTGAAAAAAAAATGATCGCGGAACGACTACTTTTGTTTTTTATTGAAGATAATAATAATTGTAAAATAATAAAATTTGACTTCGTAATGACTGCTTGCGCCGACCCAGCAATGTTTACACGCTGGAAACACTGTTCTATAACCATGTTCCGAGCGTTTCGCGTTTTATTTACCGATGCAAAATAGTGTATCGTGTACGGTGGTCTGAATCGATGTTGTCTGGACATCACCATCATATTATTATCGTATTTCGATTTCGAAACGTTTTTCGCTCACAACTACAATTATATTCATAAAATATGTGTGCCTATCGTTTTTGAAAAACGTATTTCGCGAACATTTCTAATTTTACTTTTCTTTTGGGTCGAACGGTAAACACGCACACGTATATACATCGGTATATTTGTAAACACGATTGTTTTCGTATTTTTATTTATTTTAAAACGAAGTCGGTCGGTATAATACGTGTACCGTACACATCTGATGTACCTACGAACAAGCCATGTTTAAACATTGCGTTTATTGTTTGTTATAAGTTTTCAACGATACGTTATGAATATCATAGAAAACGCGGTGTAATAAAAAAATATAAAAAACGCATTATTGTGTCGTGTACCGTGTCGCGGCGACGTTCCGGGTGATAAAACTATCGGATTATTAAAAAAACTCCTTAAAACCGATAGGGTTGTCCGTGTAGGGCGTGCGTTCGAAAGCGATTGATTAAAAACATTTAATTTTTTAGCACATTAAACGCGTTTTTAATGTGTGTCGCGAATTTTTCATGCGTTTTTATGTCCACTCGCACACGTCGACAAAATCTTCGGCTCGTAAAAACGCGTCCGCTTTTCGCCAACCGAATCGACGGTAAAATAAAACGCGTGTAAATTATTCGGAACTTCTAAGAATCGTGTCGAGCGGCGGCCAAATCGCATTACGTCAGCACGTTGTCTTAAATTGACCACGGCTTGGTGGATATTCTCGTTAATCTTGGATGATAATTATTATTATGCATTAACCCGCGGGCGGGGACGAACCGAGACGAAAACGGAGTGACGGGTTGCGGGGGGGAGGCGGTGCAAACGTAAAAGACAGAGAGTTACTTGTTGGTGACAAATTACAAAACGATTTAAGTGATTGAGGATAAACGCGTAGACACAGAAAGAGAGAGGCAGGGGGGAAGGAGAGTCGGGGAAGAAACTACTGGCGAATTAAAATAATCCGTTCCAAGTCGACCGTACGCACGGTCGGAACGCTAGACGTTTGCAATTATGTGCGGAAAAGTTTTCGGTAACAATTCGATTTAAACGGATTATATACGTGTTTTTAATACGCGCAATTAAGGGATTAAAAGGGGCCGCTCGAGTTCGACGCGGAGTTTCCGATTAGGAGTCGCGTCGTGTGGGCGGTATGTATTTTTATACGACGACGTTTAGGAAGGCGACGGCGGAATCGTCTCTCCAAAGTTTCTTATTTTAATCGAATTCCGCTGCAAAACATATACTACACAACATAATAACGCTATCTTCGCGGGTTTCCGAGAAAAAAAACCGCGTAAACGATATAGGTCCTTTTAAGAGAGTGACACGGAGAGAGAGAGAGAGAGAGCCGTAAAGAGGTCCTTGCTCGTTCGAGTGTAGGATAATTCTCCGCCGGGCGCGAATAACAGACCGGGATCGCGAGGTGTTTGTGCGTTTACCGCCGCCGTATTTACCCCGAGTCGAACGCGAACGACCGTGAGAAAATATTTCATGTTGTTTTCCTTCTTTTGAAGTCGGTTTTTTTCCTTTTCTACCGCTATGCGTCGAAAATCACCCGCCAGGTATGAAGAACTTCGGCTCCCCGGGGCACTTTTTTTTCCGGTAAACAAGACTACCGATTTGTAAAAAGACGAAACGCACCACCACGGATCCTCGCGATAAGGGTAGGCGCACAAAGCGCACCGTCCGAGTCTAAACGAACATGTTTTTGATAGAATTTTATGTTATATTTTTATCGGTTTTATAATTTATTTTCGATTGCTATAGTAACAAGTCACGGAATTCCATTTTCTTTCCAACATTCGACGGAGGTTCGCCGTTAAAGTAAATCGCCAGACATAAATTTCGTTTTCGCGAGAGTGTTGGCATTCGTGTGAAAAACAACTTTTCCAATCTTTCAGGGGTAAGACGGAGTGGCCGGAGTGGAACAAGTTAAAAACATAAACGTATAGAACAATATGACATATTAATGTCCTAGAACCCCGAGAACATTCACCGCCGATTCGGAATTACTTTATTCCGCGTGTAGTCGAACGGAACTCGCTGATAAACTGACTTCGAACATGCACGTGGGCCGTTCGCTGCGAAACCGTCGCCGTAATATAATCGAACGCGATTTAAATCGAATGCCGAAGTATGTCGAAGTACTGCGGAAGTTACGATCGATTATGGTTTGTTTTTTATTTTGACGTTTTCACACTTTCGTCTAAAGATCGACGGTACACTACGCCGTTTAAATACAGCGGGAGGGCGCGATAACTATATCTCCGCGCGGTTCGATTCACAAGCGTTGGGTTAGGTCGTGGACGACACGGATAAATCGCGAACGCGACGTGTCGCGCCCCGTCTCGGCGTGAATAAATATTTAGGGTAACGTCTCGGAGGGTTCGCGCGAACGTTTCGAGAAACGATATTGATTCGCCGCGGGAAAACAATAATATTGTGTTTTCGGAACACGACGTGAAAGTGTGTCACGCATATGCAGCGGAAAATTTCCCCTGGGGAGGTGAGGGGGATTACCATTTTTCTCGACAATCAAACGCATAATATTGGTACTTTTAGTCAAAACAACGAGTCGAATAAAACGGTCTTTGCACAATAACTCGTGGCAGTTTATTCTGTCGTGCGCTATACACGCGCGCATCTCGTCGAAAACTAAATACAAACTAATAAACGTTGCGCGCGAGTAGTTAGTGTTGTTTATCATTAATTTTGAAATTACAAATAAAATAAACCGTTTGAAAAACGCGATCAGAGTTGTACCTATACGTATACGTATTATAATGACGAAACAAAACGTATTTTTTTATTATTAAATTTAGCGTTTGAAAGAACGGGGGCGGGGAGTTTTGGATAAAAATATTTATTCGAACGGAACCGTGTATCGCGGGATCGCGAAAAAAAAAAAAAAAACCATATTTACTCAACTATAAAAATATATTAATTAAAAACTGACGATGACTATAGGTGGTGTGTACGCGCGTACGGAATATTAATTATTATACTGTGCATGATTATGTTTGTAATTTAATTTGTTTTTAAACTCATATCGATCGCCGGGGGGGGGGGGGGGGGAGGCACACGTACGGACGGAGAAATACCGTGCGTGCGCGACGTCGCACTTTTATAATAGAAATAAAATTAGTTAGAAATTCGGCGGCGGCGAGGGAATAACGTCGGGAGTGCGAGTTTTCGGGAAATTAGATTTGAAATTTCGAACCGCCGCGCCGCTGTTCTCACGCGTCCGTTTATGTTCGAGTTGTTTGCATCAATGGAACAATCACCGTTAAAAATACCGAGTCGGTCGCGTTGTGTACAATATAATATAACATAATGTTCGTGCGTAAGACTCGAGACGAAAAGAAAAAAGAAACAACTCGAGCTAAACTTTAGTTTTTGTTGCGAGACTTATTTAGTAATGAGATATTTTACTTTGAATATATATATTATATACATGTATATCATACATTACGTACCTGTATGTTTATGTAAAAATCGTTTGTTTCAAAGTTGTATGTAAATATCGAAAAGAAAAAAGAAACTTCGAAAAGAACAACGAGTAAAATTGTTTTTTTCTTTTTCTTTTACCCTGATCCGATTGGCAAAAGCACTCTTTTCTAATAAATAAAAACGATTATATACGAGAACATATTGTCATACTGCAGGTTCTAAGGGGTGAAGTAATTATCAAGTTTTTATAACTCCCGTTGTATAGTCGGAAGTAATAATTTCTTATAAAATGCGAGTTCATAGTGTCGAGTCGACTTGAAAAAAGTATTTTTGCCATTTATTTAGCAAATTGGTGATAAATTATTGGAAATAATTGTAAATCTTCCGTCGCGTCGGTTTCGTTCAACTGTAGCGGTCGCTTTGGCCACGCTAGCGTTCAACGTATAATATCATTACTAGGGCAGAGGACTTGTAGCATTTGCATATTTTTTTTGCACAGTCACAAAAATAGCAGAGTGCGAAACAAATACGTTTCATGCTTCCACAAAGCTAGTTTTGAAATTTTATTGTGCTTATAAATGCATATTTTGCGTTTTTTTGGTTTTTAGGGCATATTTTACACTTTTATACGCTATTTTATACTTTTTGAGACATATTTAACGATTTTTTCCACAGTGACATTTTTATTTCAAACAATACAGTCAAAATGTATTTATTTTTAATTTTTGTCGTATAATATGGTTTTTTACTGTGCTCGGGCACAAATTTTTTCTAGAAGCGATAACTATCTAACGTAAACTATACCTACGACATCACCACTACAGACGTGTACGCACCATGCGGGCTTTTATTCGATTAGGATTTATTTATAAAACGTTTCTAGACACGACAAGAATCATTATTTTAGTATTTAGTCTCAGTCAGTTCTGCGGAAAAATTTTAAGTGCATATTTTAAGTGCATATTATGGGGTTTTTTAGTGCATAAGTGCTTGCATATTTAGAGCTTTTTTAGAGCTACAAGTCCTCTGCCCTAATCATCACATTCGTTACGTTTTCGTCATCGATTTATCGATATCTACTGAGCGCATTCGATCGTGTTTCCTTTCCGATAGCCATAATTTCTCTAGAGTCAAAAAAATTCCGTATCGCTTTAGCGCTTCTTTTATTTATTTAATTTTCAATATCAAACGTCTACACGTTCTTTCAGATAATGGACATTAAACGACGGCACTGTCGTCGCCGTCGTAAATCTAATTTCGGGGCCGGTATATTTACAGTTTTTCCGTTCCTTGTACCTGCCGTAACAATGGATTTCGTCGATTTTTACGACGAACGTTCTTAAAAACGCGACGCCTCTCGAAATTCGACGCTGCACAACCGGCACCTAAAAAAAAAATCTGCTCTTAAAAACACGTCGCTACATAATTTTATGATTAGAACCAGTACGCAATCATTTTCGGTGTCGTTTCGACGGTTCGCACAATTACACGTCTTACTTGTGTAAATACGAGTAGGAAACAGAACGATTGTCGTTTGTTCGTAGTGGCTAACAGCTGAAAATAATAATTTTTATTGCACTCCCGTAACAGCTCAAAAGTGTTCGATGCGTATATACGTATATATATAAACTATATATTTATACATTATGTACATGACTTCCGGATAATGAAAAAACGGAAAATACTCTAACGCGTCTAACGAACTGTCGTGTTGGTCAGAGCCGTTATATTATTCAAACGCGAGAGTTGTAAGAAAAAAAAAAATCCGTCTACCGAGCGAACGAACGCCGAAACTAAAACACTCCGCGTTTCCCTCGGTCCCGGATCTAGACGTCTCCGAACAAATATCTATATTTAGAAAAGAATAGTCGTACGCGATTTCTGTCGAAAATACGTTCCCACGTGATATCTTTGGGAAATAATTTATAAATTTATGATTTTAATTAACTACCTCTCGAGTACTTTGTCGGTTTCGCACAATCGAATATTGTTTTTCTACCATAAACAATTGTTGTCGAGCTCTCTGTTTTTTTCTCATTGTTTTTTTGTTCGGGCTCTCGGGACACGAATTCGTCTTGTTTAGCCTAAAGAATTGTCCCAAAAAAATGTATTATTGTGTTGTACAAAATGTAGTCGTCCTGAATACAATAGGCGATAATAATTTAAACTCATATACCGTCGCGTTCCATACTCAATCTGTTGTTGACAATTACTTAAATTCCGTTCGCAATAATAAATATAGCTTTTATAATTATTATCAATTATGATTTGTCCGAATGAGTTTTCAAATTTGTCTCGTGCCACTTACTGAACGATAGAATCTCAACAATCAGTCGAAAATACGATTTGTATTTTTCCACGTTAAAAAGGGTCCGCCAAATTTCGGCGTATATTTTTAATGAATTATCGATTTATTTGTAACGAAAAGATTAAATCAAATTCGGAAAACGTTATAAATTCATTGCATTTGACCGTGAAACGATTCACCGATATATTTTACTCAGAAATTCTACTTTGATAGTCCGCAAATAACAAATGCGACGGTGAAATGATGTCAAAAAAAGATCCGTCGTCAAAATGCATGTAAATATGGCCCTCCGGGGAAAGCCCTGGTCGCCCGGTGACCAGCGAAACCACCGAAATTGATACGCGGTGGCTCTCGGCCGGCACGTCAATATAATATGCAGTAAGTCCGTTTTGAATAATTATGCTAATCGAGAAGACTATATAATATCGTTCGTCGCACTTGATTCGAAAATCGTAAAGTACCTCGTTTTAAAAACTAGTCGTTTTTGCAATATCTTCAAAATCAGAAAGCGACGCGATTACATTAACCAAATAATAATAGTTCTCGGGTTTGCCTTTTTGCTTTCGGTCGCGTTAAACATCATACGGTTCAGCGTGGACGTCGAAAACGCGGTTAAACGTATTTTTCGGACGCAACACCGAGGGCACATATTTTTTCAAGCGTTAGATTCGCCGCGTTTAAATTTATTACTTTTGTAAATATAACGCGTTGTATACTCGTATTATACGTTTTTCGAATACTATTTGCGTTTGAATGTCGTGCGTGTGCAACCGCTCAAACGCACTCGATCGATTAAGACGTTTCATATTTATAATACTATCGAACACGAACGAGACTCGCAAATTATATAATAAATAAAATGTCCCGTCTATTTCTCATTTCCGACGAGTAAAAAAAAAGAATAATAATAATAAATCGCGTTTTCGCGTGGCGCCGGCAACACTTTGTATACACACTATACGACGTCGTACACGTAATATAATGTGAAAAACTCGATAATTCAATACGCGTTGGAGCAATGAAAATATATAATATTACCGGAGCCTTCGACGCAATTACTGATAAAACGTGTCGCGTTGGAAATTCGAATTTTCTGCGGCGCGTGCGCTCCCCGGACCCGGACACACGTTTTGCCGAGCGTTTATTTGTTCGCCGTTTATGCCGACTGTTTATGATTATATAATATACTTTATCTCGCGCGAGTACTTTTAAATGACATTTTCCCGTGTGTGCGTTTTCACGATATTTCACGAACTGCACGCGACGAGACGTACGTACGTATACTCGTTGGACATCGACTGCAGTATAATACAGACTCGATCACGTATTCGGGAGAGGGGGGTCCACGAGCGGGGAGAAGGATAATTATTCTTTTATAGACCCCTACCGAAATAATAAATCCTGATCACGTGCCTCTATATTATATAGTGTTCGTATTCGTGCTCGCGACATAATTTGTACTTCTTAATGATCGGGATTTGTGAATCGCTCGACGTCGTGACAACGCCTCGTGAGAATTTCGAATCGATTTCTTTCGATTTTACCCTCGCGCGAAAATGAATTTAGAAAAAAAAAAAAAAAAAAACGCGCGTTGGTTTTACTATGGTCAGCTACTACTACGCACGGTTTTTGTTTTTCGTATTGGGTTTCTACTCGGCGGGCGGACGTTTCGATTAATCGTGATTTACGTATCTTTCCGCTGAACATTACGCGTTTGGTTGATTTCGACGCACGTGTGTTTGTTTCTGATTATTGTATTTCTCATTGTAAAAACCACCCTGAAATCGGGGCACTTATCTATACATCATTTATCTAACGCACTGTGCCACTGTCTCGCGGCTGTTCTATGCAAGAAATGGATTTACGGTAGTCCGTGACTTCTTTAGTAGAATTATATAAATAATTATATCATAAATATTAATAAATCATGAAATTTCAATAGCGTACTTGGGACGATTCAAATCGCCGACGGCAATCCGTAGTTTCTTTTTTCGCGCATTTATTTTTAAAAGCTATTGCATAACTCGCGAATGGTTAAACAAACGCGAAACTCTTAGAAATAAAATAGAAATAAAAATAGTAATAAAATACGTTTTGAATACATGAACAACAAAAATGTTTAAAGTACCGAACGAAATTCACCGCACATGTTAAAAAAACTCGTGTCTTTTCTAAACAAAAAAAAAAAACATGCAAGTTTTAATTTTGTGTAAATAATTCTTATAGTTTTTAAAACTGCGCGCGTTCGGCACAAAACCAATATCGTATGCATTTATGTAGTCCGTGACTTCTAGACCGGCTGTACACGCCGTTAGATTGTTATTTGCATAATTTTTCTTTCTCACATTATACAAAAGAATAAAACTTTATGTGCGCTTTTTTCTTATTGTTCGTATTGATTATGCTAATTTTCATAATGTGAACGGGTAGTAGTCTAAGCCTTTGGTTCCGTAATAATAAAGCATTTGAACTTTCCTCGACAGCCAACGCGTAGACGACTAAAATAAAATAATAACAGACATTTCAAACTGAGCGAATCGCATAGAGATCTGTTGTCGATTATGTTGTCTTGTGATTCGTCGCGAAAGCATAATATAATATAATATGCCGAACGATCGAGTAAAATTACGACGGCGTAATATATTTTTGGTCGAACGTATTTATTTCGTTTTGTTTTGAGTTTGCTTTCGGCATAAATTTCTCGCCGTTAACGTCTCCCCTCTCTCTTGCCACCGCGGGTCTGGATATTTGGTCGTATAGAACAACGATTCTAAGAGTATGTTCCGCGTAATCCCTATAGGGTCCCGCTGATTCCGCGAAAATATAAAGAACGTCCCTTTTTTTTTTTTATTATTTCATTAGAGAAAATATCTCGCAAGATCTTACCAACTATATAATATTTGTTTAAAATAAAATGGTTCGGAGAGATGGTTACATTTTGATTAAAAATTATCGTTGTTCTTTTTTTCTTTTTTTTAAACGTTTTTTCGAAAAAGGTCGAATACCAGGTGACGAGAGAGACAAGAGTCACCCCTTGTGCACCCCCGATGCCCCGAAAACGAAATCCTTTTTCTATTGTATTTATATCGTTTACGAGTAAATGTCGCCAACGATATTGTGTTATGTGCATTTCCAAAAATATTGGTCTAGTCGTCGTGCCTAGGATTTTCAGTAAACGATTTAAAAATCAGAGTCGGGGACGTTGGAGTTTCGCGAATTGTTTTTTAAGATCGCTGCGGTCGTCTGATACGGTGTTACGGTCGCACGGAATCACGGTCAACATCGTCGAAACACGCTGATACAGACTTTTTACGCGACAAAACGTCTCACGTACGATTTTTTTCTCCTATCCAGTTCGCTGTTTTTACGTCGAACCAATGTCTTATGGTATTGAGTCCGACACGCTCGGTCGCTCGATTTCCCGTCGTTTGATCGAGCCGTTCAAACATTTTTGGAACCAAAGTTCGACTAACATTTCGAAAATCGCGAACACGCGCTAAAAGAAAGATATGATCGTCTCACGTCCTGCGAGAAATAGTTCTCCTTTTTACAGTTTCCAAACGAGTCATTAACGCGAAGCTTCTATACAAACCGAAGATCCGAAACCGATCGCCTTCGCGGTTTTCATTATTCGAGACGGAAACGAATAAATTTGGCTTTTCCGGAATCAGACGCGATTCTGTGCGCGTAATTTATTCAGACCTAAACGATTACGAGAAACTCGAGTGTTTGATGTTTTTATAAGCTCTCGCGTTTTTCATTTCTAAAACGTTCCCGAAAACAATACGATAATTTATAAGGCGCGCGCTCGAGATTCGCACGATTATTTAAATCGCTAATTTTTCTCGACAGTGGTTACGATTTATGAATTCGTCAGCTATGATGAAAACACGAAAACGAAACGTTACACAAAACTGTTTGTCATTTTTTGGTGATGATAATTTTTCGAAGGCGCTCGCATTGCACGCTCGTTTTTATTGACAACGTTTAAATTCCATCGCGATGGTTGTTTAGTGTACTGGTCTTGGTCATTTTTTTGAGTTTATGCTGATGATTATACGTTTACACAAATACGTGTTACTATTTGAACGTAAACTTTGGATAAAAACACCGCCTACGGCTCTATATAGCGGCGTCACTGCGCGACATAGTGCAGACGACACAAACGGCGAATGGACGCGCAAGACTATAAAGTATCAAAGTGTACATGGGCGCGCTGAGAAAAAAAAAATTACCTCTCGGAACTACGTTGTAAATAACCGTGAGTAAAGAAGTGGACGGTTTTTGTGTTTTTTATATTAATTTTTATTTTATTTTTTTATATTTCGTCGTGAAAGGCAAATAATCGTCGGTAGGTATAGAAACATTCTTAAACGTTTATGGCGTGTACATAAAAATATAATATGCATAACTTAAATCAAAGGCTCTTTATAATAATATATACATAACATGTCTCGTGTTACCCGGCAGGTTTTTATTACGATATAAAATAGGGGGTTTTTTTTTTAATATATATATTGTAAACGTTGGATTTTGAAACGTTTCTGCGCGTGAAACGACGATTAATATTACATAAGAAACGCACGAATTTAAACGCCACGCGTTTTAGAGGGCTTGTTATAGTTACCTAGTTTGTTTGTTTGTTTTTTTTTTTCCCGCTACGAAACGTGGCGGACACGACTCGCCGGCGAAAATGGGAAGGGAAAATACGTTTTACTCGCCGTACGCGACGACGTAACGAAAGTCGGAATAAAACCAAAAGTGCTGAAAAGAGTAAAACCAAAAAGTCACGAAACGTACGCGCGGGAAAACGCGAGATAACGATAAATCGACTCGCGGGACTGGACGTGCGTTTTGCGAGACTTACCCGCGGCTGTTTAATGGCCCGAGCGACGATCCTCTTGTATGAGCGTAATTTACCGACTTTTCTGGTCTTTCCGTCTTCGAAATCAACACGTTCTCGTCGGATGTGCGAAAAAACGCGTCACCGCATTCTGACGGCGAATACGACCATCGTCGTTTCATTATGTTTTTACTGTTTTTCATTCGAGTCGTCGTTCAATAAGCGCGCTTGTAAATTATTTCTTCATCGCTCGTTTTGTTCGAGAAATAAATGTTCGCTTAAGCGAAACGACGCGATTTAAAAAAATATCCGACGACAGTCCGTTGGCGTTGGACGATTTTGCTTCTGAAGTCACGTTTTCGAATCACTCAATTTTTACGACTACATCGCTGATTTTGTTTCGACCGATGAAATCCAATCGTCCAAACAAACACGCGGAGGATTGGATAATATGCTTCTTGCGCGCGACATTAAAACAGCCCATACTCGGTAGTGTCGGTAAAAATTCGAACCGACCGAACTGTTTATTTTTATCACTTGAAACGAAATTACTCGTCCTCCGAATCCACGTGTAGTCGCCGAGCGAAGAGAAGAGAAAAAAAAATGAACGCGGACCAACTGTAAAAGCTAATGCAATCAATGCTCGCGAGATGCAAGAAAAATACCAACATATATTCACGCCAAAGGAATACGATGTGCCGAAACGTCGTTTTCGAGGAACGGCAAATGCTTCGAGAAACGACTTATTTTTTTACTTTTCGATAAAAATTACCTACTACGTCTCTCTGTTGTCGGACATAATATTGTGATACAGCGAATTATTTACACTGTGCGATGCGTCGTGTTTATTCGACGCTTATATTGACTCAATAATATTTCTAGAAATTTCTAGAAATGTTCGAGGAAACTTAAAAACACAAACGCGCTGTTTGTGAGATTAATATTATATAGTACCTTCGAAAGTTTTCGTTTATCTATTGGGTTATTAACGGTCATAATATTTTTTCGTAAAAATCGTAATTTTTTTTTATTATTCCTTTTGACGGAAAATATTCGAAGAGTCGAGCATTTCTCGGGGCTTATAAAAACCGTCGGCTTTCTCACGACGCACGTATAAAACCTTAAACTATTATAACGGAAGATTACGTTAGTATTCTATGATAATACGATTATGATTTTTTTGAAAAATAATTTTAAAAAACGTTTAGAGCCGGAGGTTATTAGATCGGAGTCGGATGAGATACAGGTAACGGGTGATCGATATGGGTGAATTGGGCTTTTAAATTTCAATAACTGTATATTGCTTTGGATAAATCGTTTGGAGGATTAAAAGAGAATGGACAGATCGACCTCTAAAAATTATTCAAATTTTTTGAAAATTTCACCTTAATACTAGAGAATAGTAATATGAAAAATTCGTGAAAATTTCATGTTTCTATAATATAGAAAAAAAAATTTGATCCAATATAAAGTAGACAACATTTTCTATCTAAACCTAAAATTGAAAATAGGATCAGATCAATTTTTCAAGTCAAAAACGCGATGTCACTGTAAACCAATATATTACGTTGCTCGCTTCGCTCGGAAATTTAAAAACGAGATAAATTGTCCGATTAGTTACAATCAACAGACTCGCATGAGCCGAAACGGTTTCCGTCGTGGTTTATTATAGCAATTTTTGTGTTATCGCTGTAGTATATTTTCACCGCTTCTTCTCGTCTCGTCCTGCAAACGGCATTTGCGCGGTGTAAAATGTTGGTACGATTTAAAATAAATTGGAATTTGTAGGCCGACACCGAGCACGCGCGTTAGTTTTATTAACCGAAACGCGAGAGAAGAAATCTTATTGTGTTGAATTTTTAGTCAATGGATCATAATTATTATAACGTTCCTTTATTTCGTTTTCACAACGGTTTTGACCTGGAAACTTAAACGTAATTAAAATGTATAAATAAATAAATAAATAATAATAACAACGGGGAAAAAAACTAAATCACAAAATGTGAAATAATAATATAACAATACGTGTACCTACCGCGCAAGTACGTACAAATTATTTTCAACACTTAATTTAAAATAAAAAAAAATAATAATAATAATATAAAAAACGCAATTAAAGTTTTGATATTTTTAAGTGTTTTTTTTTTTTTTTTTGTCGAGTCGGTTTTTTTGTTGCTGCCGGTTATTACCCTGTAATTTCAGTCGAATGAAAGAGAAGCGGTTTAATTTATTTTTAATAACAAATTGAGTGTTAAAACCGCGAGCGTTCACCCCGAGGCTAAGACAGATGTTCGAATCTCGATGAACAATAATAATTATTGCAGTAGTTGTTTGAAAAAAAAAAAAAAAAAATGAAGAGGAGCGACGTTCCCTCCCCCCCCTTGCGCTCTTCCGAATTCTAAATACTCGCGAGACCGCGTGCGGGCAGAAACAATAGTAATTATACGAACGGACGGTCGCGTTGTCGTAACGGATTCTTGCGGTCGCAAAAGCGAACGTTTCCGACCGACCGCGTTCGCGCGCTCGCTTTTCCAAGGAAACCAAGTCTCGGCGGATTAATGGTCTCTGCCCGCGGTTTATTTACGATCGGCCGTAAACCGTGTGCCGGTACGCGGGGGCTGCGGGCACGTCGACCGCGACGTACCGTAAAAACTGGTTCGCGCGTATGTTTTATAACCACTCGCGCCGCCGGTGGGTTATATAGACGGTCCCCTCGTCCTTCGGATCGTTTTAACTTTTATTTTTCGTTTTTAATTCCCGTCTATGCTCGGCTTTTACGACGCAACGACCTCTCGGGCCGCCGCCGTCTCGGACCCGCGTCGTTCCGAATAACGGCGGGACAAATATCGTCCTTATTGTTATGTTCGACACTCGACATTGGCCAACGACGTCACCGCTCGCCGGCTGCGGTGGTTTCTCATCCTTATAGAGACATGGGTGCCTACGAAACGTTTTTCGACAACGGCCGAGAGTCACTCGAAATAACAATACGTATATCGTCAACTCGATATTTTACTGTAGTTTATTTGTACCAACTCGTAAAGTCGACGACACAAACGGTAACTATTTGTCGATTACATTTTTACCCGCACAGTGCTCTAGAGAAATTTAAAATATTCGTATACATTTCTCAATAAAAAAAAAAAAACGAAATCGGTATTTTAAAATAAGAATGACTACGCTTTTCACGGATATTATGCTATTAAAAAAATATAGAATGTTATCATCGATCGAGGAAAAATACGCGCAACGCGATTATACTATGTAACAAACGTTTCAAAACTATGTGTGACTTCATAGAGTGTTTGATCGAAATACTTTTAAACGATACTTTTCGCTATAATTCAAAACCCGTGATTCAGAACGTGCCGTGCCGTGAATTCATTTCGACCGGTTCAAAACTATCCCGTGACACTTCTATTCGTTAAAATATGTAATTCGATTTTCTTTGATATTCAACTATTCGAGATCGTAAACAATGTTTTTTAAAGGGCTCGAAATACCGAGTCTCGAAAATGCCGATTCGACGATGAGTCGCATTAACCGGGAAATTTACAAAGTGTCGAATTACAAAGGGTACAAATGGCGCGAGAAAGGATACTGTCAAAAGGGCGATTCCTATTTCTATTTCAAAACTTGTGTGTTTGATTAAAATTTCAATATCGAAATGTACGCATTACACAATGATCCTTTAACTGTTTCAAACACATTGGATTTTTCCAGTCAGAAAGTTGTCGGCCCCGTTCGCGCGGCGCAAAACAGTCTCGATCGTCACGCTAGCCACTCTTGGACGCGAAGAAACAATCATTTTTTCAAAGATTTAAACGTCCCGTTCGCAATGATCGTTTGAAAACGTCTGATTTCTTATAGGTATAACTATACTCGTTAAATCGTGTCGATATAATATCATAAGAATAACTGATAAATAATCGAAAAAAAAAATGATGTGAAGATCTATGTCTCCGTATCTATCCTTCCTGCGTGAACGTCCCTGCACGTTGGCGTATCTACAATGAGCTACAACGGTTAGGAAATATAATTATAAATAAAACTAATAATGAAAATAAAATCGATTTGTTTCGTTCAGAAGCTTAGATGCCGTCACATCGAGTCTGTAAACGAGATCGTTGTCGGTTAATTTGTCGTGTAGCGTCTGTTTTCGCGTGATTTCGACGAAGAAAATGTTTGTTCGCACAGACACGAAGACCCAAATCCATCCACATTATTCTTAATGTGTTTTAATTTGCAAAATGGTTTACGGCCAACAAATAACAATAAACAACCAAGTAATAAAAAGACATTACACCGACGTGTAAGATACAAATAAAACGCAGTTTTTATTGTTTTCATTATTATCATTATTTCAT
Organism: Drepanosiphum platanoidis; assembly: GCA_948098885.1. Lineage (NCBI taxonomy): Eukaryota > Metazoa > Arthropoda > Insecta > Hemiptera > Aphididae > Drepanosiphum > Drepanosiphum platanoidis. The sequence goes on along the minus strand of OX402530.1, from coordinate 20,393,001 downwards.
AAAACAAACAAAAACAGACGTCGATTTTGATTCGAAACAAACCGAATTTACGTTTTTGAAAGTAAACGAGTCGCGCAAAAAATAGTTTGAAATCGAAAAACTAAATAATCTACATCAATATTATTATACAAACGAAATCGAACCTTATAAATTCTAGTAGAAACAAATAGGATTTTTTTTTTTTTTTTCAGAAAAACAAACATAAAATAAACAAAACAAAGTATAAAATCGAATATCGAATTAAAGTTGGTTTTTTGTTTTTCGCGGAATTTATAACGCGGACCGTAAAACAAACGAACGAAAAAAAAAAAACGCTCGGGCTTTCTAAAACCGAAAACTGCGCGCGGTAAAAGTCATACGATATCCTCGTTCGTGTACCTATGGTATTGTTTAATTAGCAAAATGAATATGTCGGGTAAATTACTTGGTGCGGGGTGATTAATAACGCGGACGCTAATGATTATGTAAATTACCCATTGTTACGTTATACAGCGCCACGACCCGAGTAGTTCAAACACTTAGGCGTTTCTGTGCGCGCGCCATCATCATCGATATGAATTAATTATTATTACGGATTGAGATATTTCGTGATACAACGACGATGCTATTTTTCGAGTGTCGTCGGCCTGTAATTTCAACAAATTACGTAACCGTACAATTATCAATTATTCACCGGCGATTTCGCGCGTCGGACCCCGTCGAAACGATAACGGAAAATCGTTTCGAGGGTCGATTCGACGACCGGCCGCGGCTAAAAGCAATTGTCAATTATTATCATTTACCACGTGCGGTGTTGTCGACGATTTTCTACAATATTATATATGACCGTGTATGTGAACATTAGACGCCGGCCGCTCATATAAGACTCGGTGTCAGGACAGAGCTCACTTTGAGACTCGTCTTGTGACCGAATGAACCTTGTTGACGAAATGTATGAATCGACGAAAAAATTAAACGTGACTTCATTCGGCCCGTCGAATAACACAACTCGCGCGATAAATCCGTACAAACATAAAATCCAAGTAGGCACATAATTACACGATTTCTCATGATTTCGTTCGAATTTATTCGATGCAAAAAAAAAAATGTTATTTTTCGGTTGTTTTCCACAATACACTACAATACTGCTACTGTTTATTAAAAATAAAACAAAGTCAAGACACGCGAGAAGAAATGCGATGACGATCAATCACTTAAAAACTAACAAATACTTGCACGAATCGACTTACTTCAACACAAACTATTTTTTTAATTAATTATTGTTTCGAAATGTCACACTAAATGTTTCTTAAATTTACTACTGTTTTTTTGAAAGTATACTTGCGTAAAATTTAAGTTTTATAACCGACTTTTTTTTTTAAACATTCGATTCGAACCGTTCCAATCAACTCTGAGTCTCACGAGCGGCGTCTATTCCATAAAAACGTATATTGTCGTATGTCATTGCCAGGACAATCCCAACGATCGCGATGCGATCATCAAACGTTGGTTTCACCGAACAAATATCATTCCCGATTCCGTCGAGTTTACGCCGCCGCCGTAACGTTTTTTCGCGTTTCTCGTCGACTCGTCTCGATCGGACGCGATTCGCTGCGATCGAGAATAATTATTATCACAATGTACAAACGGAAAATGTTCGCGTTCGATTTAAATCGATTTTCTAAAACGTACACGATACGATAACATCTAAGACAAGACGGGCAGACATCCGGGTTTTTTTTTTATAATACGGTTTACAACTATATTTCGACGTTCGATTTATTTCTACTACTCGTTCATAATTCACTCGAGTGTGCGAAATGTCCGTAGCACGGCGGTGGCTCGTGGGTTGTAGTCGTACGAGGCAACCGTAATATCATCGTTATTGTAGCCGTGTAGTGTTGTCGGTACGCCGCCGTTTCGAATGTAGAAAGAGCTCTCGCGAGTACGCCACGATAACAGCTAGTGCCTCCCTATATCGTTTTTATTCTACAGCCGTTCGTTTTTCGTTTGGATTCGTTTCGTCCGGAATCTATATTCTCTGGGTACACGGCCGTCGCGCGTCGGTCAAAAAACCACAGACGAATTCCGAATGATCTCGTGACGTTACTCTCGCGCGTATCGTCGCATTACGAGCGTCGTCTGCACGGCAATAGAAAATTGCGCGATTTTTAATTTATACTTTTGCGCGTTTTGCAGCAGACATTCGTTTAATGCATCCCCGAGCGGTAATTCGTGCTACATAGACGACGCGGGTATCCTTGGCCATTAATCAAAACCGTTGTAAACACTTGCAAAGTCAACAGTGGCCGATTAAACAGTCCACGGCTAATTCAGAGGGGGAAAAAAAAACAAAAAATAAAACAATAATAATAATAATAAATACAATTTACCTTCCGTCCGTGGCGCGTCATATCGTACCCGGCGTTATTAGATGACCCCCTTTCCTCTCTCGGTCGAAATGAATTCCTCCGTGTCGCTGGCGCGTCCTTTGCAAAGGGTTCAGCGGGGAATAGCCTCACGTACAGCCGAGCCGTTTGGCTCGTGATAACACGCACACACACACACATCTCATTAGTACCGACGAGGGTAGTTGAATAAATAAAAAAAAATTACATAAATTAATTTGAATTGACCGTGGGATTTTTTTTAAATATATAAATATAAATGCGTGTACGGGTTTTTTTCCCCATTCAAACAGATAAATTGTTTTAGCCGTTTCATAAAAAAAAAAAAAAAATACACACGTGCGTACGTAATACGTAGTCCTTTACATAATATTTTATCTCGTCTTTACTCGTCGCGTAGTGAAATAAAAATAAAATTAATACAGCCGATTATTAGAAACAATCGGCTAATCGATACTACAATCGGGTTGTTGAAACAAGAGGTGTCTCGGGGACGGATTTATTTTTACAGTAACCAATCGCTTGTCAGAAACAATCGGATACATTTTACCTAGGTCCAAGTGTTCCTAGTAAGCGGCTTCTTCTGTATATATCACTTAAACGGTGGCGTATTTAGGGGCATAACGGGGACAGACGCCCTTGATATCTGTTGTTTGTTTTTTTTTGCGACACTGTTAGTAAACTATTTAAATAAGTCAAGCCCAAAATGACGATCTTAACGATGTAATTGACGAGACTTAGAAAAACAAAACAGAAGTATGATTGTTTTAATTATTGAATATATAAAAATGTACGATGGTTTTGAGAAGACAGATTTTCGTGACACTTTCGGCGAGAGTGAGTATACGTTTTTTTTTTTTTCGTGTTAATTAATATGTCATGTCTTTTCATTTGATTTTAATATTATTTTATTACTACACCGACATTAAAATGCTTTTAGTCGTTTAATTAATGCCGTCTTAATACTATGCATTACACTACCATACGATTCGTTATACCTATAAAAGATATTTCGTAATGTAAATAATGTTACGGGTCTCGTTAAAACTTTATTTCTCGGCTTTTCCACTCCCCTAGATGTAGTTCTAAATTTGTCACGCTGCAAATTTGAAGCCGCGGTTACTGTTCATGAAAATCATCGCGTTTAAGTTGTTTTTAATTCTATTTTTGTTTTTCAAAAATTGCTTCGAAATTTCAACGAAAAACGTCTGAGCGCGTTTATTGAAAATAACGTTTAAAATGCCTTTGCTTGCATTATATTTTTTGTTTGGACCCTTCTTTCCACGATTGGGATTCTAGTTGCGTCTATGTCCCTTTCTATGGAACAGCAACACGTGAAAAATCCGTAATTACAATATGGGAAAACGCGGTCTCATTCCATATTGTAATCATAATGTACATATTGTAATCTTAGGGCGATGATTTTTCGCGTGGGCGGAAAAACCATAAGTGCGCCTCTGTTAACGGGTGTATTGTTCTCGCGCCGACGGACGAGAACATTATACACAACTGGCGGCGGCCGTTTGTTTTACAAAAACGTTTCGATCGAGTTCGAAAAATTATTACGTCCGTACGGGGATCTCAATTAAAAAAAAAAAAAGACGAGTAGACCATATACCTATATATAGCTTACGTTTTTCCGACGAAACAAAACTATTGTTCTGTATATACGATCGTACAAAGCGCGTGTATACCTACTCGCGTTACAATGCCAGTATTATTTTTATAGAAGGATATTGATATAACCTGCGGCAAACTGCGATCGCGTTAAAGCGTTGGTTCGCGCGTAAAGGACGTTTTACGACCAAAAGATATATATATATATATATACTAATCCTTTCAGAGGAAACACAGACGTATAATATATTATACGAATTGCTTTCTGCGAATGGGTCGGACGCTTGAACACAAAAACCCTTAAAAATCGTTTCGCCGGTGCACTAATCCGTGCGAACGGCGGCGGCCGTAATAATAGTTTACCGCGCGAGACGTCTCGCGTGTCGCCGCCGCCGCCGTGGAAAATGGACGAAAACAACAAGACCGATTGCACCGGTGTGTTTTCAACGGCGGCGGTGCACACGATTCGAAAACGGGCGGTGCCGACCCGAAAAAGTGCACGTTTATAGTTGTCGGCAAACGGTTTTCAATGATGTTCCCCGTTTTTGTTGGTAGTTATTAAAAAAAAAATGTAATTCAGTAAGTTTCTCTATATTGTTCTTAAGCTCGGAAAATATTGAAAACGTGTTGTCACAATTCTTTTTCGTAAGTATTCTCGTAATTTTGGCACAACCACGAAAATCAGCAATCTCTTTTGGAAAGACTTTAAATTTCATTGCTCGAGACTTGAAAATTTGATACGATATTCTGCATTAGTGAACTAACTTTTTAGTGAACAAAAATAAAAATTACCGAGAAGTTGAGAATTTTTTTTATAAATTCAAATTTATAAAAACATTTCAACAATAACAATCACCTGTTTCTCGTCCAATTCTCGCATCTCACTCCTCCTATTTTTCAATAAGCGTTTGAATTTCGAATTTTGATCAAATTTAACGGCATAACGAAAATCTGCTAACTAATAATTTTGAAAATTCGTTTGATTTTCAACTTAAATAGTTTAAGCTTGAGTATATAACGAAAAATGTTTAGTTAATTGTTCTTTCTGATATGTTGTTAAAAAAAAAACCATTTACTTTTAATCTTAGGCTTTTGAAAGATTAAATTAAACTCTAATTTTTATTATAACGTAATATACCTAGTCAATCCTATACTTATACGATGTTTTGTGTTCATAATAGATCACGTCGATTAGAATATATACATTTAATGTAATTTTTCTTCTTCTTCCTCTCCTCTTATCTATTTGAGGTTGGCCGTCCTAGTCCTTGAATTTCAATTTTTTTCACCTCAATCCTTCGCGTCATCTTATCGTCCATGATATCGTTCTCCGACCATTCTCACACGACCACTTTTTCGGTCTCCTCTTGTCCAACGGTGTCGTACGTCTCACGTCGTATTTTTTTCCCCGTCGAATTCGTGTGAAAAACGGCGAAAAAATCATTTTCGGGTCTCGTCGTCCGTTTTTTTTTATTTTTATTTTTTCCTTCGCAGGACTCGTTGCACAGAGTCGCCCGTGGAATGCCGCACAAAATCAACGTGGGCCTCGTCGCGCTGGCCGCACTGGCCGCGACCGTGTTGGCCGACCCGACCGTAGACCGGCGGGCCAGTATGGGGTTCATGGGCATGCGGGGCAAAAAGGACGACCAGGGCGGCGGCAGTGACGACGCGTCGTCCGCGGCCGTCGAGCTGGACAAAAGGACACTGTTGTTCCGGCGCCCGCTGTTCGACGGCGGCAGGACCGCCCTGGGCGGCGGTGGTGGCGGCGGCTCCGCGGAGGGCTTCAAGCGGGCCATGGGGTTCGTGGGCATGCGCGGCAAGAAGGAGTACTACAAAGGATCGGCGGCCTCGGCAGGGTTCTTCGGCATGCGCGGCAAGAAGGTGCCGTCCTCGGACGCGTTCTTCGGGGTCCGCGGCAAGAAATGGCCGCCTGGTCCGGTGATGGCCGTGGCGCCGCCGTCCTCCGGCAGGGATCGCGACGCGGAAGAAGACGACGTGGATGTCGAACGGGCCGTGCTCGTCCTGCACAGGATCATCGACGACTTGAGGTCGGATCAAGGTGAGATTTTCATGTACATTTCATCATACGTTTTTACCGTGAAGAATAACGAATACCGTTTGAAATCGTTTAAATGTGTCGTGTCGTTGTTTGGCTCATCGATAAATTGTACGCGTGACAGTGATAGTGTTTACCCGAGTATAACGAAAAAATAACTGATAATTAGTCAAAACTCGTTCTTGAAATTTTTAAATAAACGTTGATTTTAAATACGTTGTGCCGATCAAAGAGAAATAAATATATTGTTATGAATTTTCGTCAATTTTATCTATGTAGCATACTCGAACGAATACGTATTATTAAAGCGAATAGATCCGTTTTTTTTATGGCTACCTCGTACAAGGCTTTTCGTCTGTGAAAACACAAGTCTGTGTTCGATTTTTGTTTCATGTCGTATTTAATATTATACGGTTGCGTTCGCCTAAAATTTAAAGTAATATCGAACAATAGCCGCAGGAAGTATTCCGTTTTCAAAACCGCGATGACATTCGAAAAATAAAAAACAATAATGTTAAAACGTCGTTATTGCCGTTTTTTAAATATAACAAAATATAATATTATTTCTTTTCTTTTGTTCTCGCCCCGTCTCTTCGTTTTCAAAACGGACTCATCGCGATTTCGTCGTCTCGCAGTACGTGTTTCAATCTTACATTATGTTTGTGTTCACAAATTTAGGATGTTAAATTTATCGCGTCATTACAGTCGCTGCACGCCGGTGCACATATTCTTATTTAACATTAAAGGTTCCATGTTTATTCATATAGTCGTGAATTTTTCGTTGCCGTTTCACTATTTATATACGCGTTTTAACATCACGAGAACGGCGTTATTTATTATTCACGAAACGACACGGGAAAAAATACGGTCTGTACTCGTCGTTGTTGTATCAATTGAATTTACACTTACGCGGCGCAATGCTGATTTCCAACATTCCTCGCGGCTCCTAAGTCGATCGCGCGCGTTGCAGTCGCACGACAAAGTGAAAATACAATTGTATTTCAATGGGTTTTCGGTCTAAAATGGTCGTAAGACGTACGATGCCCGTGCGTGTTATATTTTCTGCGTGATATCAAGCGCACAATTTTCAATAAACTAATCGACATTTTCATTTATTATTATGTCGAAAAACGCGTCGAGTTCAACGAAACATCAAATGTGTAATAATTTCCAAACAAGCTTAAAAAAAATTTATTTAGATACCGCGCATTATTGTTCATACACAATTTAAACGTGAACTGTTACGACTTCATTATTGACTTGAAATCAAATCCAAACAATTATGTTCGTCAAATATATAATATATAATCTTTTTTTTTCTCCATATTTTTGCATTATTGTAGCAAAAACTTTTGTGTAAATTAAATCTTCTTTTTTTTTTTTTGGTAATAAATCTTGGCAATAAAAAAAACTTTTTTCTTACTTTTTACGGTATATTTTGTCATATTATAATAAATATCGTATAACGTGGTAAAGGGTTTTTTTTTTTTGGAAAATGAGTTTATCAATTGAAATGTTTATGACTCATACTCCCTCCCCCTCTTAAATGGAACTTCAACTGTGATTACTTTTCATTAATCGTCGCTATTGTTGTTGTTGTTGTTGTTTCAGATCGGAACAATTACGTGGCGGCTAAATTCAACGAAGAAAGAGACATGCGTTAAATTGTTCGTTTCGTTTTGTTTCTTTTTTTTTTTTTTAGATAACTCCGTAGCACGAAATCAATACTATGAGTTTTACCATTTAACAATATTGTTTAATACGACTTAATTACTTAGTAGTTAATATAACATACCGTGACGTTAAAATAAACATATTATCGATTGTATAAAGGAACTACTACGTAATAATTAATTTGTTTGTCTACGTATTATATTACATTAGATAATTATATATAATAATAATAATAATAATAATATATTGTTTAAAACTTACAACCAGTCGTTGTGTTTCGTCCGCGCTTGTGTTTACGCTTTGAAGAGTCGTTCGTTTTCTCGTCGCCGCGCCGGGTAAAAACCACGACGTAACAACAGCAGCGTTTCCGACAACCGCGAGTGAATTTTAAATGAGAATATAATTCGGACGTGTTCTCAAAACGAACGACGAAATCATTCGGTTAGGTATGAAAATATTATTTCAAATAACCACCAAACGCGAAGGGCCAAATAAATGAATACTTTGTTGTTTTTTTTTGGAATTTTTCGAACGAGCCGGTTGTTATTTTACCCGTGACGACGCGATTATTGAAAGAAACCGAAACGGTAAAGATCGGCTGGAGAAAAACGACGGTTTTCACTCTGAGTCGATTTCATCCACACCAGCTCCATCGGCTCTACCGTCTCGTCTTGACGGGTGGCGTGATGAATAACGACCGGATTCATTCCGTCGGTTTATTTAAACTTTCGTCTGAAAAAGACGAAAAACCAAATTCTAGTTATTGTTATTATATTATTTCGCGCGACTTCGTTCGGCGATTATTTTTTTACAGGTACTTCAAATTTAAATTGTCAAATCATTAAAAAAAACAATAAAAGTCGCTCATGGGAGAAAAATTATTTCGAAAATTAGGGCTAACGAGACGAGCAAGTACGAGCGTAGAGAGTAGAGTAGTAAGCGTTATTTACTCCAAAAGTTTTAATGAGCTGCTACCTCGCTTGCTCTACCTTAAAGCAGCCAACGAAATTATGAGCCACGAAAGTATACATCTTCTTTAGACATAGGATATTTAAAATCTTAAAAAATCAGCCGAAAATTGTCCTGAAAGTTAAAAAAAAAAAAAAATAAACGACCGAAAATAACAAACAGACTGGTACGTAAACGGAGTGGAAAATTAAGTTTCAAAATAATTTTTTTTAAACTTATAAAATTAAGGTAAACGAGTATAGATTATGACAAAACTAAATTGGATACAATCGTGGACGAGGTAAGTATCTTATCCGACTATCTATACGTTTTATATCGACTGATTAGAAAATAACGTTCTTTGAAATCTGAAATTTAACCAAAAAAAGATTTTTAAACGGGAAAGAATTGAATTTGAAAAATTGACATATCACGTGTAAAAAAATTGAAAAATAAAAATTACACATTCCGAATCGTCGTACAACGAAATAAATGTGTTGCTTTTTGTCATCATTGTTTCGCTCTAAAAGGAAAACAATTTAAAAATCATCAAAACTCTATTTCTAGTCGTCGCATTACCTAGTTAGTGAATTCAATAGAACATGAAAATATGTGTTTCGTCGCAAACACTGAGCACGTAAGACGTTAGCCGTCACAATGCGTTATCGTCAAGATTGTTTATTCTCTAAAGTTTTAAGGTTTTTTTAAACCAAATAAATTATGAGATATTGTCTTCTCTTCTTTATTTTTTTTAACCGTATAACTGCAATTCGAACGTTTCTATGAACACAATTCATCATATTACATGTCAGGATCCCTCGGCCTGCAAATCATTCAAATCGAAAAGTTGATGAGAATTTATTGTTTAAAACCGTTGAGTATTTTCAATTTTTTAATTATTGCATTCGAACTTCATTCGTGTTTTTCTACAACCATTAAAAAATACCGATAGCAAATCAATATAAAAACGTAATAGATCGTCGTCGCGGTGTTCGCTTGGGGAAAAAAATCGATCTCTCCTAGAAAAAAAATAACGGTTTTTTTCAATATTTTCCACCTCGTTTTCTTACTCTAATCAAAATTTGATGAGAGAAAAAAAAATCGACGTGCGACGACTTAAAACCTCGAAAAAAGATTCTCTGAAAATGTGTAAAACTCGAACGTCTCGTTCGAATCATTTATTGGCGACGAATCGAATAGTCAAGGATATAATTTTTTTTATACTCCTCACAGATGACATACGATTCCTTCGAGCGACAATCGAACGAATTCGAACGTTCGAATATTGTCAAAACGATACGATTGAAATGAAACGGGATCGACTAGAATCTCGGCCGGAAAACAACAAGTCTCGGAACGAGAAACTATACTTTCTAAATTATTTAAACCGGAATGAAAACCACGCGGTACCCATACACTCGTAGGGTAATGATAATAATATATTGATCAATAAAAACGAAATATTCTCGGTCGGAATAAACTCCGCGCGCGAAAACTGCCAATATATATCGTAGTAGTAGTCGATGCATTTCAAACATTACGCGCGCATGAAAAACAATAATTGATTATTATTACTGTTCGATCACTTCGACTGGAAGGTAAATATATGTATCGCCGAGCTATAAATATCATAAGGTACGATTACGGCGCGGCGGGTAGAAAAACTAAAAAAATAAACATTTCCCACCACCTCCCCTTATTTTCGCTCTTTGACTTTGTCGTTTGAGAAACAATACTTTCTTTCTCAAAGAAAGAGTGACGAGGGTGGAGGGGAGGCACTTTCTTTGTAGAATATTTTTCTCTCCTACTCCCAGGACTCTAAAATTCTGTCGGAGGCACTCGTCGGCCGTGTCAATTTTTTCGCATATACACGTCTACGAGAAATTCTACGATTATTTTAAACCGGTATAATCAGTAGCGTTATTTTATAATCGTTCGCATTTTTTTATTTGAATATTTCGATAAAGTTGCGATTTTTCTCCTCGTCGACGCAAAATAATATAAAAAACAAAATAAATAACGTTTAACACTCATATTATAGTATTTGTTATGTATTTTTATTATTTTTTACGTATCACACGGCCCGCCGCTCGATTATTAAACAGACTCGACTGATTTAAATACCAAACCAATGAATACTAACTGTTATGCTTCAACCGGACCCGCGAGTAATTAAATATAATTACGAATCATATCGAATTCCAGATCACAAATAAAGTTTCCCTCCGCAACGCAGGCCGAAAGAACCGTAGAGATAACAATTCGGCCGAACTCGGAGATCAAATTTCTATTTAGCAAACACCGCCCAAAAGAGTTTAACGGTTTAGATATAGCGTTCGATCTCAAAACCCACCCAAATGGTCGTCTTATAAAAAAATAAATAAATATCAAAACGAAAACTACAGCCCGAAGAAAATGAAAAAAAAATGAATATTTCAGTAGCTGCGAGAACACGTCGAAATTTGCAACGTAATAAATAAAGACGTAGTAATTGATTATATTTACCGTGAAAAAAAAAAAACGTAGGTAGTACAGATATTAAACTCGACGCGTCTTTCGACGAAAAGGCGCGATTCGTCTTGTTTCGAGTATATTAAAATGTTCGCGGCGAATGTAGAAAATATTATCGCGTTCGGCCGGAAAAAAATAATAATGTTATAAACTCCGTCGTCGCGGGGGCCGAGAAACGAGCGCGTTGATTTATATCGCAGTCGTTTGCCCCGCGAGCGCGCGATGTGTTTTTCACGCCATAACTGTCGATAAGTTTTTCACAACGCTCGTCATTTACACCGACGCCGGCGGCTGGCGATGTTTGCGTCCGACGTAAATTAATTGTCAACGCATAACTCGCGGCCGATTTGTTGCGCCCATACGTAAATACGTGTTGCGAATATATCGTTGACGATTATTATTTCCATTCGATCGGCGAACGTTTTCGACGAGTTAGTGTCCTTCGGTATAGATAGTGGTCTATACCGCGGGTACCACTCCCCCGAACGCGGTTCGATCTGCCCGTAAAACGATTCGAATATATCATAACGGTGTAGCAACATACGAACGTCGTCGAGTGGAAATGTACGATGCGGTAAAAAATAAAAAATCCCCGATTCGAGAGACTCGTCCGAATCGAAAAGTAGAAGAATGAATACAATATAATGTATACTAATATAATATAAACATAATATAACGAATCGTTACGGCCGTTCGGATGATATTCCGTTCTGGGTTTGTGGTTTGCATAAAATTAAAAAAAGTACCGCGACTGTTGCGGTGTTTAAATTTTCGGTAGGAATTGTTCGCTAGACGGAAGGTGAGCTCCGAACGACGGGATCCCGAGTTGGCGTTCCAAACGATCGCGGTTCGGCGGTGTGATTTAAAGTCCGATGTTTGCCGATTTCGCCGACGGCGGCGTGTTCATCATCGAGCAAAATAATGGCGTCTGCAGGACGAGTAAACGACGCTCTCTCTCTTTCTCTCCGTCCGTCTGTCTCATTCCCTGAAATCCGGACGTTTTCGGATAGCTCTTGATTTGTGTGTCCGCGCGCACGGACGATTTAACGCACGATAAAGTGGCACTCGGACCGCCGCGCACTTTTAGCGTACTTAAAACATACATTTTGCGAATATTTTCTTTTGTACGCAACACGAAATATAAACACTGTACTCCTCGCGTTAAATAATAATATCATCGTGAGCGTTATATTAATCGCCACTCGCCCATCACGTCCGATCGAACTTATTGAACATTAATTTTATACATGCGATTCATCAATACGTGTATATTTCTAAATTATATTCCGCTGTCGCGTGAAATATGTCGATGGGCGTGTAGTATGCCGCCCACCATAAAATACAGTCAACCGAAAACTGTTACGTGTGTGTTGCTCTACCTACAAATCATTTATAATTTATCAAACCGAAATGTAATCGATGTATGGCGATCATTGTTGTCGAGTATATTAAAATTGTAATACCTACTTCAAAAATTTATCGTTATTGCAGCTATTGTTGTTCTGTTTTCGTGGCTCGAGTCTCGGGTACTCTTCCGAAATAAAACGAAGTAGTGTGTGTGTGTGTGAGGAAACACTCGTTTTAATTTCCTGATTTGAACAATAGCCGTGGGACGATCTACCGACATATGTACGATGTCGTCATTTTGTGTGCGTACCGTTTTCATTTCAAATAATAACAGGTGGTGTTAGTCGAGATTTTCGACAGTGGCGCCGTGTTTTGGGTGAAAAAAAGATTTTAAAAAAAAAACCCATTCGTGCGTATATTTATGACAGACCTTCACGAGAATAAAAAAATATATAATTTACTCGTAATACCGGTGATCACTTTTAAATAATAAAGACCTTTTTTGTACACTGTAATTTTCACGGGCCGATCGTTTTCTCCGATCCTCGATCTACTGTCTGCCGATTAGACTAGATAATCAAATACGATATTATTACGTTTGACGTTTGCGTCGTTCCGTTTTCTCAATCGCAATCGTTCAAACGTCAATACCCAGCACCTGCGCACGATCCGCGGAGATGGACGTCGAACGTATATAGTGGACGGAAAAAAAAAGGGGGGAAAAAACCACCACCACGACATTATTTTCTATTCGACGCGGTTCATAGAGTTGCTTGCCGTCGGTGTTCGTGTCGACTTTATACAATATATATTCGTCAATCGTCGTAATTGAGGGTCGGCACTCCGACGAACGAAGGCATAAAAAAGCTTTTTCGAAGAAATACGTGTGCGAAATGTTAATTCCCCGTCATTTTTATCCGTAGCCCCTTCCGCGCCGCGTCCTGTGCGAATTGAAGATAACGCCTCGCATTAAAACCCATCATAAAGTCAATGGGCGACGATTTATCGCGGGCCGCGGCAGTTGGCTTTTCCAAAACGCTAGAAAGTCATACGCCGTGTAGCGCGCGGGCACGCGCGTTTTCGAAATTACTGGCAATCGAAAACACCCGTCCACGACGCGCGCGTTTGATTTTACTGCGCGATCCGTAATCTCCGACGTGACGTGCGTGAGCTCGTCTTGTTCCGCGGTCTCGAGACGCGTCTCGGAGACTTTTCGATTTGGCCTTACCGACGCGTCGGATAGGGAAAAAAAACCCGTAACGTCCGGCTTCCGACAGATCGTATACTATCGAAGAGACGATTTTGCGGTCGAGATCAAGTCGGGTCAAATTTTCTACGGAAACAATCGGCTGGTGGATACGAATCGAATCGACTCGGTGCGAACGCGCGAAATCACTCACAACACGATCGTACCTGATAATCTATCAATGCTGTTTCGATATTTTTATCTCTGTAAATCATCCATAGATCTCGGACCACTTTTCTTCTGAAATTCGGTTCTTTATGAATAGAATAAAAAAAAACTTTCGAAAATTCAAAAAATTCGAATTAAAAGCCATTTAAGAAATTTTGCAAGTGTTTTTTTATGGCTTCATAAAAAACCGTATTTCAGAAAAAAAGTGATTTTAAATTTTCGAATTTTCGAGAGTGTTTTCTATGGCTTTATTAAAAACAGAATTTTTCGAATTTTCTAAAGTATTGTTTATGGCTTGGGAAGAATTTTTCCCTTTTAACCCCCTTAGAGGTTGAATTTTCGAGACATTTAATTGCTTTAAATCATCCCTGAGACTTGGCCTATCCATTTGTGAAAACCGTACTAAAATCCACCGAGTATTTTTCGAATTATGCGCGTACATACAAATAAATGGTTTCTATTTTATATACGAGTACTAGATAAGATAATAGGTAATAGAAAATCGATAATAGATAAATAATAAATAATAGGTGATATGATATGTGTGTAATTAGTATTTTCGGGGAGGAGGAGTAGCCCCGAAGCCCATCTCTATCTGGATCGTGGTAAAAGATATTATATTTTTTCGTTCGCACAATATTATTCAATAATATACTATAGTTTCCATCGGAAACGAATGTCGGTTTCGATCGATGATGAACGCGGTCGGCGTGTAGAAATATTTCTCCGTTCCGATCAAACCGTGCTCGCGAAATTAATGATTATTAATCGGTTCGGTTTGCATCGGCACCGGGATGTTGGACGCGGTCGTTCGTCTTATCCCCGTGACCTTCTCCGGCGAGCATACGTTCAAATATTAAAACGAATTTGGGAAAATTCGATTGCCGAATTCGAGAGTAGTTCTTCATAGCCGGTCGAGCTCCTTATTTGATATGAATATAAAACGTATTCCTCTGGGAAACTAATCCGTATCGATTCGGTGCAGTTCGTTTATTTGTTATTGCTGAGTTTTGATATTATCGTACGCGGGGGCAAACGTTTTCGGCGAGTAGCTTTGTTCCGTTTTGTTTGATAATTATTATCAATCATCGCCAAATGCTGTTTTTTTTTTCTTTTTCTGTTATTCCAGCAAACAAACCGCTGAAAACAGGACAAGTTACCGGTGGCTTGCGTTCGACGTCTACATACAGTTGCCCATTTACGGCCAATATAATAAAAAATTGAAAAAATCTAAATTTTTCGACTAATTAGGAACGTATTTTCGTTGAACGTATACATTTTTGAGAACAGATTTGAAAAAAAATTGAAATTTTGAATTATTTTTCATGTCTACGTACAGTTTAATCTACACCGGCGCGGCGGTTCTCGACATTTTTTCGTCGTTCTCGAGTTAATTCGAAAAAAATCTTCCCCGAAAACCGAGAACATCGGTTTTTAACTAAAACTCACGAACAACAACAATAATTACGATATGCGAACGGGTTTTATTTATGAGCCTACGTAAAAACAAAACGTTTAATTTCGAAAATTGATATTTAATTTCAATAAAACGCCTAATATTTACGACGGTATTGATGCTGTTTGATGTTTTCGCGGAGCTCCGTGTGAATCACTCTTGTGGAACCTTAAGGTTCCGTCGAGCTTGGTTTGAGAACCGTTGGTCTACACCTCGGGTGCGAATAGGCGATCGAATTAACAGAGGATATTTTTTAAACAAAACACGATTCAAACTAAGAGGAAGGACTTTGCTTCGTATAAAATATTACAACATTTTAACGCCTGTCACATAATAACTTCTCTAAAAAAAAAATAATAAAACACAATATTCGTTATTAATAATAGGTATGTCGTAAAACCGTTTATGGCTTCGGATAATCGTCTCGCACTTTCATGTATACGTTTTAAATTAAAAACTTGGAAATAACAATTATTTTTACTTTATCGGGTGAGTCGGTATTTTATTTATCCTTCCGATGAAAATAATCGAGGTAAACTAATGACGTGAGTAAACTCGTTCCCTCTAGATTCGTCCTGTTTGCATTTTTGTGGTCGTCAAAACTTAAAATTCCGGATATCCTCGATCGCCAAAATCGTGTCCACCGTTCGGAAGGGTTTCGTTTCGAAGCGATAGAAATAAGTAAACTCGTTTCGTCATATTATTATTTTTAGGTAAAACCGACATTTACTAAAATATTATCATTCGCTTGAGCTTGTTCAAGATCTCGGCGCGCACTTATATTTACTGTAGGTCAAAGCATTTGCTGTCCATTACCGTTTCTGTTCTTCACTTTCGGCGAAAGTTTTGTAAATAGTGCCTTTATTTGCCGCGATATCCGCGATTAGAGTTTTGCTAATACTAAATTTGTCTGCGAACGCACGAACTGTGCGCTCGTGTTCGGACACTCGAAATTCAAGAACGTCAATTTTTCTCAGAACGTTGATCTCTTTCTTTTGCCGGCCACCGCGTATAACGCAATCGCAAACACAACTAGATACGCGTGCGACGACTTGGCGTGATTTAAATCGGAGAAATATTTTTGACTATACGATAGCGTTTTAACGACCAAACGGATAATATTATATACAAACTGTGACGTGACACGCTAGAAATAAAATTGTTCTGAAATTGTCGAATTCAGCTCGTCGTTTAGTGACGAATCCGTCGAAGGAGGTTTCACCGTTTACGATGTTTGAGTTCGATTCGTTATGTTTGCACGTCTACGTTTTATATCACATTCCGTCGCCTCACACTGAGTGTGGTCGAGAATTTTCAACAACGATTATTCACACTGTTTATCATAATATAATGACGACGCGTACGTCGTAGGCAACGACATTATAGATTGGAAATATTTCGTCGATCAGATTTTTGACGAAACGTTTTGGGTCGCATTCGCGTGCACCGCGCCAGAGAGCACGGCTATTCGTTGAGTTCGCTCCCGTGGAGAAAAAAAAACCAGAACGTTTGAAATAATCGTTTTGAACAAAGCGCAAACACGCCGACGTAATGTCTATTAGGTATGCGCGTCGCCAGGTGCCTTTTGGTTAGAACAAAAAAAAAAAAAAATTAAAAAAAAATAATAATAATTGATAAAGCCGATTTTCGAACGTGCCGCGTCGTTTTATTGTTTCAAACAATTATTATAATTAACTCTCGACCGCCGCAGTCTGATAAATAGTTTTTTATTATTTGTTTTAATAAAAATGCAACGTAAAAATGTGGCTGCAGCTCGAAGGCGAATTAAAAATCAGTTGGCGTTCCCCCCACTCACCACCACCAGCCATCGTTTCGCGAGTGAATGAATCGTTTTCCACGTAGTATGATAATAATAATTCGAATATTTATTAATCGGCGCGTTCGAATATTATAAATCATGACGGAACGGAATATTGTTTTTTCGAGCGTTTCTATATTATTATGATTAAAAAAATAAATAAAACCTACGGTTTTGTCATAAACGCATGACGACGGACGGCCACGCAAATCGGATGTGATATTCAACGTGAAATCGTCCCGTGTCGCCACGGTATACGATCGCGTCATTCGCCCAGATTAAACGATTCGAAGGCGAGGGCGTCGCGACCGGCTAGTTTACGTTCAAAAAACAACAAAAAAAAGTTTAAAAGAATTAACTTCTCAGCGGGTCGCCGCGGACCGTCAAACATTCGAAAACGTAACGTTTTTAAAAAGCGAACGAAAAGCCAACGGAATCGTTACGCGCAGTGTATATAATGTGACAAACGCAATAACTTTATTTCGTTTTAAAGTTTTTTTTTTTTTTCCAAACAATTGTCATACTCGTAATCTTTAATAAACATCGCATTCCAATGTTGTTGCCACGTGGATTCCAATTATTGTTAGGAACTCGAAATCGTCAAATTTTACTCTAATTTAAAAAAAAACTCGATTTGTTTGTAAAGTTTTGTGGCGTTTCGAACACGTTGCGTCATTGATTTCTAAACAATTTTTTGAAATTTGTAAAATTTCATTTCGTGTAAAAAGTCGTTCACGATTCCGGATAACAAAAACTATCGGTCTCGTCCTTCTTCCCGGCCATGTTCGAAAAATAATATTTAAAAACTATATGCATACATTTTTCGACGATTTCCGATCGCCCGCCGCGCCGTTGTGATTCGAACGTATCGCGTGACATTTGAATGTGTCGAAAAGTTTTCGCCGTTTGTTCGTGCTTTTAATCGTTTACGCGTCGCACGAGTGTTACCATGGCCGTTCTTAATTCGCAAGTGAACATTGAAAGTGTGTTTGGCGCGACGACGTCTGATCATAACATTCATAACACGCGGTCACACATACCTGCGGTCGATCCCGAGCTCGGATTTCCGACGGACGAACGAAACGCGCCGAATCTCGAAAAAAAACGATACCGCTCCGGAATATTTTTCTATTAGTACGATTGAATCGCGTCGCTTTTCATAATCCATTTTCGTTTGAAGTTTTTCTGACCGTATAAAAATACACATTTACAATGATCACGGTATTACATGATATCAATAAGATATCTGATGCGTTTCGTTGAGAATGATATAGTACGTATAGTACCTATATATGTGATTTGACGTGACTTTATGTTTAATTTCATAAAATATCATAAAAAAAAAAAAAAACTCTCTCTCTCTTACGCGGGTATCGGTAATAATACATGTAGTATGGCGGATAAAGTTTTTACGGCTTTGAATCGAAGACAAGTCACGTTCGAAAAATACACGTATAGAGAGCGGAATATACGTTTCGGAAACGCGATGAAAAAAATGTTTCTTTGAATTTTTCCGCAATAATTGCGATTGAAAATAAAATGTACGTCGATTTATCATTTCGACGTGGAAACGGCCGAACCGAGACGTCGACTGCGATAGGGACACTCGGCGATATCGGCCAATGGCGTTTCCAAACGTTCCACGTATACATTAACACTCGTTCGGACATCCCGATTCGAGTGATAGAGCTGTGGCACGCGTTGTGTAATCTGCATGTTTTATTGATTTCATTAGGAACCTTTTTACCGTCGCCGTTTCCCCGCGCGCGCCGGTGTGGTTATTAAACTCGGTGTAGTGCAGGTCGGCGATGCCCAATCCGTGGCCCGCGCAAGTAGTCCTCGAGTCGAAGCGAAATGCATCAAAACTATTGTATCCCATTCATTGTTTTCCAATGAATTCAAATTAAAGTTTTTAGCTTTTTTTCCCAAAAAGTTACGACGACGCCGCAATATTTTAACGAGATAAACCATTATAATAATCGGATCGATGAAAAGTCTGGTCTGTATTTATCGCGGTCTCGTATCGATTCTCAAACACCGTTTTTGACAGCGAGACGTTCATTTCAGACGAAGTAAAAAGTGCATATTTTTTCATTTTTATACAATTTTTTCGAGCGTATTTTCTAAAAAAGAAAAAGAAAATAACACTTTAATGATATCAGAATTTTCGCACGTTTTCGTAATTGCGCGAACAGAAATATTGAACATATTTTACCTGTAATTTCGTCGTAAAAACTGTTACTACTTACGATTTTTTCAATTCAATAGATAATTTTCAATACATATCAGTTTTTCACCGATTTTCATGGAATTAGAGCAGCGCGAATCTATAACGTATACCGATATCAGATATATCATTTAATAATGTGTGTCATCAAATATTATATAATTATACATCAGATGTTTACAAACAATACGTACAAACTTTTCGTTTCATATTCAATATATTGCAATATATTTCACTCGTTTCACATTTTCGTCCGTCTATATTTTTAGCTCCAACGATTTCCGAAACCCGGTAATAACGACAGGCCTCTACGGAAACGAAATGGAAATTTAACACCGGTCACTATACTATTGCTAATGCAATAAGCGTCATTTACGTCGTACTTTTCCCAGGTCCGTCGCGACGTCTCTCTCGGTCGTTCGTACATTATTAATACGTGTAATATATTCAAATATTATGTATAATACGACGTTGTGTCTAGTGCGCCCCTCCTCCCGTTTTTGATATTTCTCTAGTCGCGCGACTATCGCCGGGCTCACAATATACAACGTGGAGAGTAGAAAAATGAAATTTTTCAACGTAAAGGGCGTGGGCACGACAT
The DNA here is from genome assembly GCA_948098885.1 of Drepanosiphum platanoidis. Taxonomy (NCBI): domain Eukaryota; kingdom Metazoa; phylum Arthropoda; class Insecta; order Hemiptera; family Aphididae; genus Drepanosiphum; species Drepanosiphum platanoidis. The sequence continues at coordinate 20,372,944 of OX402530.1, read as the reverse complement.
AAAAAAAAAAAAAAACCATTTTCAACGAACGTTACGATTCAGCGAACGCCCGACGACGGTCGTCCGTCGTATCGACGACGGCTGGCCTGTGCACTACCGAGTGAGTGAAACCCGTAATGCCATTAATCTACCATAATGCCATCGACTTATCAACGATTTCCATCCGCTCGATGGAAACGAGTCACGTATTTCTCCATTAGCGTACAAGGCTACCGGCTTTCTTCGATCCGGACGATAACACGATAAAACGATTTCCATCATACGCGCGTCATGTCTACTTGATTATTGTCGTTTGCGTCTCACGCGTTTTTCCACACGCTACGGCCGGCAACGGAGATATTTCGAGTGCAGTTTTAGAGGGGCGACTTCTTTGACGTTTTAAAATTAAAGTTAACGTTTAAACAGATTCAGATTTGCACAACCACCACACGCCGGCTCTAAAACCACAAACCGATATAAAAATATATAATATATAGAGTCCACGTAAAAGTTTCGAGATGAAAACGTAATATTTAATACAAATATAACATATTATTGCTTGTTCTACGTTTACGTTACCTATTACGCGTAGGAACATGTGAAATTATCAAACCACGCGTGGTGTCTGCGAACGCGAAAACGTAAAATACTTTGGGAGGTGTTCGCAGGGAACAAACTCGTGTAGGCCTTCCTTTCCCGATCTCCACCTATGATCATGACATAAAATCGACTTGTATATCTTTAAAATCGAACTCCTTACCCGAGTAATAATAACGTTTGTCTTTTGAAAAATTCGTTTCTTGTACACCGTCAGACGTTTTTATGACCATGAACGGTGTTAGTTTTCATCGGCCGGTATCCGAAACATGGAAAATCGTACTCGAATGAAATATTTTACCTCGAAGTTATTATTCTTAGAGTTTTCCAAAACGAAAAGTATTCTCGTATTGATCAATACGATTAATGTATTTCATAGAAGTGGCATTCCTCGCGTTCTTGTGTGACGTAAAAACCTACTAAAATGTTATACTTTCAGAGCCATCTCTAGGTTGGTCGAACACCATAGGTGTTTCGTACATCGTTTATAAATCTAGATGGCGCTGTGCATTAAATGAAACAATAACGCAATAACGTTCAAAAGTCAGTTCAACTAGATTTCATATTAGTTGGCAATAAATATCTGTAAAAAAAAAAATAAATACTTACCTGTCGTTTATGGATTATCTATATTGGTATTATGTATTAGGTATGCGGAAAAACCGATATAGCTCAGTCTACCCGAAAAATTACATAATTAAAAATTATCGTGCGCTGTACAAAATATACTATAGTGAAAACGGGCCAGATGATATCGTCATCCGAATGAAAAGCAAAAAAACGAGTTGAGAATATTTTATTATTTTATTTACGTCGAGCTTCATTACATCGTTGCTTATTTTTAAAACGCGATCTTGCACACAGTCATGAGCACGCTGTCGATGGTTAGATAACGCGACGTTCGGCTTAGACTTTAGATTTCAGCTGAAACGCGAGAACAAATTATTAGGATTATATTAATTAAGGCGCGCTATACAATAGTAATCACAATCGATGTGAAAAATCAAATTTCGATCGCCTAACGACGGGCGACGAGTACGTTTCATTCGTCTAAATCCAGTGGACGTCATATCATTTGATTTTTTTTGTTTTTGTTATATTCTCGAGTACGAAATAATATAAATATTCTAATGTACCGAAAAATTATTACTATCATATTATATATACGTTACAATCTTTGTGCAGTACGGAATGTTTCACATCGTTTTGTGACTGTATTTTTTAAATCGACTGATGAGATTCTATACTTTTAAAAGTCACACTTGAATATTACACGAGTTGAGCAAAAAAAAAGAAGGCACGCAAATAAGTATCCATTTTTACTTTACGTTTGAAATGAGCGGCTGATGTCGACTGAAATTTTATTTTGGAAACGTCAATTTTCAAGATTAATATTTCGAAAAATGCTGCGGTATTTACTGCAATCACTTCGACAAGGTGATTTAATCGACACACACGTGACGCAAACACAATACTCGCAACGTAAAACGAATAATAAAATATGACAAATCGAAAATTGAATTTTAGTAAAGATTTTGCAAGATTTGATGTGAAAAAAAAAAAACGCGTGCATCAAGACGGTGAAAAATTGACCGGTAGTACGTTCGATAAAAAATTACATCTATTCCGGGTTTCTTCCATTAAACGAGCATATTATTAATAGAGGATCATCTCACGACAAATATATTTGAAACATGATTTTACCGGCTTTGAATTCGGCTTCCAATTTGTCTGTAATATTTTCTCCCATGCCGTCTGGAAAAAATGTTTGAAACATGTTATAATGTCAGGAAAAAAACTCATTTTCGATTCGAAAACCGACGCGTTATAACCGTTCCGCCAACTGTTTTATTTTTCGACGACACTTTTTGGTCAGCCGATGTGATCCGGTTTTTACAAGATCGTATATTTTATCAAGACAAAACAAACATAAAACAATAATGAACAATAATCGCACGATGATGATTATGTGTGCATAATAGCACCAAAAATTAAACTCAATAAAACACTAAATTAATATTTCTTAATAAACTTACTTTCGAAAGCGTGAAATTCTTTTTGGCAAAACTGAAAGTAAAACGGTACTACACCTAAAAAAAAATCAGTCCATAAAATTAAAAGAAACACACGTTTTTCCGAGATTGTCTGGAATATAACGTCCACTATCTACGTATATCTGCAGTGGTCGATTTGTCACTTTTACAACGTTCGAGTATTAGTAAATCACAATCGAACAAATCGAAAAAACACTGTATTATTTTATATAGTTAATAGTTATGTATTAAATCCCGAATACGATTGAAACGAATGGATTGTTTTTAAATTATATGGAAAATTTAAAAATGCATTTCATATACGAATTACCGTTATGCTTCATTCTGATCATATAGAACTCGTAGCTTTCGCGTCTTAATAAAAACGCTGAAAAAAAAAAAAAAACAACATTAAAACGATCTCGTTCTGAATTTACAAATATTTTACACGTACGTTCCGGCGATTTCTGTGAATTGAATACGAAACGACATGGATAATTGTGTACTTTATTTATCAAAATTTGTTATTCGGTTATATCCAAACGGCCGTTCGAAGACTAACGCGAACAGTCCGTTTCGTTTCTGCTGAAACGAAAACGAGTCACGTATTCATTGCATTCAGATAGAATTGCGAAAATCCGTCGAGCAAAATATTCAAAAGAAGACCTCGTATTATTATTATTCAAATTTAAAATTCATCCGTGTAAAATGTTATTTTTATTATTTTTTTTTGTATTGTCATTTCGTCGATATGATAGTTTAACGGCGAGCTTTCGTTTTGACAAACACGTCTTACTCCACGGTAACGTTTGATCTTACGACTCGGGTTGTACACTTGATAAAATATAAAATAATCACGGTTAAAAGTAAAAGAGAGTATCGACGAATTACGTACGTGACTGTAAACTTTTTAACTGATCGGGATTTATTTGGTCTGGAAAAAAAAAAAAAGTGGTAAAATAAATATTTTTCTGTATTCGAAAAAAAAATGTTATTTACGCGTATTTGTCACAATACGAAATCGTTAGCCGATCATCGATGTGTGAGATTATAATTTTTTTAATTTTCATATCGCACGATATCTAAACCGATTGTTCGAGATTTTTAATCGATTTCTAACGAAGCTTCGTCGGCTACAAACGTAACTCACGTGGCGAAATTTCATTTTGATTTTTTTCGATTTTTGATGAAATTAAAGAAGCCGTCTCGGTTTTACCGCGGTCTATTAAGAATTGTTCGTGTTTTCAACTAATTATATAGGGTGGGGCAGTGGGTTCTGACGAATTTTAATTGTAGTTTATTCATCAAGTATTAAAAACAAAGTAATGAAACAAATTGTATTTTATTCAACATAAAGATTATTTTTAATTGTTATTAACAAAAATCTTAAGTTTTGAAAATTACAATATTTAAGTGGCTGCCTTCATTTTGTATACAGTCGGTTATCCGTTTTTTCATACTGTCCATAACTCTCTGTAGGACATGCACATCGATGGCCGTAATTTCCCGTCTTATGTTTTCTTTTAACTCTAGTCGTGTATGTGGCTTATTAGTGAATACTTTAGATTTCAAATAACCCCACAAAAAGAAATCCGGTGGAGTCAAATCAGGAAAAACCTTTTGGGTCCGTACTTTTTCGAGGAAAACAATGTGACTGTAACCGTAACATCTGAACGTTATGTGGAAATGTTGAACAACTTCTTGCCAACTGAATTACAGCGATTAGGAAAACATGATAAGGATCTATGGTACCAACAAGATGGTGCTACCAGCCATACAGCGCGTATTTCAATGGCTGTTCTTAGACAAATGTTTCCGAATCGTGTGATTTCGCGGAATGGTGATATTGCCTGGCCACCACATTCTCCTGATTTGACTCCACCGGATTTCTTTTTGTGGGGTTATTTGAAATCTAAAGTATTCACTAATGAGCCACATACACGACTAGAGTTAAAAGAAAACATAAGACGGGAAATTACGGCCATCGATGTGCATGTCCTACAGAGAGTTATGGACAGTATGAAAAAACGGATAACCGACTGTATACAAAATGAAGGCAGCCACTTAAATATTGTAATTTTCAAAACTTAAGATTTTTGTTAATAACAATTAAAAATAATCTTTATGTTGAATAAAATACAATTTGTTTCATTACTTTGTTTTTAATACTTGATGAATAAACTACAATTAAAATTCGTCAGAACCCACTGCCCCACCCTATATATCAAAATTGTATCGTTCAAACTCTCGTCAAAAAATAGATAAATTTTATATTTACTTTCAGTTGTCGCATACTTTTAAAGTATACGCAATATATGTGCACAATGCGTTAGTGTGTTTTACATAATCATATATCAAACAGTTCTGACGTATTAAATATTTTTATAACTATTTCACGTTTAAATTGAGTAAACGATTTGTAGTTTATTTTTCGAAGGTTAATATACACATAACGTTAAAAACACGGCACATAATATTATTACTTTATTAAAAATAACTTACAGTTTTGTTTGTTTTCTTCAATTTTTTCCTTCGTGATTGGATTTGTTCGTACTAGAAAAAAAAATGTATTTTACTTCCATATACAGTCGTAATAATAGGATTAACAGTTGTTTAGATTATTTTCAAAATTAAGTTGTTTACGCCGTGTACATATTTCACTAATCGTATTTATTATAAACTAAAACGAAAAAGGGAGGCAGTAAAATGGGTCGAACTACTTCGTGTGAAATACTTCGGCACCTTTGGATTATAAAATAAACGATGGTGGTTAAAATTCCCAGGGAAATCTTAAAATTGATAGGTTACTACCGCTGGTCCACTGGTCGCGAGTAGATATTATTTTTGATTATAGTAGATTTTGACAGATATTATTGTAATCGTTGGTTAATCATTTAAGCGTTTTATATAGATACTTATTACTTACACAAAAACTTGGCTACAAATATATAAAAATCATATGAAAATGTGAGATATATCAGCTTTAGTGTAAAAATTATAATTGTATTATTTCAATCGGAACTAAAATGTATTAAATATATTGTTTTCAACACTACAAAATCTATGTTTATGTCATTTATATTTTTAAATGTAAATGAATTTTTAAATGTATATGAACAAAAAAAAAAATCAACGAATATTTTTCATTTTATTATTAATTAGATTATTTGTATCAACGTGAAAAATGTAATAATAAAAAATAATTACCTGACATTATAATAGTAATTTTGCATCACATCGGATTTACAATATAACAATACTTTTTACTTTCCTAACCGAACGACAAAAAAATATATTTATCATACGCTTGTTTAAAGATATAATGATAATCGTTTGATAGTAATATTTTTTTAAATATTTTCTCGTTGACTGGGTTAGAAATTAAAAAAAAAACTCGTGTTTCTAAATAGAAAGTCGGTACTTCTAGAGCCAAAAATATGCAACCGAATGAAATGCTATTAAAAAAACACTCGTAATGAAAAAAAAAACGATTGTTTTATAAAAACGTATTTTCCACTCTATCCAAAGATAGATGCGATTTGATCGATTAAAATAATAATTTTTTTAAATTTGTAAATAACATACCAAAATCGACGTATCTCTGAGAATATGTTTCCGATGTCTCGTGTTTAGAAGGTAGAACTGAAAACACAATAATAATACATAATAGTTTTTCACCGATTTCATTGTCACTGCCACTGTCGATTGATGACGAATTATAAAAATTGTTTTCCAATTCATGGAGAAAAATCGATTTCGAATTTGTATTGAAACTCCTGTTCGAATACTAGTGTAAAAATATAAATAAAAATTTAATATAATAAAATATAAACTGTAATGTTTCAATTACTATGAAAGGGGGAAATGTTTTCAAAAAGTCGAGTTTCAAATGCTTGGTTATGTCTACGAGGTTCATAACAAATTTAGATTAACATTGTAAACACACAATAATCCGTTAAAAAAAGTATATTTATAAAGAAACTGAGAAAATTACTTACGGTTCATCACTACAATGGAATTCAAAACGATATTTAAATGTTAATTACTAGTTAAAATTTAATTTCCGAATAATAATTGTGACGTAATACTAAATTTCCGTACGACACGCCTGCCGATCGCTGTGGGCGTGACCTATACGTGGGTCGACGTAACGTTACTCATTAAAAAATAAAATATCATCTCGTCGTAATGACACCCTATTAAAAAAATTAATATATTATAATAATTATTGACGTCTCGTGCGTTATATTCAAATCTTATCAGTAGCGCAAAAAATAACTAAATGACGTTTTGGTCTAATTAAACGACTTACGATTTTGTATGGTGTAAAACGTTATTTCGCTCAGCTGCTCCACTGTAATTATCGAAAAATGAATTGTTTATTCGTGTTATCTAATTAAAATATTTCACACGAATTCAATCACATATATCCAAATTATCGAGTCGTGCGCTTGAAGAATAAATGATAATTACTTCTTACGAAACCGATACTTTTTGATATTAAAATTTATGCTTTGTTTTGTATTTCATATTTCAATATTATGCGATTGAAATTGTGTCCGTAAATGCAACGCGAATTTATATACTCGAACTTTCACTGGCCCGTCTCAGAGTCATATAATGAAAGCACGATTTCCTTTATATTGACTTTGAATCGAATAAACTTTATTATAAAGTCGTAAAAGTCACCTTTCTCTTCGTTTTGGTAATCGCTAGAACTTCTTCCTGCGAATAAACAATAATACAATATATCAGTTCACGCGAAAGAATCATAAAGTTATCGCCCGAGGGAACTCAAAAAAGAAAAATGTCTTTTTAACTACCCATGTTACCGACAATCATAATAAACGATTGATTTGGAATGAAATAAGTGCATATCGGTTGAATCCATTTCGTCCGATCGGTAATCGTAATATTATATCGACGCGTTGTGTGACGAATGAAACGAATCACCTCTATCCGAACGTTTTAAATTAAAACATTTAACTAGCCATAAGCTTAGAGTCGTAAAAGCAAAGTAGTTAATAATTTATGTTGATTTTGAATCAAATATAGGTACTGAAAGTCATAATAATATTTACCACTCTCCGCACTTTGACGATCCCACGGATTGCTTTCTGTGATTGAAAAACATAATTATTTATTCCTGGATTTGCACTTCAAACCCATATCGTTTATCATTTCATACTAAAGGACTGAAATGTTGAAATGGCTCGCCTCTTAGAAAAAAAATCTCTTTTCAACTACTATAACACTGACTTTTTAGATCTAAAAAGTATATATCTAAAAATAATCGTATAAATAACTAATTCGGAATAAAAGTGATAGTCCGTTTCGTCCGATCGATAATTATTAAAAATCTGTATTCACGACGACACGTGTAAAGGACCTAACGTAATGAACTTATCACGTTATAATATGATTCGAGTTTATCGATGAGTTGATCGAACCGATTTATATATATAAATGTCCATTTTATCTGACAAAATGAAACTCAACACGCGGTTTATTTATAATAATATATTATATCGACGACGGTGAGTATACGAGTACATGTTAATATCACACACGGACCGTAGTGACATCGTAAGATTGTCGTAGCCATATCGTTACACTCGGTCATTTAAATCTCTCGTCCATTCTCGTCTTGTTTACTTGGGTCACAAGTGATAATTTAACCCACGCGTCTACTCCGTTTTTGAATTCTCATTATTGCCATGGTCTGAGATTAAGTCACATTTTATTGGACTTGGATTTTTGAAAACCAAAACCCGTTCATTCATATGAACACGGACTTGAATATAACAACGCACTCCTCCCGTATAAACTCCAAACAATAGAATCTAATTTTAAAATAATAACAAATTCATAATGCTTTCGTCACATACATATTTCGTTTGTAAAATAATTATTATAGAAGTGACATACCGTAGTGGTTCACGTGTTTTTTTCCAAAAATCGCTAAAAATTCGATTATTTTATGAAAACTATACGGTAATATAATGAATAATTCTTAAAAAATAAAAACCTCTTATCGCCTATTTTTTTCGTCACTAAATGTACATATTTTTACTCGGCGTATGTTGGATGGACAACACGCGTTTGAAAAAAAACGGACTTTAATCAATTCGACGAATATTGCTTAAATTAATAAACGATTTTGCGCGCTGGACTAATCTCATTGAATAGTAAAAATGTCAAGTCCAATTTTCCCATTTGCTCGTCGGAGAAAAGACGTAAATTGACAAAAATCATTGCGCCGAAAACTTTTTTTTCAATGCTTATAATAAGTTCATCGGTGTAGAAAACAAATAGAACTTTTCCTTTATCTTAACACGTTTATATTATTGAGTAGAAAAAACTTTCACTTCGAGAAATAAAACCGGGTGCATCCTAAAACATCCGCGATAGTTTGTGACTACGACTAAGAAAGTCTACTGAGAAAGTTTACTTCGAAAATTGCCATCGGGAAATTGAAAATAAAAGCATATGAAATTAAAACGTTTCAAAGTATTTTTATCACACGTACAATCAAACACTTAATCTATTTCGTTTAAAATTAAAAATTGTTGTATTCTTTTATTGTCTACGAATTAGTATTTAACGAACTCGGGTCTTTTTTGTAAAAATACAAAGCTTTTATTCGATTAAATGTTTACTAATAATATTTACCAAATAAATAAAACGATTAAAAGTGATTTTACAAGAGATTTTATGTGTATTAATATATTTATTTATTATCGTTTAACACGAATAGACTTACAAAGGCATTTGCGTTGAGCGGATGTCTTGGCGCCGTCGATTTTAAATGCTGAAAATAGCAAATCATTTAAATATTATACATCTTTCATTCACTCAAAAATTTCATATGAAAAATAATAGCCTATCTCGCCTCGCCCAGAAAGCCGCCACTATTATTACCTGTATTGTTTTAAGTTGATATGATACGTATAATATATGACGTTTAGGTATCAAACAGTCGTTGCAATGTTAACAATGCCGTGGCCTAGCATTGCTATATTAAACAATTGTATTTAATCATATTAATAAACGACAATATAGTACATAAATATAATATATATTAATTTACCGTATAAGTCTGATCTAATATTGCAATATGTGTCGTGATTTGGATACGGTCTCGGTCTGTCTGAAATTTCGATTTATCGTTTAGACGTAATATTCATTTACACTCTGTATTTCATGATTTGCCAATAAACGTGTCACCATGACGTGTGAGCGCGAGAAATCAGTAAAAGCTCGCTCTTAACATGCAGTCTGCTAATAAGCGTATTACGAGGCACGTCGAATAAAAATAGGTATAGGTACGAGGGACGCGACCGTTGACGCACGCGGAGTGCTTTTCGAGTTTCAAAATAGCATCGCCGATTTCGTTGGATTAATAATTCGGGCACCGTTCAGTTTTTTACGTTTTTCGTTCGAATTCGTTCACTTGCTCGTATGAAGTTATGTTCGTTTGTTTCATTCGAGAGTTTGCGGAAATGAATAACAACTATCGTTTTCGTTTACGCGTCGACGTAACGACGATTACGATTACGAAGTACGTCTGATCTACATATGATTCCAAAAATCTACTATAATATAATAATCATAGTCCTGATTATTTATAACATCATTATAAATCTACCTACGAGACATCTTAAAATATAGCATAAGATATTACTGAAACTTTAGAGATCGCTTACCGTCCGTTGAAATTGTCTTTGCCATTTCTTTTATACTTTTGTGGTAATCGTGTTCTAAACAAAGTAATCGGACATATTATATTATACATTGCGAATTATTAAAATACCTGCTGCTCTTTTTCTAATTTAAATTTAATATACTTTATTTTGGTCGCTTAAATAAGAACGATTAATATACTAATAAATTGTTTTTGAAAATCTTCAAGAAATACGGATTATGTTTGACTATCAATCAATCTAAAATTTCTAAATCATTAGGTCTATATACGAATTTATAATGTATATAAATAATATTACCTATCTTATAATTAATATTATATAAATGACTGTAATAGTTTTCTGATGAGCTCGGTAGGCCTGAAAACAAATTATTTGTATTTTTCAACAGTTAAATGACGAAATGGATTTCTTACAATTTATATTATATGAAATACAAAATTTTACAATACGAAAAGGTGAAAATAATGGGTGATTTATACTTGTGAATTTGAAACCAATGTACCGTTGCTTTAAAAAGACAATTCTGGTCAAAGAAAAGAGGCCGGATAAACGTTTAATTTTTAGAGAAAAATATTTGATTGTGTTTCAATTTAACATTTCAACGCTCATGCTAAAAATTAATTGTGTTTTTGTGGTAATTTATTTTTTGATTAGAAAGAGTGAAACTTATATTACATAAGTGTACTGAGTATTAAAATTGAAAGTTTAATAAAGTTTAATTTCAACAAGAGGGCAATGATACGTTGTGATGAGTTTAATACGAAAAATAAAATTTAACTATGTGAATATATTATGTAATTGTACACGTAGACACGATGAAAATGTATTTTAAGAAACGTTTTTAAATTCATTTTTTCGTGAGCTTTAGCATTTTCACGTGCTTCAATAGACACAAAATAAAATTTTAATGAGTAAAATTTAAATATTATAAAATCGTTTAGAAATGTATAACATTTAAATATAAAGCGATCAAATTCGTCCATATCGTGTTCTGACATTGAATTTCGAAATAAACAAAACGAATTTACTTACGAGTATAATACGGATCTAGATATTAGAATAATCATAGTATTAATAATTCTACAAATAATATTCTTAATGTAATCTATACGATTGGTGAAAGTAGTTGACAATTAGCGTGAGAATATTATATATTTATGGAAACCGACCGATCGGGTTTATCGAGCTGGAAACGCGACCTAGTCGTTCTGACTCGAAAAGTGTTACTTACGTATAGTGAATCGTTATTTACGCATTCAAACGGTAGTAAAATAATAGATTTACGCGACGTCGTCACACTGAGGGGGTAGGCCAACTCGTAACGCGTTTGGCCGACCAAAAAACCACTACAAAGGACCAAATTTGTACTTACTATATACGGATAAGAAATAGTCTTCCGGCGTCAATTTCACTTGATCCACTGAAAAACAATATTTCACTGTAATCACTATGTCGCGTACGCACGCGGTCGTTGTATTCAGATGGCGATTGACCAGAGTTGTGAAAAATATTAGCTCACGATGACACCGGTGTGGTGAGTTGCATAATATTGTTGAAAAATCAAATTCAAAGTGATTTTCATGCAGGTATCTTTTTCGCCGTATGAAAAATAAGTAAAACAAGAAATCTATCGGGCACAATTCGGCAATATTTAAACCGCAGAATGCCAAATATGCGTAGTTTGTCCCGACAACACGATATAAATATTTGTTTATAATTATAAGATTATTATTGCGTTTATAATATTCATATTTTTACCCGGAAATCGGCTACTAAAACGATAACTAATATTGAATAATTTAATTTAAATCGTATTTTATATTTTGTGTCCGGCAAAACGTGGAACGATTTCGAATAAATGTTTTTTGATTTTCCGGGTAAAATTATGCACATATACATTTGTTTATTTTGCGTTCAAAAGTCGTGTTTGTTTTTTCCCAGACGTGTCGGGTCAGTGGGTTTAAACGTTCATCGCCTATAAATTTCATAAAAAAATATAAGCAAGTTTGGTTTTATTATTAACAATCATGTGTTTAGTAAAACCGAAATGATTTGTTGAGACGGTTTGATTTCTAACATATTATACCTGCCGGCCCAGAACATCTGGTATACGTAAATAAATTGTGTTCAATGTGAACGACGTGTACATGTTTTCGCGGTAGTATTTAAATAGTTTCGTTCGATTGTAGATAATCGAAGCCCCAGAAGAAAATATACCGTATAAACTTACACCGAGCTTTTTCTCTGAAATTATAACGTTTATAGTCTTCGGTCTCGTATGGCGAATCTAAATAATCACAGTAATAACAAAGTAATCTAATTATTTGTTATTATTAAAAATAAATTATTATATTTTTATCAATAGACATTGAGTATCGGAGTGTAAAATTTTCTGAAATGTTTACGATCGGATGGCGCATCGTATATTTTCTCCCTTTGAGATTAGTTTAAAAATATGAGTTTTGAATTTAAAAACAAAAAAAATCTCAATTCAAAATCGAATTAATGGCTATAGCAAATCCAATGTATGTTTAAAGGAGAGGATAAGCGCGCCCCCCGTTAATATTATATTGACTTATCGATAAATCGTTGTGAATTAAATAAGCTTTTTAAAGATAATATTCTTTTCATCCGTCATTCATTTAACACGACGGTACCTATCATGAGTAAAAATAGATAGAGCATTCGTATAAACGCATCGGCCTAAGCTCTAAAATGTCATCTACTGTCAATTTTTTTAGATTAAATTAAATTTAACTTGCAGCGATTTATTAAATAGTCATATTTGCGAAGGGAAAAGAAACTATCAGATACAGTTTTATAGAAACGAGTGATATTATTTAAAAGTAACTTTTCCAAACCGGGGTAAACGCAGATTTATCAATTGAAATAAATTCAGATAAATGAATTATATTATGTAATTAAATTTTACTGTGACGAAAACATTTGAAGACCAGCTAATTTTTACACAGATATTTCCATCGGGATATGATCACCGTGGACCATCCTGTATTATATCATGTCATGTGTATGAAACAAAATTTGTTGCCCTCCGCCCACTCTAGAAAAGAAAATAAAGTCCAAGTCACGCGCGTGGGAGAATACATAGAATATAATATTATCCGTTCGGCAATTTATATTGACTTACCGTAATCTATAGTTTTCGATTCGATGAAATTGACTGTAACCGTCAGTGCGATGAGAACGGTGTTCATAATAACCTCGTTGTCGAAACCAGTGGCGACCATTTTTCGTCGACGAAAAGTATTGAGGTTTATCGTTTCCCGCACAGAAGTTATAGACGAGTGTGTAAAAATATTACTGTCGGCGTTCCGGCGTTCGATTTCAGAATCCTAATGCTTCGTCGCCGGGGCACTTTGCCGCATCTGAGTAAATTGTTTGTTCGACAAAACGCGAACAAGTGGTCTTCGACTACACACGGCGACAATGAAACCAGAAAACGTACTACGGCGGACAATATTAATTCAACGCTAGGCCGACGATTGTTTTGATAATATGGTCGCGATAAGACGACGACCGAATGTTCCTTTTCAAAAAACCGTCGATATAAAACGCTTCTATGAACTGTTTTCTAACAGTTTGGTGAACCACTTAGTTAATAATAATTACGAATGACGATGGTATTTATTCGATAGGATTACAATATTTTATGAACTTATTGAAATTAAAAAATTAAAAGACTATTCTTTTATTATACTTCACAAATGTTGTTATGAAGTATTTCAACAACAGAATAGTGTTAATATGTCTATGGAAAATCGAAAATTAAATCTACGATACTGTCAGATCTCGAGTTTATACTATTTATCGTAATTTTTAATCTAAATATGGTTCGGTTTCTTTTATTTTTTAAAGTTATAGATTTTATTATATCATAAATTTGTATCTAAATGTTATGGTAACATAATGGCTGTAGACAATCTGAGAATAACTGAACGGCAAATGTTAACAACATAACAACAAGTGACGAATATAATAAGACTTAAACTAATAATAATTAATGTAATTAAATTTCAGTTACATAACTTTTTTTGGAACGTGGAGCAATAGAAATCGATTTTCATAAAAACGTGGATCGGAACTTACAAAAATGTTATGATTTTGAGATTCAGTTTTAATATTCTAAAACGTATCTTTAACGATACACATTAATACCAGTAATAAAAACGACGAGTTATCATTGTGATTATTAATATTTTCGACCGTTAATTTATATCGAAATGAATTTAATCCGTGTGAAAATATTTATATTTTAACCAATCTTGAATCGTACGGGTACACAACGTATAGTTGCACTAATTATATATGTGTCAACAATTGAAAATTAATTTATACTAAATTTTATTCGAGATTCGATAATTTCAATCTTCACGTCTGGTTTTCGTATTTTGGAAACTCGGAGCATCTGAAAAAAATCAATATATTTATACGAGTAATTGTAAATGTTTCCAGATAATTGACAAATCGACGCGGAACAGTTTTGAATTATTTTATCCACTCGAGACGAACGTTGTATTATAACTACACGCTCGTTTTTAATTCGTTTAAAAACTTGATCAGTGCAAAAAAAAACAAAAAAAAACATTAAAAATATACACTTTTTTCGGTCTTAAATTCGACAAGCCTCATATCTATGAGATCAGAAACATATTTTTTTGTCACAGAACGTAATGCGATTTTATACCGATTAATCGATACGTAAAACAAGAAATTATGTTTCGGTACTGTTGATTTTTTTCAACATTTTTTTCATATTACCAGACCGGCAAGTTTATAATAGTTCGTATATGTTGGCGATGTGTTCCTTGCGCGTGTCTGAAATTCGATAATTTCATCGTTATTTTATATATATATATTATTATCTACAGACATTTCTAGCTAATATGGATGGTCAAATACGACTGATTTTCGATAATATTATTTGGTGTCCGTGCTTTATCGTCGCGTATGGAAATCGTTAAATTGAAATCATAATAATTTCAAAAGCAATACTATACGTTGCTCTTTTCGCTCAGGACCTAACGAAGATAAAATCGATCTATCACTTACCCTTGAACGTTTCAAATTTTTCTTGACAAAACTTCAAGCTATACGGTACGAAATCTGAACATAAAAATATCGATTTTCAACGCGTTTTCACAGTCGGCGCGACTATAGAAACAACGAAACGGGGAGAAAACATAAACAACACCGTGAAACATGTAAATCGTTCAGTTTTCATTCCTCGTCGTTATTTCGGTATGTTTTTATCGCAATAGAAGGTTATATATTATAATCACGGCGTGAGGTGTGTGTGTGTGTGTGTGATTTATAATTTATTAGGTTGCATGAGTTGTGTTTTATCAGAGCCGCGTCAAGCTATTCGGCGCCCGGTGCATTATTATTTCGCCCCTCTTCCCCTCTAACTGCCGACTAAAATACTAAACAGGCAATATTTATTAGGTTTATTGTTTATTTATTTTAATTAAAAATATCGATGACAAATGCACTAACATAATTAATATACCTAGATAACATTTATGGTACGGTGTTATTTTTATTCGCAGACTATTTGAGTCTTCGGGGACACGATCCACAATCGACATAATGTCATCGAGGGGCGCCCGCTTACTATTGTACAAAATCACAGCGACCTGGGGCTATTGTCTCCCCCCCTTCTCCCCTCTTAACACGGCTCTTATGTTTGAATGGAAAAATGCGAACAATTTGAATACGTATTTACCGTAGAATCTCGATCTGACCATGTAGAAATTATAGCTTCTTTCGCTTTTTAGTAAATAACCTAGGAATAAAATCATAAATGTTTATTGGCAAGCGAAAGAATAAAAGAACGTCGTTTATTCCGCGTGGTAGCGGTTGATTGAGAAAAATAATAGATTAAAAAAAATAAAAAATACACGAGTGACCGGAGAATTGGATTATGTCGATCGACGAGGCAGACAAGTCCATTAAAAACGCTCACCTCTATATTATGTACATTAAACAAATTATTTTTCACAATATATATATTACTGTTGAAATAAAACGTACGTGACTTCAGGTTGCGCACTCGACTCTTGCGCAATGGCTCTAAAATATTACGTATCAAAGCAATATTATTATTATGAATACGAAGTTTTAAAAAAAAAAAAGAAAGAAAAACGTAAAGAAATAATGTTTACGCGTCGTCGGTATGAACTACTGGACCACGAATAATCGTTTCGTCAATAATAAAAAAGAAAAAAACAATAGTTTTCGAGAAAACAAAAATTATTAATCAAAAACTTTGAATTTGAATATAATAATTATTATATTATTTGGTTAGGACGGTAATTTTAGTTTGTTGTTTGTGACTCGACCGCTTCAAAAAAAAAAAAAAAAAATATACGTATATTTTTATAATAACAATGAATATTGGGTAAAAAAATGTAAATACTGTTATTCGGAAGACTTGTTATTTTTTTTGCGCCAAACGAACGACGAATGTAAAAACAAACTAACAATATATTTCATGAGTTTTATCAAAATGAAAAACATAATATTATACGAGCCTATTAATAATATAATTATTTCATCAAAAGTAACTCACCGATGTCATCAATATTTCGTCTTATCTCTTCATCTCTGTATAAAGGGTTGATGTTAACTAAGAATATTATGAAACAAATTTTTATAAGTTTTTGGTTACTTATAATACAAAGAAAAAAAAAACATTAATGTTGAAATTATTATCGACACTAAAAATTAATTAAATTCATTTAAATGGATAGAAATTAGTTTAAAACTCATTGTAAAAAACCTAATCGTTGTGATAATAACCCGACAGTGCAATTATTTATTGTTAATTTGCATTTCTAAAATTGTAATCAATACCTAATAACATTATACATATTTTTTAACGTATTATGAAATGATAAATAAAATAATCTTACTTAAAAAAAATACTGTATATATTGAAAAACAAATAATATAACGTAAGTGTCGATTGTTACAATAATATTGTAATAATGATTAAATCATCAAAGTCATATATCATATTTTTCAATAAAATCTAATATATTATATTTTATGTAATCAATGCTATTTCCTTAGCATCAGACCATTAGTATGTTAATATGTTATATATACATAAATATATAACGGTTATACGTACACATGTTGGTATATGCTTTTGAGTATAGACTTTCGTCCGCATCTTTTGGTGGCAGTACTGAAAATGATTCACATTTTATGTTAATTTAATTACGTCTTCGTTGTTTGCGCGTGTTTTTTTTCTGTTTTAGAAAATCGTTCAGAAGAAAGGCTCGAGTTTTATAGATTTCTTACGAAAGTCGTGGAAAATATTCGCTCGCGGCACGCACCGGAGGAGCACCTATTATTAAGTATTTTCTTTGACGAGTATTTTAATTTTATTCACTATAAAAAAAACTCAAGTTAATGATTAAAAATATGATGTGCGTAATATTTTCAATCGATAAAATACAAAAAAAATAAAAATTGTCCGTTTCATTTTAATGTTAAATTCAATGTCTGCGTGACATAGTGCAATGGTTTATATACACCTAAGTGTGATCTTAATAGAACCGGTGATTGGAGTACACGTCTAGAAATAAATCAATTTGTAAAATAATAATTTACTTACGATTGAGCACTGGCGATATTAAAAAAGAGAAAGTCATTAATTTCAATGTAATATAGGGAATAAACAAACAGAAAAATTAATCGCAAACATCTGCAGAGCCAATAATCAGTGTTTTTTACACGAATAATATTTCTGTCGCGCTGTAGGAGTTCCTTTTTTAAATTAAATTCTAAGTACAGAAATAAATTCCATCGAGCAATTGCTGTGCTGGCGGGAATGTTTTTTTTTCCAACTTACGAGCGCTTAACGTAGTATGTTCCTCCTCGTTCAAAATGCCAATATATTCTGAAAAAAATAAAATAAAAATATATATCGGCGATTAAAACGTACCTAAATATTACGGGTCGAAAGGCCGAAAATCGTTTGGCGACGGTATAAGAAATGTATTGATCGACCATCGACGGTAATAATTATTCAATATTATTGTCGCCACTCTCCAGCAATAATTTTTATTATTATTATTATTATTACTTTCATGTCCAGAATTCGAGCTACCTAGAAAAATCAATTAATCTTATTATATTCTCGGATAAAATATTTATTTTTTATTCAAAACACACATTTTGTTTTACCGTTGTACATAAAACGTATATTTTTTTTATTGAAATCTTAAAAATTCTTTTACCTTTACGTACGAAAAAATAAAATAAATAGAAACTACGGACAGGTATAAAAGTAACCCGTGAAAATATAAACGGTAAGTTAAAGTAATGTCATCGAATATATATAAGTAGTAGGTACGGACATTTTTTTAATAATAACTGGTTAGTGGTTTCATTACTATTGTCTTTATAAAAAGTGTTTTTATTTATGTATACTCGTATATACCTGTATAATATATTGGACTTTTTATGTATATCATACCAAATCGTTATTTATCGAAAAAGAATATCGAATATTATAATTATTGATCTTTTTTTTATACCGACAGCGTAGTTGAAACTTTTAGTTTGATTAGTTTGAATTAAACTATTAAAGTCAATAGGAAAACTTATCGAAATATAATAATATTAAAGAAATAACAAAATCGATTTTGTTTGGAAAAATATAATTAAACGTGTGCAAATATTTACGTGATATTACGTCTGTATAATCAACTTCCAGTTCTGTAAAAAAAAAAAAAGAACAAATTAGTATTTTTACCGTAAAAAATACGATGTATTAAAACATTTTAAACCGTATTGATTAGGTGAGTAAATGTTATGTATGGTATGTTTATAAATTGTTTTATGTATATAACTTATTGTTTTTAAAGATTTTAATATTTTGATTTACAACGCGTTTTCGGTCGGCGCGAGAAAGAAGTCGACTCTTGCCGCAAAATAGACAACATAATTATCGCGGACAAAACGTGAAGTTAAATACATCAACGTTTTCCGTAGACTAAAAGAATATTTTATACTCACGTCCTAGCGCACGAGTATTTCGAGTATTTCTTTTTTTCTATTTATCATCAAAAGCTTAAAAACTATGAATGGTTCTAAGATTAGGCATTTACTTATATTGTCCTCGGAACTTCTTTCCGTCAGCGTACTTCTTCCTGTCGATAAACACGAGTAAATAATACAGTTAATAAATTTAAATAGTTGTTTGAAATATATTTAAATAAATACTTTTAGAGCCGGTGCGCATCCGTTTCCAATTGAAAATTCCCCCTTTACACTCTTTAGAATCAAAATAAAATATTAGGTAAGGTACTTGTAAAATGCAAATAATATAATAATAATAATAATACACGTATTTTAGTTTAACTTTAATTCCGAAATCAAATGCTACCGCGATAGAGTATTTGATTCAATTTGTGGTGCAAAAATCATTGAATTTTTGATGTGTTTGTCAAATGAATATTTTACATTTTATAACATTTATTATTTTCAATTTTTAATAATTATTTCGAAACGCTTTGAATTCGTCGTTCCTTCAAACAATAACGCTTACAACTTAACGACTACAACAATAATTCTTATTACTAAATAAATTATACGCAAACAACACTGGATTGTGTTTAACCTCGTGTCACCATTCCGTAGAGAATTTAAAAGTAAAGACACCGCTCGAAATGCGCATACCACCGTACACGTTTTTATGGCTTCGATTTGGAAAAATGTCGATTTTTCTCTCTTGATAATATCGCGTTCCCACGACGTCATCTCGAGTGCGGACCAATAAGTTTAAACGTGCACATAACCAAGGAATAATTACTTAATGTACTGGTATCTGCGCCGCTTCGTTCGTCAATGTCTGAAAAGATAATAATCGTGTAAATATATCGACGACACTCGGCTCACAATGAATGACATCACAATAGTAAAACTTTGCCTTCGTCCGGGCCGTTCGAAAAATTGAAGGATAGCGCGGTATTATATAATATTGTTAAATTCATTACCATTCGTATAGCAATATCATACTCATACCGTTTGGTTATAATTTGTTTACATGCAGAAATACAAAGTTATTATGATCAGAACGTTAATATCTATATTATAGAGTAATTATTTTCATCGAAGAACACTTGATTTTTCGGAAAACATCGACTTTTTGAAAATTTTGAAATTCATACGGGTCATACGACTATATTTTCTACTTTCAAACATAATATTGTTATTCTCATTTTGAACAGTTAGCTTGCCTTTGGTTCTTTTAATAACCTGATTTTTTAGAGCGACAATTTATTTGGTTATATTTGGTTATCCTAGAATTAGATTTTTTTTAAATATTCATTTCCATTCGACCGACTGAGGAACGTAATAATTTTAAAATACGTTTACAGGAGATGCTTTTTCAGAATTCCCACATTTGTCGGTACAATTGCACGGCGATCGAATTCAATATTGTTATGAAATAATAGTTCAAATTACTGACATATTAATTGATTATTACTATAGTGTATATATACTTGCGGAGTACAATGGAGTAAGGTACGACGTCGTCGTCACACACATTTTAGGCCATCAATAAACATTCATATAAAAATTAAGTCTCTTAAAACCTAGTGATTTTGATTACTAAGCTCCGATGAACTATAATTATATAATAATAATAAAAAAAACTATAATTTGACTTTCTAAATTCTTAATTTAGTGTTCCAAACTCAAAAAAAGTTAACAATATCATTTGAAATACCTAATGAAAGTGTTCTTCGATAAAAAGAAAATATTTTCTAGACAAAAAATGTACTACCCTTGTTTACTTCGCGTCGAATTGTGTATAGCAAATCTCTGGCTGGAAATGTAAAATGATTAAGAAAAAAAAAAAAAATTACAATCTTTATTATTATTGTTCGTGCAATGAATAAAAATAAAAAAACCAAGTAAGTTAAATTCTCTATACCACACACCATAGTCTTCGTAAGAGAAAGAAAATAGAATTCCTGAAAACACAACGATATTTTCATTTATATTAGACTGTTATTGTGTATCAAGTAATACACGTCTCAATCACGTTAGAATTATAACAAGTAAAACCCACACACTGTGTTCAATATATTATAATTATTATTTATTATTATTAAATCATAGGTACCTACACTTTATAAGACGTGTGAATACGTTTTGTTTTTGTTACATTATGAACACAAAACAAATTTCAGAAAATTTCACACATTACTTTTGGTAACACAATGATAATATTATATTTAACCTGTCGTTGGTACACATTTTGAGCGTTATTCGTACAAATATAATCGAATTAATCTGATACTATAAATACCTTCAAATAACATGTCTATAAATACAGCGGAACCTCGATAACTCGAATCGGTAGGGGGCGAAAAAAAAATTCGAGTTATCGAAAATTCGACTTTGGGAAAACCTGGATAACTCGAATCGAGAGTCGAAACGAAGTGTATTTCGAGGAAACGTTTGAACAACAACAACACTGGACAGCGAGAACGTCGTATCAACGCGATGGCAACGCGCCATATTTATTTTATTTTATTTCTCGTCTACAAACAAACGGATCAGGTACCGAAAAGAGAAGAAAAACATTACACCGTTTAAACACGCGGTGTTTTTGAAATTTTCATTAGCTATTTCAATACGTCGCCGATCGGATAGAAGTAATAAATATATTATTTATTAATAATCCGCCACCGAACCGGAGAGAGTTTTGAAGAGGAGAAGAACAAAGAGATCCTTTACGATTTCCTTTCGAAAGACTCGCCCCCAGCACATAACGTCACTCTGCTGTCCTTCTATACGCGATCGTTTCGCGTCGCATCTGAAGATTAGCAGCAGCAGCGTCTGAGCGACATCGGCCACATGAACGACCACCGGGTACAGTACGTACGCCGTGCGCTGCAGGGCCGACCGCAGCCCGACGAGAGTCCGCCGGCCGACAAGAACGACGAAGACGAGTCGCGGGAACAGCGGCAACGCCGCGAACAGGACCTGGAACGTCATCGGCAGAGGTCACGGCCGCAACCGTCGTCCCATCAGCAGCCACAGCAGCGACTGTGGTACCGTCGCGCGCAGCCATTGTCGTCCCCGCCGCCGGCACTGCAGCCTCCGTCCCAGTGCTGTCAGTCGTGTCCGAAGCGGCCGCGGATGGTCGAGATGGCGGACGGCACGCTGGCCGCGGTGTTGGCCGCGGACGGGTACCGGCTGGGCTCGACGATTGGCTACGGGTCGTACAGCAAGGTGCGCAAGGCGATGCGGGTCGTGCCGGGCGGCGCGGCCGTGCCGCTCGCGTGCAAGGTGATCGACAAGAAGCGCGGCGCCGGCGCCGGCGCGTCGTACCAGCTCAAGTTCTTGCCCAGGGAGCTGGAAGTGTTGCGCAGGGTGCGACACGCGAACCTGGTCGGCACGCACTGCATCTACGTGACGCCGTCCGCGGTCTACGTGTTCATGGACTACTGCCAGCAGGGCGACCTGTTGAACCACCTGCAGCGCACCAAGGGCATTCCTTTCTGGCAGGCGCGCACGTTCTTCAGGTGTTTATTCGCTAATCAATAATTAATGCCCACGAGAAGTCTAATGCGCAACGAGGTTCTCGACCTTTTTATATTCGCGTGCCACCTACACAGTTTGAAAGTTTTTACGTCAGGTCGACAGCCTGACCGTTATTTTGCTTATTGACAGGGTTCGGATTTTATAGCACCGAAAATTCTAAAATATGCGCTATAAATATAAATAATATCATATTATTTATCAATTTTCAATATGAAACGAAAATGTGGGCATTTTTTATTATGGATTCGCGTAAATTAATACTATTTGTCATTCAATGTAAGCGAGATTTATGAAAAATACAAAATAAAGCGTTGAATTAAGATTAATTAATCACATATTTCACATAAACGAATGGGGTGTTATCATTACATTACTATATTATAATAAGCTTAGAAGGGAATTGTGTACTGTTCGTGACGGAGACATAATGACGATGGTTATCGCAAAAGATTCATAAAAATGAACCATTATACGATCACAACACGCTCGTATTTATTATTAACCGCAATAATATTATTACATTTCACGCGCTCGATCTAATGGTCACCGCAGGCAAATATGCGATGCTGTGGACTACTTGCATCAGAATAACATATCGCACCGGGACATAAAATGCGAAAACGTGCTGTTGGAGAGCATGGAAGTAGTCAAAATGACCGACTTCGGATTCGCCAGGGTGTGTGAGGATGAGTGGGGCAAACGATTGATGAGCCAAACGTACTGCGGTAGTACATCATACGCTGCTCCCGAAGTGCTCAAAGTGCGTACTTGAATATAAAATAATAATAAAAATACAATAACTCTCGCCGACGGGTTGTGTGTGTGATAGTTAATTTTTTTTTTCAATAATTTAATAAAAGATATAAGATATAAATGTACCTAAAATACGGTTTGATTCTTGTGTACACCCATACACAGGAATACTAGAGGTCTCCCAAAATCTATTATATAACACTCGATGGATTCTATTTTTGTATAATTATATACATTTTGATGAAAAAATAAATAATAAATAAATGACTTAATTTCAGCTTAGGTATTAAACTATTAATAATAAAACAAAACATACAACATGTTTACCCTATTATTTACCTATATTATAATATGTTTTTTGTTAATACGGTTCACTGACAATTTGAACTTCCCTCCCTCAGAAAAATTTAAAAATATAGGACCGCACACACACACCCGCGCAAAACGACGAAATGCTCTATCTCGTTTTTATACTTATGAATGCAGGTCAGCACACCGCACACGAATCTTAATAGAAACATAATACAAGATGATTATTGTTCGTTAACAGTAATAATATCATAATCACACAACGTGTATTATAATAATGTAGTCTCATAATCGCCGCAAAAGACAAAAATCATTATTGTTTCAAAAACAGGGTATACCATACGATCCAAAAGCCTACGACGTTTGGGCGTTGGGTGTGGTGTTGTATGTGATGCTGGCCAATTGTTTTCCATTTCCTCAATCCGACCGTCAACGGATGGTAACCAACCAGATGGCCAAAAAGTTATCACAGCCCAATAAACCCATGTGCCAGGAAGCGATGGAGCTCGTCTCGTAAATATCACATCAATAATACATAACAATAATACAATATGCATACACGTAAATCCTTAAAACTCGTGAACATGGGAGTGTGCAAAACTCTATAGGGGTGGGATACTGATACAAAGATGACCGGGTATGAATATGACCTCAAATAGGACTTAAAAATCAAACTTTGTGTAGACCACAACACGTAAGATCAAAAAGTTGAAAAAGAAAAATGAAATTGTTACTGACCAAAGAAATGTGAATTTGGCAGAGGTTAAAAAATTGAAACGTGACTGTATCAAATTTTATTTTTCAGTACCTACTATACTATGAGATAAGTACTAACATGGTCACTGGTCTGCCTTCTGCCTTCTCTTCGACTTAAAATATAACGATAACACTAAAAAAGGGGAGTAAATTATAAAAAGCGTCTTTACTAATGACCTGGCTATTTTTATGCACTCTTAGGCAATTTATCACACAGTAAATATGTTTTTAAATTGTTTTATTAAATAACAGAATCATTTTGGAACCGGATGTCTTAAAAAGAATAACCGTAAGCCAAATCAAAAGTCATAACTGGGTCAAAGAAATAAACCCATTTGACAGGAGTAATATACTAACGTGAAATATCCGCAATAAATGATAAATATATTAAAATTAAACCTTTTCAAGTATGAATATCTCGCATCAAGAACTGAATGATTAAAAAGTCAAGAGGAATGATAAAGAAGCAATACATCGAGTGCCAATTATCATTAGTGCCTGTGCAGAAATATATAAAAACTTCAAAAAATTGAATGCGTCGAAAGAACATTGTAAATTAAAAACCTGAATTTTATATTTTTTTGTACACAGATTATAATAAAAATTATTAGTATGTTGATTATATAAACATTGTAAATATATTTAATAAAAATGAGAGTTTTGCGATTGGGACTCAAGTAGAGTTGTTCAACCGTTTCAATACAATATTTGTTGTTTCTAGTCATACCTAATAATGTATACTTAATAATACACAATTTTATCCAGCTAAATATTATTGTTATAAAAATAAGTTTTGAGTAGCTAAAAAGCGCAAAAAACTATTTTAAAACACCCCTTACATTATTTGAATATACTTATTCTTTCATACCTACTAAAAAAGTAATTTAATAATTGAAAAAACATTCGAAATTCAAATTAACACTCGAATAAAACAAAGATCAGTATATAATGAATATCTAAAATATCAACATTGTATCGAGATTATTGTTTTGCACAAAAACATTGGGCGAATACAAACCGCACTGCGTTTGGCGTTGATTTACTTACTCATGCTCTGGGTGTACATATCAATGTGTTCAAGGTTGATGTTAAATTCTGAAAATAACGAATCGCGGATAAATTAAAAAAATTACCGACGCGATATCGCGGTAGGAAAACGGGAAGAGTAAGGAGTGCGAAAACGAACGGGAAAATATTAGAAATGGACGTAGAAACGGATAGTAGAATCGACGACAGTCAATTCTGTAGATAAAATAACAATAAAACAATGCAAAAAACGTGCCATTGTATCTCAGTGTCATGAGTATTTATATTATAGTAATTTATTTACCGTAAAAAGGTATACTCGTTTTGCAATACGTTTGTTCTCCGTCGTAAATCATCGAGTTCACGGCTGAAATCACAAACGCAAATCACACGTCATAACGACCGTTGGAATTTTTTGAAATATGGTCGAATAGTAAATTTTCGGGGCAGAGTGGCCGAGCGGTATAAGACGGCACTGCTGACGCGCAGTGTCTCCGGTTCGAACCCGGCCATGGGCGGCCTCTCTCTGTAGGTAGGCAACTGTCTAGAGAGAGAGATACCGTCATCTCCCCTGTGCAGAAGGCAACGGGAAACCACTGCACAATCCCTCTCCCATGTATACAGGCTATAAGTCTGTCGACCAACGTTACCGTTGTAGAATAAAAAAAAAAAGTAAATTTTCAGTGATAACTCGTGTACTGTTATCCTCGTAAAAACAACTTACTACTTTTGGTGGTCGTAAAACTGAAATCTGTTAACATTTCTTTTCCGGTATAGGAATACTGAGTCACTGAAAGGCGAAAAAAATTAAATCGAACGAATCGTAACAATACGATGATAAATAACATATTATTTTATGATAGAGCTTTCGTCGAGTCATTCGACGACTTACTGTTCTACAGACATTCCGATGTCTTTAAAAAATATCATAACATAATGTATACTGTATATTTTACCAAATTCGTTAAATCTCTCCGAATATCCGATGTATTTATTGTGATGAAGTTCCGGGACGCCTGGAATACGTATTATTACTGTCATTTCAAATCGAGCTCAAACGCTTTTCACGTTCGAATGTGTGCGAATTAAATTTATGTCGAATGAATGATCGAAATTTACTTACGGAGGTAATAAGGATCTGTCGAAAACATAAAAATCATTTATTTTATACTCGTAGTATGCATACTATTAAAAATACGAATTATTAAATGCATTATGTATTTCAGGTTCATAAAAAAACCCAAACGCGACATTAATAATTATGTAAACAGATTAAACAGTACAATATTATATACTCGTGTATGTTAATATTCGGCACTCGAACAACTTACTATAAACAAACTCGTAAAATTCTTTTGGATTTAATTTCTTTTGGGCGACTGTAAGAAATAAAATTTCATTTTAAAGAACTCGCTTTTTTCACGGATTATGTTATATTATATTTAGTTTGTACAACGATAGATAATATACAAAGAAAAACAACCGCTGTAAACATCATTATATAGGTTATCGCTAAAACTATAGTATACTGTAAAAAGTATAGAAATGTTGCAAAATATTACTCACAGTGACTGTTATTTCTATTGAAATAATCCTTATAGATATTGTCATAGGGCTGTGGTAAAGCTAAAAACAAAACAAAAAAGGGTGAGATACAAATGATGGGTGATTAATATCGGTGAATCGGTCATTTAAATTTGAGACAAACGTCTCGAAAAAAAAAAGAACGATTCCAAGTGGGAAAAAGTGGGATGAGTCGGCTACGACAAGTTTTCAGATTTTCGTATTTTTATAAAATTTCAGCAAAATTTGATTATTCTAATATATAATCGATGAAGACGTACGTGGTTTTTAGAATACATTGAAATAAAAATCATTATTATTCGATATTATTATGGCTGTGATGGTATCAAATTATGCGTAAATACGCGTTTCTTTGTTTAAAACATACATTATTTCAGTTACAAATTGTCAGATCCACTTACCATAATCTTCGATTGAAATTACCAGATTTACGAACGTCGCGAAAACGGCGAAAACATTTAGCGCGTAAAAGCAGTTACGAGAAATATAAACCATTTTTTTCTTCTTTTTTATCGTTTTGAACAGGTATCGTATTACGCAATTGATTTTAACAACTGTTTTAATAGTATTGCTATAAAAGGTTATCGGAATAAATACTGTTCGTATGATTTAGATTTATTTATACGTCCCGAGGACTTTTCGTCAACTCACACTCAAATAAACTTCTGACTATTATATTTACTTAGTTATGTACTTATGTAAGGTATATTTTTGATTCGTAAACAAACATTACGATTAATAATAAAACGATGATGGGTTGGTAAAGTTAGCACTCGCACAATAGTATCGTTACGATTGCAAATGTTTGTACAAGGCAAACGGGGACCGATTCGGAAGAAATTTAGACCCTAAAAAATGTTTGATTTATCGTTGACCGAATAATTTGTTTTTTACATACTCGCTCGACTAAAAGTCACAATGTTTCAAAACAAATGCGAAACGTTATAAAATTTAAATATAAATTATTATTAAAAAGTCGAATTAATACCTTAAAAAATTCCAACACCATATGTAATACGAGTATTAGAGCTAAGATGTCGGAGACATTATGTGCTTTTCTATCTAAAATGTTAGGTTTCAATTACACATGAGTTTGAATGACTAGGTAATTTTTATTTCGAACCTTCGGCTTTTTAAAATGCAATTTTTGACATTCAAGAGTCTTGTTTTTCTTTCTTTCTAATTTCAAGTATGTTTCAAACGCTTTTCACTAAAAAAAAAGAGTAACGTCGACTCGTAAACAAAACAATGCGATTAAAAACGCTTCAACAGTTATTAAAATACAACGATTGGAACACTCGGACAGCACAAAGTTTAAAATTACTATGACCGCCCGTTCGCGTGCAACGAGACAGCGTTTTAGGTGGCAACCTAACCGGGAAAACTTCTTTATATCATGCTTAAGAGGACTTAAATTTGTCTGGATTTTGATAGATATTTTTTCATTTCTAAACGTTTAGACTAAGACTTGTTGCTTACACATATCGTG
This sequence comes from Drepanosiphum platanoidis, assembly GCA_948098885.1. Classification (NCBI taxonomy): domain Eukaryota; kingdom Metazoa; phylum Arthropoda; class Insecta; order Hemiptera; family Aphididae; genus Drepanosiphum; species Drepanosiphum platanoidis. The sequence goes on along the minus strand of OX402530.1, from coordinate 20,344,121 downwards.
AAGAAAGCTAAATTTAGACATCACGTTAGTTATTAACAAAACTCCACAAACAATTTTAAAATATAATACCATTGATTTTTTTTTTTTTACATGATAAAACGTCGTGGGGGAAGGAAGGAAATGTTGTAGGATGAAAATTTCTGGGCCTTTTCACTCGAGCGTTTCGTCCGGGTCGTTCGCAATCCGTCTTCCTCCTAAAGCGGGTATACTAATTATTGTAAGTCTTCACGAACGTTTTATTTGTAAAACATAACTCATTTGAAACACATAGATCAAAAACGTTTTGTTACACGTTATTGTTTTAAAGTTGAATAATATTTTTTTGGCCTAATTCCATCGTTACAGTGACGTAATTCAGTAAACACGAGAACGAAAAGTAGTGTGCGCGTTGGTTGTACTAAATGTAAAGTTTGTTTAAGGTTCTGAGCGAACCAATGATAGTAATATATATTTATTTTACAATATTGTTGATTTTCGTATGATTTAGACATGTAAATCGTTTTTGATTTATAGAATTTATAGACAATTATTGTACAATAATTATTAGAATCGTACGTCGAGCAAATAAGTGATTTTCTCTGTAGTATTTGAGAGTAAATAAAAGGAAAAACTCGACGACTTTTCGTCCTACAGCCCATTTGTGTTTTGGTTTTTTTACGAAATTTTTTATCTCGAAAACTTAATACGGAACTAAGACTATGATTGTTTACCTAGCGTTAAAACTTAACTTTATTTCTATCAATGATTGATGGGGAAACGAAGTTCGTGCTTGAAAAGCGTCGTCTTCAATCTCCGACAAATTTTAATTTTAATTCATGCCCTATGATTATAATTTACTGGCTGATACAATTAATTGTACAAAAAATCAACTACGCGTGTGTTTTATCGCATTTATCTGTAAAAAATAATCATAAAAGTATTTGATTTCACCAAACGAAAATTTCAAATATGGTAGAGTAGGAAGGTATTATGTCACCAACACCCCGACATTGAAATATTCCTAATTAATATTTAATCAATCACAAATACACGTTTATAGTTTTGATTTTGACACTATTATTTTATTAAAATCGTCTGATATTCTTTATGTCGTAAGGTACATATTATTTATTATGTTTATTAATATATGTTCAACTGTAATAATTATACTTTTATTCTGTTAAAAATACAATTTGAATGGTTAATTAACACTTTTTGACGTTGAATTTTAAGACTCGTAACATCTGAAACCATAAATATATCGGATTAAAAAAAAAAATTATATATCGTGTATTGTGATTTCGATTGCAGTAAAATATATATTGTCCCGCACGTTATTAAATTGTTTAGAATATCACGTGACAAATGTCTAATTTATGCAAAATTACACGTAACATTAGATATTGGTACGAATTTTAAATTTACATCGGTAAACTTATTTCCTTTGTACGTGCTTAATTACGATAAAATTGCTCTCGTGACTCTCGCGATAAACAACATATTACGCGTTATCTGAACATTGAAATTTAAAAAAATGCCTAAAACGAGTATACGTTACCGTTTCGATCTTCATATTATATCTAAAATGTTTGCGAGCCGTGCTTCTTCAAAGTCTGTAATGTGTATTTCATTCAGTTTTAAAAATCATTAAGTCACCAACAACTCACTATAAGTATTTAATTTAGGTTTATATATTTTTATCATGATTTTCAGTGGCATTTCTGATTATAACTACTCCGTAGTTTTGTTTTTGAAAAAATACTGTCCAAAATATTTACAGGCTTCAGAAACTACTCGAGAAATCGTTTTGTTTACCTTCAAACACTTTGTATTTTTCTTTATAAAATTGAAAGTGAAACGGGATAAAACCTAAAATGAAAAAAAAACAAATCCAGTTAAACACCGTAGTAATAATACTTTTTATATGTGTATTTAAATAATATACATATTTTGTAAGTTTAAGAATATTATAGTGAAATAAATTTCGATTCACTTACCGTTGAATTTCAATCTGATCATGTGGAAATTGTAGTTTTCGTGTTTCAATAGAATAGCTAAAACAAAAAATCAAATCTAATCAGTCCCTGTCGGATTGGAATTCGACTAGGAATCAAATCTTCGAGATTGTCCACTTTGAAAGTGTATATATAATTATAGTTACAGTCAACGTGTTGTTCGCACGCGTTTCATATGACAAAATATTGTTTTAAAACGACTCACGTGATTTCAGATCATTCAATAATTGTTGCGTCAACGGTTCTAAAAATATTGCGTGTTATTTTCGTAGCTCGATAATTCGTTGGCGATCAGCAGACGTATTTATTGCGTACTTTATTTTGCGACGCTGATTTTGGAACCAACACGTTTTTCGCTCGGTAGGTATACCGACGACGTAAAGCAAATATTATACAATTGAAGTGGATGAAATTACGATTCACAAAAAAGTGCGATTGTGTGAACCGCTTTATCATGTATCTGATTTTGTTTACGGTCGGGTAATTGTCGTGAGAATTTCGATCGGACGAACGTAAGCGAAAAAACGTATTCGGAACGATATGAGCTCGTGTGACGTTGTGTTCGGACGTTTGAAAACGAACGCGCGCTTCGGGTCGACGCAAAAACGACGCAAAAAGTCGTTTTAAAATTACGCGAGACAAATAGCAGCGCGACGCGACTTTTGAAACGAAAATAATAATTATTATATCGAACCAACGAGAACGAATTAAAGTAACCGCGAATCCGTACTTTTTTTCTTCAACAACACGTCACACGTCGACCGTGCAGAACAGACTGCCGACATCCGAACGGACAAAACCGCACACGGGGATCGGTCACAAAATTATCCGCTGATAACGATTCGGCCGAAAAGGCGACCGACCGATAATGTCGAAGACGATCGCGCGAAATAAATCAGCTTAAAAATAAAATCTTACAATAGTTCGTTCTAACCACTCGGTGGTTTAGATAAATCGTATCGTTTGTATATTCGACTAAATAGTCGTATATTATTATAATTATTTTAGTTGGTCTGTTAAAGTCTGTACGAGGAGACGTTGAAAAATGTTCATACTTCGTTAGCACGTGTAAGTAAAACTTACGTAAATTAATTTAAGTATATGCCAAAAATAATCACACTTGGTTCCAAAATCATCAGCGTTAAATGATTGTTTATTTTGTTTTTTTTTAACTATGTATAAATCATATCACTGAAAACAACTTACCCAACGAATTCGGGTCGTACTTTTCTTCAGAGTTCGGGTTCAATTCATCTGAAAAATGCAATACATTTTATGATTCACGCCATTCGTTGGAAAATAACTAAGGGTGTTTTTCAACTATATTCGTTGGTTTTTTATCGCGAGAACAAGAATATTGATTTGAACGCCAATTAAAATATTTTTATTCATTGACGATTACGATTTAATTATGATAAATTTTACGGTTAATGATATATATTATATGAACGGGTATAACGCGTTTTTGTTGTTGTAGTGTTTAAAGTGTTAATTTAATATGACTTACACAAAAATTCTACTACGCTCACATGAAAACAGAAACACATAATAATTAGACGACCAAATAATATTGATTAAGATATTGAAATGAAAATCGTTCAAATGTTTCACGCCAAAATGGTAAACCAAAATCGCTCGACAGTAAGTTATGTACCACAATTGCCTATACGTTACGCCATTTTGATAGTTTTTGAAAAAAATCTAATTAAAAAACCCTTTACAAAACATTTTTATTCGTGGCGTTACGTTTTTGTAATTTTTCCTAGACGATTAAATAAAGGAAAAAAAATTCCATTCCGTTGAAATATATACTACCGATTTTACTGGACTAAATTGATTTTTAATGCGTACAATATTATTTAGTTCTATATCGATATCAGAGTGGACATCTCCAAATGTCCAACAGTTTTTACAAAGCTTTTTAAAATACGTAAAACTGGATTATTCTGATTTTTCGAACAGTTTAACGATTTATTACTTATAATAATTAACAACGTATTATTTTCAAAATAACAAACGTACCCATGGCAGAATAATATATAGAATATGTTTCTAAATCGTCTTTTAATGACGGGAGTACTGAAAACAAAGTATACGACGTTTTATTCATGATTGTCTCGTATTCAGTCGCAAAGATCCTGGGTAGTTATGAGTTTCGGTCATGACTATAGGATGGAAGTTAAAACTATGAACACTTGAAATAAACTCATAAATAGCAATAACATAACCAAAACTCATAATTTTATAGTCATGACATGACATTTTCTGATGTTGTTGAAATTACTTACGATACATCACTGTAATTGTTCAAAAATTAAAAAGAATTATTATAACGAATACTCAAACACTGTTTTAGTTTTTTTTTCATCGGTAACACACCAACCTAACCGTACTCAACATAACCAATGTAATTTTAAACGATAGAAGTTCAAGGGAAAAAAATTGCATCACAGTTCGATTGTTAAATATAATTTTAAATCTAAATATCGTGTTTTATCGTTTCACAAATATTTTGGCAGCGCCATTTTTATCATTTTTTTTTTTCACGCATTTGGTATTGAAAACAGCGAATTTATTTAAAACTTCGTAAGACTTACATGATTTTATTTTGTCGTGTTCGTCATTTTCCAATTGTTTGATCATCACTAGAAAATACATTTTTGATCAACTCGCGAAATTTAAAATATTTAAAACTTTTCTTAAACCATATCTGTAAGACCTGTACACTGAATAAGTGTACAAATCATAATTATTACTTATTATTACAATTAAAAAACTAACAATACAAATTTATCAAAATATTTTCCAAAAACTATTAGGTATCATCACCCAATGAAATGTTTGTAATTGATTAATTACCTGTTGGTTCAAAACCCTTATCATCTAAAAATGTTAATCATATGTAAAAACTTCTACATCATAATATCAATGTTAAATTTTTCGTCTAAATTTCTTATTATTCTCTGCTTAAAATACCATAACAATGATTAACAATGCATGATAATGATAACAAATAACCCATAAAATCACTACCCAGAGAATAATAATAGAAAAACACACACACACACGTCTTAGTAAAACCAAACATTTGCTTCACTCAGAGCACAATAATTGTGTTAAATATAAATTTAATATAATATATTTACCTTTTATAAGTTGTACTTCACTTTTCCTCAGTGCTTCGTGAAAATATAAAAATTATTTCCATCATTATTAGAGATAAAAATGTCAGATTATACGACGCAACATGTGGTAATTAAAAAAAAAAAACCATATAGTCGCGTAAGTCTCGATCAAGTAAAATGCATTTTTTTAACCTTCAATGAGTTCGATTTTAAAATAAATAATTGAAAGCTCGAGGAAGTAGAGAAATCACTGAATTTCGTTGACATTTTAGAAACGTTTTAAAACAAACATGTTATTATTATTATTATAAATACCTATCGTACATTATATGGCCCGCGTATATTTTTTATTTGGCAAATTCTAAACCCGAAAACCCGAAGAAAAATAAATTCATAATTTTTGAAAAAACTCGACGTCTGAAAATTATATTTATTAGGTACGTGTAGCGTACGTTGAAGCTTGTAATTAAATGTTTACTTATAGAATGTCACGTTGTTTACTCTCATTTACTATGGATATTATAGATTTATTTTTTCGTATTCTAATCAAGTTTCAAGTTTTCACGTAAAAATTAACAGTATCCAACACGTAATATGAATACTGTCCGAGCCAATCAATGGTCTAGAACAGAGGTTTCCAAACTTTTTATGGTACGACTCATTTTAGAAATTTTTTAAATTTTTGGCGGCCCACAATGATCAATTTAATTTTAATTGAAATACAAATTACTAGACAAACTACAAACTAACGACTAGACTCTAGTCTAGAAGGTTATTATGATTTTTTCGAGTGCAACTAATTGAAATGTAATATTCACCCTACAGTTCAGACATATTTACTCGACGACACACGAGTCAAAAATTACGCAATCGCAATCGACGGTTTAGTGGTGATTTATTTCAAAATTATAACGCGCGTGTTTGAACTTTTTTTTAAAATTCGATCTGTAAAAACATCATCGTCACGAGTAATGAATCGAGTGATAATAGTGTAATAAACTAAACACGGGACATATGCTCACTGTATACTCTGTTCTTCATCATATTCAAATCTATAAAATAAAAGAAAAACTAGGTTATTCGACAAGTCCAACGAAAATTTATATACGTATATTATAAAGATAATATTTAAAATAGTTACTTTGTAGCGAAGTTTCATAACTTCTTAGCGGTTCTGTAGACTTTTTTTCTGTATGTAATAAAATATTTCAAAAAAAAAATAGATTAATCGAATACTTATATTATCCAACAATATGAACATAATATATTTTCGAGTGTACGATACACGACAGTATTTATTATAATTCAATGCTGTATTTTAATACCATTACTTTTAAAAAGTGACACTAATCCTGAAAAACATCCTTTAAACACGAAAAAAGTCAATTACACACGATATAAAAATCACGTATTATATAACGCACTTATATAATTCAAGCATGTCGGTTGTAATTTTAGATTTTAAGAGATCAGGGGTACGTCGTCGGGTATTGCTACTGTGGGAGGTTAAAAGCGTGTGATACCGAAAGTATTAGTATTACCTACATGATATTATTTTATCGTTTGAAATTCAGTGAGGACATAAAATACGCAATGCCGGGAAACCCCAAAGATCACGTATCCGAAAGATATTATAGTCGTCACGACGATGACGTAACGACAACAAATATCGTTGAAAACAAACGGTTTTATGTAGATATTGAGTTGGTAGATAAATGTAATATGCGAGATAAGCGCACGGAAAAAATTAGAAATAACGTTACAACACTAATATGATTATGTCTGTCGTGGGCGCCAGGTTTTCCGAATTCCAATGGGGGCTCAAAATCAGTAGATGAGCTTTTTTCGGATGCCGGGATTTCAAGCAATGTCGAAAAATGGGTCGATGTCCACCTAACCTCCGACATGATAATATTATAATATCGTGGTGGTGATAATATTACGTATGTTTATGTATGTAAAATTAAAATTACCGCTTTTACTCCCCGTGGCTGAAAATATAATTATAAATATTTATTATATTATTATAATATAGAGTACGCGATAACGTGCTAAACGCACACCTGTGCATATATGATCGCCGTGTAGAATATTAGAAACGAAAGCAATATTCCCGACCGCCATCCGAGATCGTGCACTTTTGTAGCAAAAACATAAATCGTCCGGGTCGGGGAGGGGCTGAGAATCCGCGCGTATATTTTCCAATGTCCCGGAGACCTCTCGATCGCGGCCGCAGGAATCAATGTCGAAACGCTGGCCATGTGGGTTGCGTAGGCCATTTCACGAATTTTGAATGTGTTGAATTTTTGTAAGTCGAGAAACAATTCGATCGTGTCTATCGAAAAACGAACGTTTTCACGGAGTCGTCCGATTTTATTCGGAAGAATGTCGGGGACGTGGACTTCAACGCTCTGAAAACCGGAAATATAACTCGAGAAATCACGACTTGAATCACGAACGAATATCAGGACATTGAATTTGTATGATTTCGTATTCTGCAGAATCGTCATTTTGTATCCATGTTATTATAACTGTTGAAATCGTCAAAACAGCCGGTAAAGATTAATTAATCATTTAGCCTTAACGTAACAATAAAATACGGAGTAAGCGGTAAACATACGAATAGGGTAAAAACGGTCGTTAAATCAACGATAAATTAATTTTGTATTTTATTGCATTTTTACGCGCCGACTCCTAAATTCCTTTCGATCCGATATCAAACGGTCGGGAATCTAAATCAAATCTATTATTATTTTTTTTTTTTTAAATCTATTGAATTTTAGTCGTTAAATAATTTACCCTCGAGTGATTTTTCTTGCTTTTGAATTTTTTCGCGTAACACCTTGACTAGATTTAACAGTTTAATAATATACTATAGTTACACAATATTGTTATTTTTCGTTATAATTAATAGTCTTGATAATCGATGAAATGTGCACCTCTGATTTTATACATGTACCGACTATGCGCGCGCGATAGCGTTGAGAATTTAGATCTTTACGATTGTCAAAGATTCAATTATTGCGATTTCGCGCGTATGGAAATAATATTCTGACCGTTTTTTTAAATTATTTTATTCGCCTTCGTTCGAGTAATAATACTGGTAACAGTTACCTACACGAGAAATGCAAAGCAACGCGACGTTCGGACACCGAACGAGTGTTTATTGAAAGAGACGTGTTAGTGATGATAATATAACACGACAGTTACGAGTAAAAAATAGTTGATTTTAATACGACCAGAAAGAACAAATTAATTCTCAACGAGTTAACGATTGCGAGGACAAAGCCCATAATTTATTTGGCGCGTATTTTAATAAGTGTTAATTTAAATCTATTATAAAATTATAAGTATAAGATGTATAAATTGGATAGGTAGTTTAATGAAAATAATTGACAGTGACGAGTAAATCGAATTGAATCATACCCAAGTACATGGTTTTCCTTGGTCCGTGAATTAATAATTGGTTTTTTTTTTTTAGCGTTTTCGATTTGAAAAACTAACAAAAAAAGTCAACTACAAAAGCATTGTTTTCAATAACTATTATAATATTGGTTTTCGTCGACAAATACGTGTTTGCATATTTTATTGAGAACTATGTATCGTGCTCGCCAACTGAAAGAATACCTCTGTTGTGCAAAACTATCGCGTTCAAGTTAGTTTACATAACATTTATAAAAAAAGTCATACACACTAATATTGGCAATATAATATTTTATCACATAACATAAGTACCATAATCAAATTTGAAAGGTTTTCCCAGCGTTTCTGAAATATTTAACGAATTCGTTTTAATAATTTTCACACACCTATAAAACAACATATGAAAATAATATTTTACAATAACTATTTAATCGTTCGGATTATATTAATACGTAGCCCGACGTTTATATTCATAAGCTATTCGATTTGTCTCATTCGACGACTCGAATCGAATAGTTATTAATTGCAATTTAAGATTGATATATTCGAAAGTTAAAATATGACTCACTGAGATATTTCTGAGCCGAATATAAGTGAATGAGGTTTCTATTCAGTGCTGAAAATTAAAAAAAATACCATTAAATAAAACACAGTTAAAGGGTATAAAAGTGCCGGATGAAAAGTTTCAACGGGTCAGTGAAAACATGAAATTTTACATTTCTGTTTCCAATACGTATTACATACCAGTCTATGCGACATAATAATATATATTTAATAAAATACAAATCGCGTAACCTTTTGTTCTCGATCTGAACTATACAACAATATTTTTAACGAATAGCGTTTGATTTGTTTACCGTAATAGTTTGTTTTCGTCTGGCAATACGAATCGACGTTGTCGTGCACCATTTTCTTGTATTCTAAAACCACACAATAATATCGGCTAATATTAGTCGACAATTTTAGATCAGACACGAGTACTGAATTCGTAACGATATATTATCATAGTAAACGCTTTTGATTTTAATAATATTCGTAACGGTTCCCTATCGAAACACTATTGTTATTTCTATTCGAGACGCGAATGCCTGTAGGTAGGCGTAAGTAATCGTCCGCGGGGGGTCGTTCTCTTTCGGTTGTTTGTTGAAAATTGCTAAAACAACATAGGCCCGAGAGAAGAGGACTTCCGAAATTCTACTCAGCCCCCCGCAGGAAAAAATCAAAACGAAATTTATTCGCCGAAAAAGATTGGCGAATTCGATCAAATAGAAACCAATTGTCAATCGATTAATAATACAATTAATTAATTAAAAAAAAAAAACTAATTAATAAATCATCAGTATAAAATAGAAAAGTAACACGTTGAACGTTTTAAGATAAATTATCGTCGGAAAGGTCGTCGGATTTATATCGGATTTATTGACTTGCGAATACGAATCCTAATCGGGTACAAGAATTTTACGATTTTACAGAAATAAAAAATTCAAAAGTCATGTTTCCCAATCGGTTACGGGTCGAGGAATGAAAATACTAGCGTGACTCCCCTTTTATTATTACATTGTACTGAAACGTGATTTGATAAAAAAAATTCTACGGAAATATTATTCACACAATACAAAAATGTATACACGCCGGTCCTGTATGAATTGTAGCGCGTGGTTCTTATAATCGTTACGAAAAGAAAAAAGAAAAAGAAACTCTGCGGGAGTCTTCTTTTACTCTTGAACGCGCTGCAGTTTGCAAATCTACTTACCTTCTGGGCTTACCGTCATGCTGGTCACGTTCTGAATTCTTTGTCCGTATTTACTGTAATCGTTATCTAGATAGTAACACGCGAAAAAAAATCTAATTAAAATATAACACCGTCTCTCGGTCTTGCGAAACGAAAAACGTCAGTCATCGATGCGCCAGGAAAACACGGCCTGCCCGATCGGCTGTTATCGTTGATACAAATTAAAAAGCCGCTAAACACATGACATACCGAATCTTTTTCAATATAAAACGGGCGTGCTGTCACGGCTTGGCGCAATCATAAGATTGGACACGACTCGTGGTTTAAATAGTCTTAAGTAGTTCAAATAGTTTTCAAACCTCTTCCCCCATACAATTAACCATTTACAAAAGAACGTCTAATGTTCTCTCGGTGTGACAAAATATTTATTAAAAACACTGAAAACTGAAAAAGAAACATTGAAAAAAAAAAAACAAAAATAAATCTCTATTGTTTATCGTTAGACCTTACCGTTATAAAACATATCATTTACGTAATTTGTAAAGTAGTTTTGAGGTTTTGGTATACCTGAAAACAATAAATATTTACACGCTTTTTCCTGAAAACTTTCAACACGTTTTTTGTGATCGTCGAATTCCTAATATTTTCAGAATCACAATTCGTCATAAATACTATTCATTTTGAGTCTGTCACGTAGAATATAAATACAACGTTATTGTGTATTGATAATTCAAAGTTGTGAAAACATAACGATTAACGCGTAATACCAGTGATACTCGACGTGAATGATATTGGTCCCCGGAAAGCGGCGAAAAGGTCAAGCGGAGCGGTGAAATTATTTCGGGCGATCTAGGGGTGGCAAATATAATTTAGATACGGTAGGGGGCAGCGAGTTTGTTTTGGACGGTTAACATATTTTTTACATTAAACCATAAAAATCAAAAATGTTTACATCGCGGATCCGCGGGGAGGAGCTAAAGGCGAGATAAACTCTCCCTGCATGGGGCTATAGTTTTCGTAGTTATTATTTCTGCACCCGTACACAGATTCCCAAATAAGTATAATTTTCGTAAACCGATCCTGGGTTAACCCCCCCCCCTCTTACTTGTGATTCCTGGATTCGCACCCTTATATATATATATATATCGATATTAATATCGACGAAATTCGTTATCAATAATATCCAATAAAATTAAGTTTAAACTTTTTTTTTCCATTCCTACTTGAAAACATAATTTAAAACAAACATTGTACTTAGGCATAAATACTTACGACGAAAGTAGGGATCTATAAACAAGCGAGCATAATCATAAATATCCGTCGAGTGACGTAGTAATAGTAGAAAATAATATTCCAGCAGAACACTTAATTCGCTACTACTGTTTCTACTACTCTATTTTAATAGAATTACTAGTACAATAATATATAAAACCAATAATTAAACTCAACGGAGAGCTAATATTCTTGGTCTTGGGAGTCTCGGCGGTCCACTAAAATATTATATGTCTCGTCAGACGGAGATATCGTCTTATACGATTGATATTGGTAAATTTTTTCGGGCGGGATTCATTGTAGGTCTGTAGACATTTATTTCTTCAACATGTCAAATAGATTTTCACGATAAGTGGTAAAAATAGCTTACTGTACATCGATAGATAAAAATCTCGCGGGTCCAATTTTTTTTGGTTAACTGAACATAAAAAAAAAAAAAAACAATTAATTTTACGTAATGAGATTATTTTCACATTATATCGTTGACTACTATAATAATAGGTACTTAGAACAGTAAATACGTGTCGATTTGTAATGATTGTAATCGATTATTTTACGCAATACAAAATTAACGAAACAAAAATTAAAGATAAACACTGTGTGATCATACAATCAATACAATGTATAAGTTCTCAAATATGACGCGACCGCGTAAAAGATCACTTACAACGATCAGATTTCCTCATATAATATATTTCATATAACTCGTCGCTCATCCTTATCAAATCTAAAAAACAAAAATCAACAATACTTATTAGTTTAATAATAAAAAAATATTAAAATCGTTAAAAATAAAATGCAATTCAAACAACAGCCTTTCGAAAATCGGTTAAAAAAACACTATTGATTTACAAACAACGTGTAGGTATTATGGACAATTAAGTCCAACGTATTTGTACAAAAAATTTGTCATTTTCCTTACCATAGTCTTCAGTTACTACTGATAACACCAGTTCTAGGAAAACTATGAAAATAGTCGAAACATATAGTATTTTGACTTGGTCAAAAACGTAAACCATTTTCGTATTTTTCTGTTGAGCAAACGGTCGTGTCTCGTGTGTATATCGTTGAAATCTGTAATGACTAACATGTACAGAAATTGATATTCTCTTTTTTTTACATTTATGTACTTACGAATTTCACCGCGTAATAATTTAAACATCTAGTTGTGTCATTGTTTATACAAAGACATGGACGTAATGAATAATATGTTGACAATCACGAAAACTCTAAGAGCTGCGCGACGCTAAACAAACGTGAAGATAAAATACAAGTGTACAATAAATAAAACAGACGGACTTCAAATAAATTGTATTGAATTATCGCTTCTGTGATCTTATTTAAACACAAACATGTTGTTATATTATTTTAGATTTGAAAGTATTGGTTTTCACATTAAAAACAATTATCGCGTAGGAAGTACACCTATGTAATATATTATAATCTATCAGACTATCTATAACAATCTTGTAACCGAAACACGGTTGTGTTTTTTGGTCGGTAAATGGTCATAAAATAATATACATAATGAGTTTGACAACTAAAAAACGTTTGTTAGATTTATAAGATTCCAAGAAGAAGAAAAAAAAACCGTAAACAATTACGTTTAAACGTCTGGATCCGTCGATATTGTAAAACGTGGGGATAAAATGAATGTCCGAGAGATTAAATACGTAATTTTCATTCACAAATCGAATAATCGGCATCAGGTTTCGATAAAACGCATACGACGGCCGAGAGCAAACACGTATAGTTGTTTTCACTGCGCGATCGGCTGCACAACCGGACGAATAATAATCCACGCGGAAACGCGTTTTATCGTTTCGCGAACGGTCTCGGAGCGCGGACAGTGTAAACATAACGTATAGACGATTATACCACTACAATAGTCGACTCGCGTAATTTACGCGTGCGTCTACAAACTAATTATCGATGGAGAATAGTGTTTTTTTGTTTTTTTAAACGCGTTCGCAAATAATTTAACTAGAAAATCGTCTTTCTATCACAGCTCGAACGTCGACGTCGACGTTTTTACTTTGTGCTCTCTTAAAAATAGTAATATTACACTAAAAAAAAAAAAAAAGGTTACCTATGGCTATTTTTACGTGATATACCTACGTAGAAAATGCACGCTCGAGGAGGAATAGAGTTATCTCGTAAACGTGTTTTCTAAAAATCACACTGCAGTGTGAAGCGTGATGAAAAAAATATTCAGTGTAAACCAATTATCTCACGTGATCTGACCCAATCAGTTACGATTATACAGCCACGATATTATTATTATTATTTTTATTAGAATCACACTTGTTGACGTATAATATGAGTACTCGACGCGATCGTCGCTGTCGCGTTCAACAAGTTTTAATAAGGATGCGTCCATAAGCCACGTGATTAGGATCCTCGGAAAAGGAAATATATTATTTTCTTTTTGTCTTCAGACATTGAAAATTGGGCACGTGTAAATATCGACAAGAGCGAATTTTCCAATCGTGCAGTTTTCACATGACTACGCGAACAAATCACACACATATGACTTACACGTCATTATATAACTTTATTGAATGCAAAATACTTTTTCAGAAATTATTAACTAGCCGGCATAGCTTTTATCTCAGGTCCAACAGTGGAACGATATCTTCTTCTCGCACGTCTAAAATATAATAATTCGATTTTTGATTTAAAATTATTTTCGACGAATAACTAAATAAACAACTTACTTTCGAACGCTCCGAGTTTATCTTGAAAAAACTTGAGGTGAGGCGGAATGAATCCTAAAAATTGAAAATCTTTATTATTATAAAATTATTATTGTGATGAGGAAAACGATAACAAATTTCATTGCTTTCCTAGGTACAAAATATATAGAAAGTTATGAATTATTCACAAATCGATTAAAAAGTACCTCGTGTATTTTTCTTTTTTAATTTTCACAAAGCATCAAAACTATAACGTTTTAAATAAATTTTGCCTAAGCCAACAAACACAAACGAGTTTTCGTATAAATTATGCGACACGGCCCAATGTGTATCACATAAATTATTATTCCGTAATTTATATACATGTTATTATAACTTTGAATAATAATTTACCGTATTTTTTCGATCGAATCAATAAAAAGTTATAGCTCTCGTCTTTTAATAAAAGTGCTAAAAAAATAAAAGAAAAGAAATTATTATTTTTAAACGTATGATGGTTATTATATTATGTTCGTCGACCACACAATCTATCAACGTTTTATGTTTAACGCATATAAATACACTAAGATTATTACACATTATTACACGTGTGTGTTTGAGTTATGGTGAAAATATTCAATATTTTTAGGGCTGGCGAGAAGAAAAGAAACTCGTTTACAGCCATACAGCTAACACGAGTAATCTATACTAATTATAATAAATATTCCAACAAATAATAGGAATTTTATTTCATAAAGTAAATAGTGATTTCGATCGAAAACCGTCGATAATTATTGTTATAAAAAAATAGATATATCGAGCTTACTATCCATAGATATATTACACAGCAAATCAATGTTTCGAGATTAAACTTTATTATATTTAATAACATACGTACGTGACATTAAATTTTTCATTCGTTTTACGGACAATTGTTCTGAAAATAAAAGTTCATAAGTCAAGTAGATATATCTACAAAACATATCAACACACGTTTTCAATAAACGATAAACAATCGTGGCGATGAGACTTAAACAAGTTGTACTAACGACGTAATTAAAATTGAATCGCTTATTGCAGAGACCCAATAAGTGACAGCAATTATTGTAAAACAACTTTTTTTTTATTTTCTTATATTCTATACCCCTTCCCTTCAACCTTGGTGAGTATATGAGTATTGAGTATATTCGGTGTTGTGTATAGAATTTTCCTCTACTTCCAGGAATGAAAATAAAATCTTTTAGGAAAACGATAAGTTTTTATTAATTTCTCAAAAGTTTAAACGTATGCGTCACTTATGGGGTTTCTGCAATAAGCGATTCAATTAATTGTAAAGAAAAAATAATAGGTTATACTGATATAGTTATAATTATTTTGAGGTCTAATAAACAATTGAAACAATTAGTTATTATATTTTCACATAGTAATATCGAAATAATTGGTAGTAAAGTTATCAACAAATGTTATGGTGGTCTGAGGAGAAGATTTGCAAAATCGACAAATATAACACCCCGTAACATCTAAAATATAATATTTTAATTTTTATATAATACACCAAAACGATTAATATTCAATTCCCAGAGTTCGTTCAAAATCAAAGCGTATATCAAGGTCGGTGTAACAAATAGTGTATTTTATGATTCGCGCAACTCACCGATCTCCCAATTAGTGTCGTGCATATTTCTGGTCAGTGGATTTAATTCTACTAAAAATGCAATAAATTTTATCACCAGCGAGTACACAAAAATCACCACACAGGTAGAGCTCATAGAGCTATTATAGAGCTTGAAATGAGACGTAATCGTTTTGTTTGATTAAAAATTACTCACACATAAATCTTACTGTAACGTTGTGTTATACAAAAAATAAAAAAATAGTCAAATTACAAATATGTTAAAATTAAAATTAAATGCAACGTATTAGTTGGATTAACCGTATTTCGAGGAAAGCAAAATTAAAAAAAAAAAAAAGGACGTGGTTTAAAAATAACAGCAACTTATGTAATATTTTATCGGTTAAATAACTCACATACCTAGTTCAGTGAATACCGGGGCAAACGATTCTACCGTGTCTGTTTCTGATGGAAGTACTGAAAATAAAATTTACACAGTTTGTATTAAAGACCTGATCTTTTTCCCAAAACCGGAACTGAAATTATTGTTTTTTTAACCGAACTGAAACTTGTACTGAAAATATTGACTTTCTAAGAACCGAAAAACTCCCCGATTTATAATAAACTACATTCCACGTTAATCAGTTCTCGGTGGTTAAAGTGGGAGGGAGTGGGACAAAGGAGGACGGAGTTCCCCTTTGTATTTAAGGTAAGATTAAACGTCTTCTTTAATTTAAGTCTCCAAAGTCCGGAGGAACGCTTTAAGACGTTATAGTCACTACAGTACAATATTATACGATTATATGAAATGTATTATTGATTAATTTGAACGAATGGAAAAAATAAAATAAAACTTCGAAGAAAAAAAAGGTAAAACGATAAGAGATGTATGATAAATGTACATCGGGGGTTATATTTTAATCGACGCTGTATCCGAGTTGTTTTTGCCACCAGTAATTGTAGGTACTACTGTACTAGTCATGGATAAATAATTAATAATAATGAAACAAAATTTAAAAAACTAATAAAACAATAAAAAATCAATAGGTATTTTCGATTTGATTCGATTGATTAAGAGATATTTTTAAAAATAAAAACTAGTTTGACGGAAATGTTTACGAATTATTACGACAGTGATAAAAAAAGAGAGGTTATATCATTGTAATTAGGTACCTACTAATAGCCGATATGCACTACCTATATATACCTACACTATATATACTACCTATCTATAGACTGTAAAAAATTATAATCGGTTCTACTCACGGCCTGTCGGTGGGTTATTGAGGTTCGGTGTTAAATATTGGCTTGTGAATTAAAGTAAGTATAGTAACAGATATAAAATAAGTCACTGGATAAAAACGATTGAAATAAAAAAGAAAAAATCAAACGTTACGATTTAAAAATGTGTTATTAGTCGTTGACGAGATAAATAGTATAAAAAATCGACGATATTATATTGACACTATTGCGAAGAAAAATAAAAACTGCAATGTTAAAACAGAGAAGAACTTTCTGAACCGCTGTCGACACTACACTGGTCGTCTGCACACCGTGCGTGCACTGACATGCACACGAGCTGCTGCAGTTGCGCGCTCAGCTCGGCTGTCATTGGTCGGGCGGCGCGAGCAGCTTGGCCGCGTCACCGACGCAGTATTTCACTTATTCCGATTACAGAAATTCACAGTTATTAGCGTTATTACTATTGTTACATAACTATTCATAACGAACTGTATTATATCATTATAATTAGAGGTACCTCTAATAATAACCGATATGGTCGATTGTTATACGTTTCTGGTGCAAAAATCACTATTTTTTTCATGTGATATAGCAAAAATAAGATTTTGCTACCTCGTGACAAAAGGTCCGCTACCCGCTCTCGACGCCTATGAGTTTGCTGTTGTGCCGGTGCACCAATAAAAACTCAAAAAACTTTAAACAATTTTTTTTTCACATTATACCGACTATGTGTGTTGCAATTTATTCTCACTGACCAGGCAAAATTATGTGAACGAGATTAATTTTCTCGGGAAAAAATTGTTTTTTACACCCTTCAAACAAACAAACTTTTTTCAAACAAAAGTGTTTGGTTAGTTTTTGGTATAGGAACGCTGCTTGATTTCTAGTGAATATAATCACCCCCTCGACATTTTTCCCACTTTAACCACTGTCAGTTCTGTCCAAATCAATTAACAGGCTCTGAAAATTAAATTCCCAATCTTAAAGTCACGAATTCATGTTGCTATTTGATGTTGTGAAAATAAATCGGTAGACAAATTAATCTTAAACTGTTTACGTAGCTCTCTGTTATTACTGAAAATAATTACCTAGAACACTTAAACAGAGTTCTGTCTTATTATTTTATTATAAATAAATAAATCTCTCTTTTATTCTTATCGTTAGAAAACCGAATAAATAATCCAAACCAAACACGATTTGGCGGATAATAACTATGAAGGTTAATTGAAATCACTTACTAGACATTACTGTGAAAAATATTAAATTAAAACGATCATAAACAATAAATGCATAATTTTATATATTTATAAATCAAATGATAAAATAATTATATAATATCACGTTTTCATTAATTTAATTGTAATGTATACTGTTTGAATATTGAAGACAGATTAAAAACTACAAGTCGTTATACCTATTAAAGTATAAACGGATTTTTAAACTAAGTGGAGATCAGTGGACATATAAAAATCTTCTAGTACTTTTTAGTAGATAAAAATAATTCGTTATTTTAAATATGTATAATGCCTATGATTAGAACCATACTTTTTTTTTAATTTCTGAGAAAATTTACAATTTTTGCTAAGTGTACAATAAACAAATATGATACAATAATTATAATATAACAGAGATAAAATATAAAAGAGCAGGTAGACCCACCTGCCCTTTGTGACAGGAAACCAATGAAACCTATTGATTATTGTTTCGATTTTTATTTTTATGTAAACAGAAAGTTTTGTAATTTTTGTGTTCACTTACAAAATATTGTTTTGTAATACTCATTTTCAGTCAGTTTTTCAATGGTCACTAACAAAAATAAAAATGTAAAATTTGGAACTTAAACGAATTAAACCGCGTTCAACCAGATTTCAAAAAGAATAATATGCATTTGTATGTTGAGATTTGAATAATTACCTTTCGCCTTAAAATCCGAATCACCTAAAAATATAAATATATTTTATCAATGACTGAGATGAAATAATAGTTTTTGGTGATATTTTTTATTCGTTAGAGTTTAATGTTGTTTTTTTTTTCATTTTCTTATTTTGCCTAGTTTTCTTATTTTGCGAAAAACAAACAGAGTTGACAATGTACTGGTTAATTTTTCGTGGCACTTCACACGACCAAAAAAAAAGTAAAACATATATTATAAAACAATTTACAATCAACAGCGTCAACATAATATAAATAAATTGCATTTCCATACGAATCTATCCGTTCAAATTCACAGCGGCACTTAAAATAAAACTTAAAACTATTTTTTTCAAAATCACTTACAACGGATACCATATGAGTACGTTTTCGTTATATTAGGTACCTATATGGCTGTAAATTGTGATTTCTAAACTTTCTAAACGAACCGACCAAATTTGACGCAATTAAATTAAAATCTCATAACCAACTGAAATTGTATATAAGTAGAATATAATTTTATCCAATCGGAACAAAACCTGAAATCGATAACTATACCTACGGAATTTATTATAAATTCAAAAAAACTATTCGACTAATTTACTCGTAAATAATTTGTTTAATTTAATGTTTATTTTATTTGTAGAAATATTTACTTTTTTGTAGAGTTAAATCTTCAATTTTTAGTTCTTCGTGAAAAAAAATGTATATATAATGATTTGATTAATACACAATACACATTACACATATTAATACTCAATTAAATCAGTTGATCGAAATTAAGATTTTCAAAACAAAATATATACATTGAAGTAGGAAATTCCTACTAGAAATTATATTTTTGCCTCATAACGCTTCTAATGTATACTTTATACAAATATGTACATTGTACTTCATATTGGAAATTAACATTTTATAAAATTGTACAAGTATACATTTTGGGTATAGACAAAATTTAAATTGTAATTATCATCCTTAAGGTACACAATGACATTCGATTGAAATATTGATTTTCAAATGATTTTTTATCTTTCACCTGTAACGTTATCAGATTAAAGTTAATTTTAAACTGAGGAATTAAAATCAATCAAATGTACTGCAGGTATCTTACTCGTATACGATAATTACTTTTGAAAATTCGTCTCGAACTTTTCGCTAAAAATGTATCACCAGAAATAAATTAATGATTATTGTTATTCGTGTTTTAATTACGACCGAAAAAAATTCGGCCGAAAAATTCAACGAGTTAAAAACACATTGAATCAAAAAAGAATAAAAATACTCATGTAAGTATTATCCTTTATATGAAATACAATCTAAAAAAAAATGGACGCGAACGTTTGACCGTAAATACGCTTCTAAATTAATAGTCCTAAAATGCAATTCGGTAATAAAGTACCTACTTTAACCTATATAAAATCAATTAAAACAATATGATTTATTTGAATTATTAAAATTTATTACTCTCGTCTTATATTGAAATTCGTAAAAACACTCGTCCGACATTATTATGAGATAAGATGTTTCAATGTTTGATAATCTGCATAACGGTTATTTTATAAAATTGTATTACTTGATTCTGAATTCGATTCCACGTCGTTTCCAGATTCAATATCTAGAAACAAAAATAATTCGAGTATGATTTATTTCAATTATCCGTTGATAACATGATATTATGATCACCCACGTGGTATTAATAAAATGCATAAAGTAAAATATTTGTCGTGGTAAACGCTAAAAGACGTTTACAGCTAATTACAGGTTGAATTCCAGAGTTCGAATATGGGTAGGGGGAAATTTTTTACGCATTAAAATTATTTACATTTTTTTTTTTATTACTCAATTTTAAATTTATAAAACAACTTGTTTATTTTAGTTTAATTCGTTTTAAAACGTTTCCATTAAAAAAAAAACTTAATTTTCAGTAAAGTCTAAGCATTTACAAATGTTTATTTAGATATTATTTTATACGAGTATATAAGACAATAAAAATGTAATTAAAATAATCAGTTTTATGAGAAAAAAGCGTATTTCATATGTATTTTTATCTCTGTAGTAAAAACGCCATGTGATATTTATAAGATCATAATAATATTTACTTTTTTCTGTTTTCGAACTTTTAGAACGTTTCACTGAAAAATATTCCAGAATAAAAAAATTAATTGATAAAAAATTCATCGTTTTTTTTGCTAAACAGCTAATATTATATAATATAGCGCGAACCTGCGCTATATTATATCAAACGTTCGGGATTTATTTAAGAGAATAGACTAATAGAGTGATTATTGAGAATGCGGGTGATACGATGACGACGTTACGAGCTCTGTAGTTTTTTGACAGTCACAAATTTGATTTATTACGAACCTTCATAAAGTCGAACAAAACTATTTAATTATGGAGACATGGAACATTATTTTTCATCGACAAAATAAAATATAGATTAAAAATCACCAGGTAGCCATTTCCTTAGTCGGCGAAAACTGATTTTCTCTATAACACATCATATTGTTAGGTATAATTCTAAATATTATATAAATATACATTAAAAAATTATTACAAACCAAAGCTTTGATAACCCAAAACCGTTTAGAAGTTAGTACATTAGTTAATTTAGTATTACAGTTTTATCATAGTACGTTAATCAATGTAGTTCGTTTGGGGAGGGGGGAGCGATGCACTTGCATCTCGGGCCAGTCTAGTGTCTTAAATACAGCCACGAGAAAATGTAAAGGTCTATTCTTTTCTTTCAATAGTATTTGAAAAATAATTTGTAACTAACGATTTAAAACTGTGTGTGTGAAATGACGTTCTCTATATATATATATATACTAGCTGACCCGGCAAACGTTGTTTTGCCATATATTTTCAGTGAATTTTGCAGTATAAAAAATAACTGACTTATTGTAAGTGCGTGGCGACGACGGCGTCTACGATTGAAAGAAGAATGGTGCGCGCACGCACGCAATTTCGGTAAAAGTTATGTAATAATATATGACGTTGCGAAATCCATACTTTTTGCGTAAACGTTGTCGGGTTTTCGCTTTAAAATTGTATACGCCTATCGAGACTATCGACCAATGACTATAGATTTGCCTGCGATCGTATTCGACCGCCCAATGAAAAAAGTTCTATTGTTCATCGCACGCACGCAATTTCGATACAAGTTATATAATAATTATATGATATTGCAAAATCAATTCGTTTTTGGTAAAGATCTTCGGGTTTTTTGATGACATAATAATCTATTCATATAAAATGCAAATTACTCGCTGATCGTTGCATCTCAAAATCTAGCCCGTGAAAAGTTTACCCCTTCTTTTAAGGGTTGAATTTTGAAAAATAAGTTTGTAGATTTATTTATATACATCTCCCTAGGGGAGGTGCTCAAACGGGGATTTTGTATTATGAAAAATTACTAACCTATTGTAAGTATGTACGTATATGTGAAAAATATATGAAACACGTATATATATTTTAATTGAAAATGATTCGCAAAAAAATTTATAAACAATGATAATGGTCACTATGGTTACAGTATATAGGTATACGTACATACATATGTATAAATGGGTTATATGATATAAATGGGCTGACTTTTTCCCATAACCAATAGCAACCATCTAAAATTTCAAAAGTACATCACAAAATTCCCGTTTCAGTACCTCCCCTAATTGGGTTTTTTCAAATTTTTTTTTTTCGTAAAAACCTTCTCCTGGCAATTACGAACAATTCAAAAAAAAATTTGAGCCAAATCGGCCCAGCCGATTGATGAATTGTTTTACATTTTTGGCTCCATTTATATATATATATATATATAACCGTTCCAGAATATTCTCGGCGCTCGCCACATATAAATATTGAAAAAAACTATTCTATCTTTTAAGTTGGACCATATTATAAATGGTTACCAAATTTTATCAAAATCCATTCAGTAGTTTCGGAGTTTATCGCGAACATACATCGTGACACGAAATTTTTATATATATAGATATCTACACGAGTATTATAATAATATATCGTCGTGCAACACACCTTGTACACGTAACTGAGTCACGAGTCGATACAAGTTGGTGAACCTAGTTTCGAAAATCCAGTAACGACGCCCCACTGACTTTAACAAGATTATATTTTAATAAATCAGACGCTTTTAGAAAAATATAATATTATTCATATTGATTTTTCGTATTTTATATACTGCAGTATTACCCGAACGTATATTTAAAATATTATACCACTTACTTTTCTTCGGAGTTGTACTTTCGACAGGTGCTTTAAACACTAGAATTAAAGAACAATGTAACAATATAATAAAAATATATAACTACGAACGGATTCAAATCATTCGAATCGGACGCACTTAAAATAGGTAAAAATATCAAAAAATTGAACCATTACTTTATTTCATTAAATAAATAATGTTAAAATCAAACATTATAAAAATAAAAAACATAGAACAACTTTATATTATGTTGATCAAATTATAAAATAAAGATTTTATTTAAAATGTTTACTAACCGGTTTGTACTAACGCAGTGTCGGTACTATCATCTTTGTCCGCGATTTGAAGTTTTTTTTTTATTTCCATGACTATAAACGTAATTATTTTCTTATAAATAAACAAAATATTTGTATCTCGTGTACCAAATTCGTATCTTATAAGTAGTTGTGATTTTTAATCGACGCTAAACAAATAAGATGTTTTTCTCAAAACAAAACGATTTTTTACCATTAAAATGTAAAATGGATAATATGATAATACAATATGAAATATCTATAGCGGTATACTTGACTACTTTTTCAATTTCATCGTCGTTTGCAAAATCGGATGGACAATTAAAACTCATTTATACTACCTATCGGTGCCTATCACAGAATTATTTAATTCGTATAGTTTTCTTCTGAAAATGGATTTTCTAATTGGATGTTAAATATTTGTAGACTAAAAACGATTTGAACCCTTATCGTTTTAGTGTATCATTAAGGTAATAAAACAAATTAAGTTTCGGTCGTAATTTGAAATTTCGGTCATAATATAATAATATCATGTTAAAGTTTGAGTATGGAGGGGATGACATTAATATGCGTTTATATTTTTAATTGAGCCAAAACTTATTAACGTTAGCTTTTTGAGGAAGAGTTTATGCAAGTACCTACGTACATATAGTTTAGACGAACTGAGTAAGAAAGAATAGGTGCTCCAAAAAGGGTCCGGTGAACTAGATGGGCAAAATTTCAGATTAAATACATAAAAAAAACAATTCAAACAAAAGGTCTGGAATATTTATGCTCTTCCTGGACAGTAATATATACGGAGCGGCCCAAAAGTCCGTTCCCGCATTATTTCGATATAAAATAAAAATGGAAATGATCACCGTATACCAACCAGTTTAGTATCGAAAACATGAGTCGTGTACTAGGTACTGAGCACTTAATAAAAAATAAATATATCGATAAACAGGTACAAGATCGAATAATCTTATGACCCGTGTCATAAGAAAACGAGAACTGACTCTTGTGCCACCGCCACCCAGTGTGTATGGAAATTAATTAGACTGATAAATTATACGGAGAAACGGCTTTTAAAATGACATACCATAATCTATTTCATACATTACGTTGTACGTTTCTGAAAACGCAATGATCTTTTAATATAAAATTAAAACACATAATTCGTCTGCCCCGACAGACCATTGGTAAGATAATTGATTTTTTTACAATAAAATATTATTTCATTTCAGACGGTACTCGGGGATAAGTGATTTTAATGAATACGCTCGCGCGGGTAACAAAGACGAAGTAATTAAACGCGGGAACGTCAGCAAGACCGCGCGGCTCTCTCGCGGCGGCCGTCAAGCGCCGACGAACCACTCGCGCAATAGCTTGGCCGTCAAGCGCCGATCGGCCGCGCTCCCGCTCAAGAGTATCGGCGTCGTCGGTCCGTCGAGCAGCCGAAGCACGACGGTGCCATGGATCTGTCGTGGCGGTGGCGTGCTCGATGTACGGCCCCGCACGATGTAGAGATTCTTCAGCCGCGGTGCGCGCGCGTCCCACACGCGCGTCTGGTTGACGACGGCCTGTCTGCCCGCGTCGTGCAGATCGCGGTCCAACGCGGCAGTGTCGTATAACCTTCGACGTCGTGGACGCAGTTCAATTGCGGCCAGTCCTCGTAGAGCAGCTCCCTGGCCTCGGTTTCTCGCCGTTGCCTCGACGACGAATCGGTGTCGCCCGAGTGTAACTCGCCGTCCCAGATATTGCCCCCCGGGGCGCGTCTTCCGATTTTTTTTCGGACGCCGCCGACTCGTCTCGTTTCCGTTTTTTCCTCGACGTACGCGGCCACAGAACGCGGCTGAATGCGCTAGTCGGTTTTGAATAGCTCGTCGCAAAACAGTATGCGATTTGACAGAGAACGCAACGAAAATGCGACAGCGCTCGTTTCGATCAAATCGGACGATAATTTTATCGGAAAAATCCAATCGAAATCCGTCGTACTGGTTCGTCGCGCTTTTCAGCCAGAACCGCGCGTTCGCGGGGCCGCATTTAGAATTGCCCACGGGCGCGTGGAAAATACCTCTTTTAAAAGTTATTGTTTTTATCGTTTATTGCTGTTTTGTTACTATTACAAACGAATTCGTATTCCCGACGATTCACACCTACTATATACGTAGGTAAATCAAAATTGTTTTCCAACGAAACGCCTATATAAAAAAAAACCCAACAGAGAGTTTGTGCACTCGGAACTAGCATTTTTTTTTTGCTTTTTGAACGTGCGTGTGTTTATAATAATTTGTAGAAAGCCAGTTAATGTTTGCTACCGAATTAGGATGAACCCCGAGATCGACTTATCGGTTTAAAACCTGACTCCGAACATAGTTTGATGATCATTAAATAAATTATTTTCAAAATAAACACTCACCGAGATTTTTTTGTAAAGCGTAGATGTGTATGAGCAATATATTCGGCACTGAAAAATATTAAACTATGTGAGTACATTTCAAAAGTAGATATTGATTATTTTATTTACGTTGCGTATATTTTAATATAATTTGTAATCGACGTTATAATAATTATAATAATAATTATTATTAAATGTTGAATATAACATTTCGTATTAATATCAATATTAGTACAATGTACTCTAGACTCTCTTTGAGTATAGCAAACAGTTATAGGTTATATAAATACGTCTGTATAGTATGCGCAAACAAATCTCGACGAGATGGAAAATAACAAAAAGTAATAGTTTAAAATTATTTACCATAAAAGTCCATTTTCGTTTTACAATAACTCTGAGTAAACTCGTGCGCCAACCTATCTAAACCTAAAATTTAAATTCAAATTTGTGAATTATAGGATTTTTTGAGTGAACGATGAATATTTTAAAAATCAATACACGAATACCCAAATGTTATCGACACAATGCAGTTTGTTAGTCAGCTGGGTACAATCATAGGCTTCATCATTTTTATCTGTTAAAGCCGTGGGTAACAAATGTGTACCAATTTTTTTCTTCCACATTCTATAGTATTTACATCGATGTAATTCCCATAAGGATTAACAGATTTAAAACAGTCGAATACAATAGCGTACCCCGTGCTGCCACTGTACTTGCCTGACTGCAGCAGAGTACGTTTTCAAGGGAAAACTCGAGTGTAAAAATTGTAAAATTAACTTACTTCCTTTTGAAATTTTCAAACTAAACATGTTTGTTATACTACTTCCCGTCTTGTTGTAATTGTGTTCTAGACATAGGGAACAGTATATTTTTAAAATACATTCAATTGCTTTATTCACATTAGAAAATATTAATACTCATCGTAATATTATGGCACTATGATGGGTACTCGTTTTGATTATAATATTTATTATGTGTTTAAATAAGTAAATAAGTAATTAAATTATAAGTTTTTTCAACTCGACTGGATTTAAATCAAGTCTAAATATTAGAAAAAAAAAAACAAAAATTACCATAAAACTCGGTTAATTGAAAACTCGAGAATCCAAATTTTAATTAATTGTTTCCCCGTGCAATTGGATTTTTCAAGAATTCACTCCGCAACAAATTATTATTGGCCATAATAAACGTACAATACACATATTATTAATATTCACAAATAATATTAGGCGAGTATCTTTATAAAAATCAAATTGTGCGGGTGGTTTGAAAAAAATTCCAATAAATTATTTTTTTTACAAATATTTTGATCGTTTAACACATATATATATATATATATATATATATATATTAAGTAGATAAAGTAATTTCAGCTGTAAATACCTAAATTTTGAAAACCCGAGGAATAATGTGCGTAACTCATTTCATAATGTGTAGGTATGCCTGAAAAAGTATATTATTATGATCAAACTAAAATATTTGGAATAATTGTATTGCTGTGGCGCTACTAATAAATAATAGGAATAAGATACAGCGTGATTTGCTCAACACACCTTCGTTACGTTTACAATATTCATTATGAAAATAGGTTAGTATACTATCAATAATTGGTGTCTTAGGTCAAATGAATCACCCTGTATACAAGAGACAAGTAATTTAATAATGATAAGTAAATTTCAGGTCGTTATTACAAATAATAACTTATATGAGTAATAATAAAGTATTATTAAAAATAAATAAAATAATTTATTAAAACTATTAAATATATAAATTATTATATTACATAATTATTATAATACATATATTATATATTATAAATAAAATTAAAATATATAATAATGATAATAAAATAAATTATTTTGTATATTTAACAATAATTTATTGTTATTTTATGAGTTTGAACCATTAGACATTATCTATTTTTATTTTATATTTTTTTTTGTGTTAGTACACGCAAATCACATTTAGTTTCAAATTGGAATGTTTTTTTTTTTCATTCTTCAATATGTATTAAAATAGATCGAATCAAAACCAATTAAACAAAAGTAAAATAATCAACATCAACAAATTAGGTACTCACGAATAAGAAAGGGATCTGTTAAAAAATCGAAAAAAAATTATTCAATTACATAGGTGGTGACATAAATAGAATAAAATATAATCTAATATTTAATTGCATTTCTAATGAAATCGTTGGAGGTGCAGTAAAATTTAGTAATGGAATATATTAGTTAAAATTATTAATATTTGACGGAAAAAAATATCGAGAAATCTAACTTTATATCGTGTTATGAAAATAGATGGTAAAAATGTTTAAGTAGAAATTATTATAATATCACTGGAATGTTAATTTACATATATCTAAAAACTCTTACTCTATATTATATCTTTATATATAATATATATTATATATTATATAAACTCGTGTCTCAGCTTAATCTGATTTTATGAACGAAATAAGTTTGAACTTTATTTTAAAATAAGCCCAAAACACCAATACAAAAAAATCTACGTTTTCGTAATCAATCGATAACGCGCTAGCTTTTTCCAAAGAACGGGCCGTCGATTTCGATTCCGTTCGTTTTGTACAACGGCTACCGTACTCTTCTTCAGTTTTAACAAAGTCATCACGTTGACAAAAAGAACGAATAAAATATTCAAATGGAGAAGACTTGATCAAAGACAATTGAGAACCTCAGACGGAGGTTAGGTTGTACAGCGACAAATCGATAAAATCATATAAAACATATACTTAATCGTTCTTAATACTTACTATAAAATGACAAATAATAATCTTTTGGGTCCAATTTCCTTTGATTGACTGAAACAACAAGATTTTATTGTATAAAAGATATTATGTTACTAATAGACCATGGTTTATATGCAATGAGAAACTTTTATATAGGCAAATATGAGACATAAAAGCCTGAAAATATGCTTCGATGTGAGTGCTTTCATAGAAAGATAATTATCATAAACTTATTAATTTTACATAAAAAAAAAATTTAAAACTGTTTTGTGGTTAATACTCTTAAAATAATAACAAAGTAATATTAAACGTAAAAATAATTTATGAAAGTGATGAAATATTTCTAATATAATATCAATATAATTAAATATAAAAATAAAAACAAAAGCTTTTGCTCGGAATATTATAAATATACATTTCAAATTCCTGAGTGCACCATTGCAGTATACTTATTGAGACGACTCTCTGCGGTTTCAAAAATAAACTACAACTACACGAATACTTAAGTACAATAATATTAAAATACTTACACCGAATTTGTTCTTCGAAATAATAATCACTGTAATCCACAACTTCAGAGCGTGGGAATTCTAAAAAGTTAAATTTATAAACGATATACAGATGCTCACATCGGACCTAAGATACACATTTTTTCTAAAAATATTACTTTTAAAATATGAAGAAATATATATATATATATTATAGTAGTATACTATAAAAAAATTGAATGATAGTTATTAATTATTATTATTGTTATAAGACAGGTTTTAATGGTTTTATGGGCCTCGCTCAAAAACAAAATTCTTAAATCCGCCTCAGAGTTACGTCAGTAAAAAAACTTTTATTCATTTTAATTAATTAGCAATATGCTTAACTATTTATTTGCCTAACTATTTGTATACTAAAATTACGTTCAAAGTTTAATTGTTTTACAAAGCAGTTTGCGATATGATACATAATAGTAGGGCTCGGATGTTTATGAGCTTGCATATTTCTATTGATTCAATTTAATGCGGACTTGGATACAAATTTGATTTACGTTCTACTGAATCAAAAAAATATATTTTTACATTGCATATTTTTGCATGGTTTGTATGGTTTTGTATTTTAAATGCATATTTTGAGATCTTAAGAATATACGAGTAAATCCATATTTCAGTACATTTTCGAACTTTTTTAAAACCATTTTAAATTAACAGTCTACCACGTATTGACGAAAAATATAAATGTTACATACTGATAAATAAATGATAAACTATCTACCCGTATAATTGTACTTGTCACAAATATTTTTTAGTTTTTATATGATAAGATAACGTAATCATAATGGAATTTTGTATACATTTCATTCCATGAATAAGTATTAGTACGACTTTAATCCCCGTGTTGTCGTGTCGGTCGTGACGAGTATAGTCTTTTCCCGCGATTAGTTTTACTTTAATAAAATTCAAATTATAATACATTTTTGATATTTAAAAAGTAAAATAAATTTTATTCTGCATATGTTGATGTTTTTTTTTATTTTTGGTAGCCAAAAATGCATATTTTATGATTTTTAGTGCATATTTGGTAATTTATTAGTACACAAATGCATATATATTACAGTAATTATAAGTGCACATAAACATCCAAGCCCTAATAACGTTTAAAACCTCCCTCCTTCTCAAAAACAAAAAAATAAAACGCGAAAATTGAAAATGAGCATAATATTATATGTATATCAAGGTACATCTGCATTTAGTTAAAAAAGTGTTATTGTATTTAATATTTACCATAGTCGGGGATTGAAGTTATCAAACCAATTATGATAAAAAATAATGACGTTTTCAGCGCTATTTTATCACAAGGAACAGAAGACATTCCTTAATTGCATAAAAACTTTCTTCTACAATTATTATTATATAGATGATTTCGAGACAAATGTAAACTGATAATTTTCGCATTTAAGTATGAATTTTGATCGTGAATTTTATCGCAAGTCACAATGGAAATGGAATAAACATCTGGGTAAATTCAATACCTTACTTTATAACATGTGTTGTTCTAACCACAAACATAAAGATGATAAATAGTGTCAAGTCTAAAATATTTACATTAAATACTCATGTACTAAGAAAACCTATACGCTGTCTCTGTTAAACACTAATTACTATAAGTGTGCGCAGACTTTAAGTTCAGTCATTGATTATAGATAGTACTAATCTATAACAATTTCCCAAACTGTGGGTCGCGATTATATTATTTCTGCGACCGTGTCAAAACGACGCGACCTGATTAATAGTTATTGAAAAGATAACGATTTATTTGAAACAAATTAGTAGTGTAATAACTCAAAAATAAAGGGTTGAGTCATTACATTACGTACAATTAGTACCATTGATTATAGAATAGAATTTGTCGTCGTAGTCGTCTGACGAACGGCCGGATCAAGTGGTGGCAGGTGTCGACGGACGACACTACAAAGATGTTGGTGGAGTTTTGCGCACACGTCGAGAAAGTGTCGGCGGCGACGAAAAAAAGAAACGACCGGGACACGGAGACCAAGTCGAAAACCCGAACCGATTCCGAGGAGGAGGAGGACGACAACGAGCGCGAGTAGGAAAGTCGGACAGGTTCCGAGCGCGAGTCGGGAACCGGGAGCGGCTCCGAGCGCGAGTCGGATACTCTGAGCGATTGCGAGTCGAAGGAGGACGAGGGCGACGAGCCGCCGGCTGACACTTTCGGGGACGCTGACGGCGATCGGGTCGCAGTGCTGGCCGTCGTGCCGTACCAGAGTCCGGACGCGGGAACCTGGGAGCCGCCGGTAAAACGGTTACTGTCGCGCGTCTAGCGCACGGCGAGCTCGGCACCGGGACGTGTCGCACTGGTGCGACGGAGGCGTCGACGTGTTGGACGGTTGGAGCCCCGACGCGTCGAGGCGGCGCTGACGACTGGCCGGTCCGGTTCGACGGCGCGCTGCCGACGTCGTGAGCGGTCGGGTTGGCCGTGGCGCGCGCCGTCCGTTGGGCGTTGTGGTTGGTCGGTGGCGGCGGCGGCGGGCTAGATGACTGGCGGAAGTGCCCGACCGGCCGGTCCCGAGCCGCGCGGCGCACGTGAATAGCGCACGTTTCACGTTCAATCGATCCGAAACGCCGCGCGTTCGGTTGTTTTGTAATAATTATCATTATATAATATATTAATTATCATAATTTAAGTTAGACTTGAAGAAAAAAATTAATAAAAAACTTTCGCACGACTTACTGTAAATATCGGCTACTGTTTGAATGTGTGCATTCTTTAAGTGGAGAACGCCACCGCTGTCCACTGCGCGCGCGGCTCGGTGTGGCCAAAAAGTTTTAATTAAATATTTTCAAACTATTCCCGGCGAAGCGTTCCTCACGGATGCTTTTAACGACTGTTTTTTTTTTCTCCCGATAGAAGATTTGCGCGATTCCACTGAAAAATTGAAACATCAAAAATTAATATTTTTAATTTTACCTTACAACTGTTTCCAATTAAGCTGTAAAGACGCTACACTCCCATTAATTTCATCGTATAATTGTGAGGTGGGATTTTCAGCAATGGTTGCTATCAAAACCATGTGTTTATTAATTTTATCGTATTGTTAGATTATTATATGAACTAATAGAATTTGTCTACCACCATCACAAGCTAGCTTGCAGGTGGTAGAAACATTCATTTATTATCTACTGTAACTTGTTCTTTTGAGCTCTGTAATTTATAGTAAATCATTTTCAAAAAAAAAAAAACAAACAAATTACGGAGAAAATTGAGACTGTCAAACTCACTGCGTCTCAAGCTAACAAATGTTGAAGTGGATATCGATGAAGTGATGAAAAATAGGAAACAATTACATCCTTCACATAAAAATGATATACTAATTAAATTATTAAATAAATAATTATTATAAAAATGTCTTGATAAAAATTTACCGTTCTTTAATATGTATCTTTTTTAATTTTTTGTTGTAAGCAACTGATCCATAATATAGCACACCACCCACTAATCGTTTCATTTTTCTATATTTTATATTTTTGTATTTATTATTATTATTATTAAAGGGTGGTGTGTAGAGGGGGTCGCGACAATTCCGAGTCCGGGTGTCGGAACCGGACCGTGCGCCTACGACTACCTCTAACGGAGAAACTATACGACCTAGCCTGCCTAACCATAGATTAAGTATACGTTAGTATATTTAATCTATGGCCTAACTGAGTTGACAGAGGTGAAGAATACACCGGTAATTTTTTTTTCTTCGTGTCAGGCGCGTAGTATAATAGTAATAATAATAATGGTATAGTTGTATGGTATAAAATAAATTACATTTACAAATTACACCGGTAATTGAACGCGCGAGACGGCGAGAGGTGCGCTCGGAGTCGCGGCGAGGTCGGCAAGACGCGGGTACGGACGGCTCAGATTGAACGGCTTATGTTATCACTCGGGGGGATTTACCGACGGTCGGTTCTGGAAAACGGGACGGCGGAAAATCAGAGTGGTTCGCGAAATGGGCTCGGGGAGGCGAGCAAAAGGGTTCGGCCGGAACGAGAGGGGGCGAAAAAGGACGGGGGAATAAAGGGGAAAAGCGTTAGCCCCTCCCCCCCGCTTCAGGCGCGGCCGTCGAGAATTAGATTAGATATAAATTGATAGTAGAAGACTCGGTGAGTCGAGATTCGTGGTGTCATTGTATGTAAAATTGACGATTTTCAACACTCGTCAGTCGTTTCCGAATTGGTATAAGGTGAGTTTGTTTTATTATGTTTTTTTGTGTTCAATCTTTCGCTCGCTCGCTTGCTTTACTTGGTGTGCTTGTTTTCTGGTTTAATATTACGATATAATAGATAACTAAATAAAAAGCAAGCCGGTATCGATCGATAAAGTAATCTAAACGCACGCGTTTTCGCCGCACTACCGGCCACTGTCATACTATGCGTTTCATAAACGCATCGCATTGTTAGTGAACAACTGTTGCAATATTTTACCGCCAATTTTATCGACTGGATCATATTATCGAACCGGAGCGGGCAAAACGCACGGTAGCGTTTAAAACAATGTGTTCGTCGAGTCGGGTCGACGAAAACGCATACGAGTGCGATGACGCATTTTCGACGCAGCCCGTTCCGTCGAATTCGGCTATCGTACCGTCACGACGCAAATTTAGTGTTGACCGGTGTCGTTTAAACGCGTGGTTCTGTTTGATGCGTTAAAAACGATGAAAAAAAAACGCTCCAAAACGTAGACCAAGGTTGTAGATAATATTATCAATTATCATTGATGTATTCCGTGATATTATCTACAACCGCGGTCCACACGGCCCGGTCCGTAAAGCTCTATTCACATTAGCGGTCTCGGTTCCGTCAAGGATTATGATGTACAGTTCTTACTACCGGTTTCAATCAGTCAAGTTCTATCTGCACGTTGCCACTAAACGTGTACTAAAGTGTTCACTAAGGTTATAGTTTTCATAGTCCTTTTTCATAGTCCTCCGTTTTCATAAGTCCTGTCGTGATGGCATTTTCAAAACGTAGTTTAATGAAAATCGCATTAATTCTTGATGAAGAAGAAGAAATGAGACAAAGGAAACGAACTAGGCGATTTTGGGTTCACCCGTTGGTCCGAACTCGCCAGGAGGAAGGAGAATATACAACACTCTATCGCCAGTTAGTAAATGATGACGTAAAATTTTATAAATATTTTCGTATGTCCCATGGAGAATACATGGATATACTGTCAATAATGGTCATACGCTCATAACGACGTTAATTTTTTTTTCTTGTAATGTATACTCGCTGAGGAATTTTATCTTTCATAAAATAACAAATTGTTTACAACTGCGGCCCCACGAGAGTACGTCCGTATTTCGCGCAACCATAATAAACGTCCGGCTGCTTTTCTCCAACCCTAGCGTTCTGCCGTAGTACCATTGTACCAACGTTATTTAACTGCCATTCACGTCGTTTTACGGCATCTGCAGTTCGGTCTTGTGTTGCATGCGCATACTTCTTAGTACTGCACTCTGGAATTCTACTACTCTATAGTAAATATAAGAACTTTAGCTTGGCTTTACGTGAGTATAACATAGATATATTTACCTTGATACGAAATTTGACCGTGAATGATTTATTGATTTATAATGCACCTGAATGTTCAGCCATGTGCTCGAGAGCATTAATATTCGTTCATTGCTAGTCCACTCGATATCATTCAAACGCCATTGTAGGTATACTAGTCTGTTAGTCTGTTCCGATTAACAATGCCCAAACTCGAGCATACCTACTAAGCCTATAAGTATTACCTACAAAATCCATACTCGCCTTTAGAACTTGAAATTATTATGTATTGCTTTTAAGAAATGTTAAAATATGTATCTCTAACTTATGATTATTATTTGTGTTAGGTAAATAAATGATATTATATAGTTTTTAATACGGTTTAATTTTTTCTGTCTTGAGAACAGTAGGTACTCGTTTAATGCTACTTCTCATTTATAGTTTTTTCGCTACTACCTCGTTAAACTTAATCTCCACTTTGAACAAACACTGAAATTGACTTCTTACGTATTAACTTTTCTACTGAACTGTTACGTTAGTCTAATTACTGAAAGTAGTAATAGATATTATACAGATTCATTATATCCTATATAATTTGTACTAGATACTGTACACATTTTTTATTGCTCTCCAACCTTTTTTTGTTTTTATCTGGGGCGTGTTGAGAGCGCACCCCCGACAATGGTCTCCAGAACGACAAGGAGACGAGCAAGCCGCATTGCTCTCCAACCTAGATTGATATTCAATAACTGGTTGTTTTAGAACAATTATATAACTTTTTAGAAAAAAAAAATTCTGAAGTATTTATAAAACACAAAATATGATTACTACAAAATTTTAGTTTTGAGTTATCCAATTACCGATTTAAAATTAAACTTCTGTGTGTCTATAAACTTGTTAACAGTTAGTTCTTTATTAATTAGATAATTAATTTATCAATAAAATTATAAACATAGTTAAATAGCCAATAATTAGTTGTTTTTACATGAAAAATGTTTTTAAGAATATTTATATGTATTGTATTATATTCGAGGATATATAATATACCTATTTACTGAGATTAAATGAATTTTACAGATATTATACCAATGAACGACAATAACATTTTTCTTCTTCTGGCGATTAGTATAATTGAATACTTTAAATTGAAATATAATTACCTAAGGATTATATAAATAAAAACATGGTATTTTATATAGATACACTGTATTCTAAATTCACTTGCTTATAGAATAATGAATAATAATTTTATATTCCTATTCGATATTGATTCAAAGTTGACCTTTAGTATAATATTGATAGGTATTAAATGTATAAATAATAATACTGTATGGTATTTTATAGTTTTGGGTTAGTTACTTAACTCGTTATTCATTATTTAAATGCAAGAAATTACATTTCACATTACTCAAATAAGGTTATTAAGAAATTACCCTACTTTTCAATAAAAAAAATGTGTAGATTTTTCATTAAGTGTGGCAAGACCTGTTAAACAAAGCAATATTTAAAAAAAAAATAACTCCATCAAATTAACATTTTCTGTCTGTTTGAAATTATATTTGTTTTGTTTAGAAACAATATTGTGGACATTATGGACAACTCACTGACTAGTACACCTGGATCAATGACTGGTAGTAATACTTCACTCAATTCATTGACGGAAAATACAAGCCGCGAATATACATCAGGGTAACACAAATAAAATGATTAATGAAATAGTTTGCATTAACTATACATTTCCTTGGAATAGTAGTTGAAAAATGTTTGAAGTATGTAATTAGTCTTCCTTCAACTAGAACATTACAAAGAACTACTAGAAAATTTAAAATTAATCTTTTTATACTCAATTATTTTAGAGATTTAATTTTCTATTTGTTTTTTTGATTCTTATGTGAATTTTTTTTAGTCTATCATATTGTTTTAATTACAAAAGAGATTCTGTCTAATTGGTGCTTAGAAGGAGTCATTTTAAAGGTATAAAAATTTTTTTTTTAATTGTTGTTCAATTAAAAAAAATGATCCTTGGGACTGGGAATTGAACAAATCACCAAAATCTGTATACTTTGTGTAGTTAAAATTTCTTAATTTTTTTATTAAATATTAACAAAGTGGTACAAGTAAGAGATTAAGGGCATATTAAATAAAGTGGGCAATTCATTTGGATCTGATTGTCACTTGAACATATTCCATAATGAATACATTATTCACGCATTATACACACATTCCACCTATCGGTCAGTATACAATTTTTATACAAAATAACTAGCTATTTTGAGTGTTGTATTAGATTGTAAAAATTATGTTTATTTTAATGATAAAAATATTATATTTTACAGTACCTATATAATATTTGCTTTGTAGTTATAATTCAAAATACTTTCTATGGTGAACTTCGTAGTCATCGAATCACATTTTCAAATGTCTATAAATAGCACACAAAAATCCAAAACAGTTTGAAATTTACACCATCTCTGGAAAATAGATATATAAGAATTCAGTGAAAATTTCAAGTCTCTGCAATCAATGCTTTTTGAGTTACAATGAAAATAAAAATCAATTTTGTCATAAAAATGATTTAACTTACAATCCATATTTATGTGTAATATTTAAATTTATGTTTCAGTCTCAATTCGCCAGAGGAAATATTAAACAAAGAACTTGACATTGATTTAATTGATGGTGTTGAATACAAATGTATTATAAAAAAGGAATGTGGTAAGATAAAAAAAAAAAAAAAAATACAACCTGTAGAAAAAAAGACATACGTGTGTCAAAATTGTAATAAAAAATTTACTGTACTTGAGAGTTATAAATTACATTTAGGAAATGTGACATCATAACATTTTAAAATAAAAAGAATTATTATTATTTTTATCGTTATTATTATTTTTATCATTATTATTATTATATTCGAAATAGCACAGTGAAAACCACCTCAGCCACCAAGTCTGCTGAACTTTAGACCTAATTAAAATAATCTAATTTTTGTTGTCTACTATTGTACCACAGTAAGTGGTAAATATATGTAAATCACCACAAATATATTATAAATTATAATCAATGACTATGCTGCTAATGAAATAAAATAAAAAAAATAATGATTATTCATTCATGAATATTTCCTACATTGACAAATTTTTTTTTAAATTAAAATTGTAAAGCAGCTTTTTTGGATTTTGCATAAAAGTATAATATACAATTCTAGATAAGTAAAATAATAATAATATAATACCTGTAGCACAGAGTCTTAGTGACTATTACCATTGATTAGTTTATTCAATAGTCAATACTATTACATAAATAAAACTTAGATTTAATCAAAATTAAAGGATCCAATCAATCAAGTAGGAATATTAATTCATTTGATCTAAATAAAATAGCGCAAATTAATTTTAATGAATTTTCTTTATATTTTATCTTTTAACATTTGTTAGGTTCAATTGATTTAATTTACAATAATTTAAATGTATAAATTGTTTTATAATATAACAAGGTAAACAAAATGAATTGCATTAATGAATCTTGAATTTCATATTTTATTAATATCTAATGAAAATCTATTATAAAATGATTTGTATTCATAGTTAAAATTAATATCATCTGAATGACCTGAATGCACTTTGATATAAATTTAGTAATAAATATTTTATCATTGTTACTATACCAGTCCAAACCGTCTTATCAGTTGCACTTGATCTGACTCTGGAATGTCTGAAATAATAATTCCAAGGCCTCTTGTTAATGAAAATGAATATTATTAGGTACTCGGATTTTTTAAAACTCCAGGAAACAGTAGGATTAACAATTGAAAAAATTGAAGAAAAGAGAAGTTGAAAAAGGCATCTTTAAAAATATCATCAGTCAGGTTACGAAAAAGATTTGAATTATATTATATTTAGACCTATAAATAGAGATTGAGGATAATAATTAGGAATTTGAGTAGTAAAAAAGTCTTCACATAGCTTTAGGTTATTAATAACAATAACGAATTAAATAAAAATTGTTTTGCATTAAATGTCAGTTTAAATAGCAAAAATAAATACTTTACCAAATTTTAAGAATAACTTACTTTTAAATGCATCATATTTATTTTGGTAAAATTGATAATGATGTGCTATGTACCCTAAAAAAATAAGATACTATTTTAGTGAACAAGTCTCTTTTTTATGTTAGATGGACGTATTATTTATTCATATGTTTGTTTGTTTTGTTTTATTTTATCTTATATTCTATTAATGTTGTTAAATTTAAATATGTCGTCGTAATTTTCATACTGAGTATCATATGCATAAATAAATTTATTCATAAAAGTTAGAAAGTATCAATAATAATAAATAATTGAATAAGTGGCAGCATGAACTTTTATTACTTGTAAGGCTCAATTGGTTTTTGACCCACCAACCCTATCACTTCAAAACACATTTACACCCTATTACTACAAACATTTTTTTCCACAGGCATAATAAACATGTAGTTTTGACTGGTTTGAAAGAGAGGCTTTGCTCCCTCAAAAATTATTAAACAAATACCATTTGTATATTTGATTAACTAACCATAATAACCATATTATACCATTACAAAATATTATAAGACGAATATTAAGAATTGCATATGATTTCAATTTAAAAATTACATTAAAAGCATACAATATATAGATTACTTACATATTGTACAGTTATAATATTCTAACAGACTTGGGTTAAGCAGCCTACATGTTATTAATATCATTTTTGTTTTAACTTTTATTATTAATAACATGTTATAAATAATCAACATTTCTAAAAACTATTTATATCGGCTAAAGAAAACATAAGTACTTACACTAATATCTTAACCGCCCCCCACTCACTCCTTAAAAAGCCTGAACCTCTTACCAGTCGTATCTCAAAACATTAACTTTACGCCGCAAATGATTTTATAATATTAATAAAATTTGCCATCAGAGTATGAATATTTTGGAAGTTTGTTTTCTCCGTATCAATTAATCATCAATATATTTAACAATTTCATAACTTAAATATTATATTTCATATTTGTATGTCAAATATATTACCGTATTTTTTCAATCTGATTACGTGGTCATTATAATTCTCATTTTTTAATAGAATTGCTAAAAATACAATAAAAAAGAAAAAAAAATTACTTATACAAATATTTATATGGTAGATGCTATAGTAATTATAATAATATATATAGTCATTTGTAAATTATAGGTAGGTTAAAATGAGTTTTAGTATAAAATGTTATCCTGATGGTCATTTATGAACAAATATAGTTTGGCACACCTATATACATATGTGGGTATATCTAACCATGTTATTTTAACTGATGGATAATAAAGGTCTTTCAACAGTATTTTTTATATTGCGGTAGGTAGGTAGTAGCATTGATTATATATTATTACTATCAATAATCAATGTTAGTATTTTTTTTTTATAGTTCCCTAATTCTAAAAAGAGGCTTTATCGTTTCAATGATCACAATGATAATAATAAGTCTAAATAGAATTTATTTTGTCATGGTATGTATTTTAGTTTCAATTGAATGAAAAACCTTTAAGCCTAAAAATATTTCGTTTAAAAACATACGTGTCTTAAATTTATTCACTCGATCATATTCCATGAGTTCTAAAATTATTTATTGATTAGTTTTCAACAGTTATATCTTTATATTTTATAGTTGCATAATCATATAATATATAGACATATAAAAAATTAAATAACACCGAATGATGTCCTATTCCTTATGCTACAATATCAATGCCTGCCAAGTGAATGTTTCCCTAGAGAAGCATGACCGCTAGTTTAAAAACAAATTTATTCATAGACAAATTATTTCAAAAATGAGCATCAATAAATTTATCAATTTATTGATTTTTTTAATAAATCTTAGTCTGTCTAAAATAATTAAGCCAATAATTCTAGTAGATGATCCAGAAATTATTCAAAAGGGGTAATTACAATTTATCTAGAACTGTATTCAGTCTTATTCAATAGGGTAATATCTATTAAATTAAATATTATACATAATAACTGTGTTACAATTTGTATAACAAAAATATAAAATGTATCAAAACTTCAAAACTATTAGATACTAATTTAAAATTAAAATTTAATAAGGTCACTTGTATTTGTATTTAAAACAATAGAATTAATATAAATATAATATCTTATAGATAAAATCAATAATAATAGAAATAAAAAATGTATTTAAAATTAAAAAGAATTAAGTTTGGCCTTCTCTCTTTTTTTTTTTTAATGTAAAAATATAACATAAATTTAATATAATTTAAAACAATAAGCTCAAAGGGAGTATTAAAGCTACCTCCTATTGTGGAGCCACCACTGGTCAATTGGCACAGTATCCCATTAATTCATTTTAAATGTATTTACATTGACTATAAAGATATTATATAAATGAAATATTATTTTAGCGAAATCGACTCACTAATTTGTCCTTGTTGGTATTTATTTCTGGTGTAAGGATTCAATTTTACTAAAAAACATTGAATATAATTTCATTAATTTTTATCTGAAATTATTTAAATTTCTTTTTGATCGATTAAATACCTAGTATACAAAAAAAAAAAAAAACATATAAATAGGTAAGTGGGTTAAGTAGGAAGTAGGTAGTCAATATTATTAATAAACTTGGAATGAGTTTCATGATGTTTTAAAAGATTTCAAAATTAGGAACACAATTTACAACATATTACCTATTATGGAGAAAAATAATAGCCGAAATATTTAAAACCGAGAGAAAATATCTGCACCGTTGTCGACACCAGACTGATTGTCTGCACACTCCGGCACTCTGCTTCGGTAAGCAGATATACTCTCGCGCGTCATTCGATCAATATTGGTTGGGTTGCGGGCGCAGCTCGGCTGTCATTGGACGGGTAACGCAAGCAGCTTGGCTCTCATTAGCCGGGCCACCCACGCTGTAAAACTTACACTTATTCCGATAACACGCCGACTGCACACTTATTATTATCACTATTACTATCATTATCACTATGTGATAATAATCACATGATTATTATACTATTATTGTTTATTATTATAATATTATCATCGTCGTTATTATTTCCGTATTACATAATTATTGTTACATTGTAATATAAATGTTACATCTATAATAATATTGATAAATGAGTTAACGCTTTACTTACTCGCATAGTCTACTGCATACAATTGTAAAAAAAACTATTATTTTTTTTCATGTGTATTATGATACGTTTAGGTCCTAACCTGACCTAAGGTCCAAGACATGAAAATTACTCACGTAATTCA
This sequence comes from Drepanosiphum platanoidis, assembly GCA_948098885.1. Classification (NCBI taxonomy): domain Eukaryota; kingdom Metazoa; phylum Arthropoda; class Insecta; order Hemiptera; family Aphididae; genus Drepanosiphum; species Drepanosiphum platanoidis. The sequence goes on along the minus strand of OX402530.1, from coordinate 20,302,152 downwards.
GCATGCCTCAAAGGAAATGATTTTGGAGATTCATTTTTATTTGGGAGTACTGCGTAAAAATAAATTACACATAATTTAAGTACTTTGTAGAGATTTTTTTTTCTTACGGCTTTATAATACATCAATATTGATTATCCTCCATGGTCTCTTAATTAATTCAGAGTGTGGATACAATACAGTTTGTCGAAGAATTGTTAACATTTTCATATAGGTAGTTTTATTAATTTAAATAAATATTAATAACACGAATACATAATAAATTCTATAAATACTTGGTTTCTAATATTTATTTTAATTAAATACGTAGCTGAGAATCAAAATTGTTTTCAATTGTTGTTATACGTATTGTACTATTGTGTAATGACGAGTTTCGTTCTTTGTTCCGATAAAAAAGTTGAGAGTAACACCATCCAGTCTTCATAGTTTCATTTTAAATCATCAAATATTGGATTCAATTATAGCCTACAAGCGATAGAGAATAGATTATTTCGAATTTTGGATATTATAAAAAACTATAACTCTAAATAACTCAATTTGGTTTTCTTTAGTAGGTACTTTAATGTTTTTCATTATGAACAAGTGTTTTACGAATATTTTTGCATCAAAAGGCACAGTTTGACCATTCAAGGTTCATTATATTCACAAAATAAATTACAACATTTCTAGAAATTACTTACTCCGCATGTCTATAAATAACAAATAAATAATGGTTGGAATGTAGTAAAAGATTATAAATGTGCTAAAATCTAAATATTGTTATACTAATGACTAATGAGTAATAATATGTTTAATTTTTCAATTAATTTCTGTAACCTATTAGTAAATAATCTTTATATAGATAAATATATAACACCTTGATCAAACAGCTATTTCTTTTATAGACCCAGAAACTTAAAATGTTGGTGGTAGGTATTCATCTCCAATGAGGTGAAATAAGAAAGGGTTTTACTTTTGAGGGAATGAAAATGGGGTGATTGTGTTTTAACCTTTTTTTTGTTTTCTTTGGAATTTCGAAAATTTTTCATTTGATTTGATTTTCAAAGGATGAAAATACCTGTTGGGTACCTATATACTCGTAATCGTGACGACAGTATAAGTACGTGCCTCGTCAAATTCAGCTGCCGTTTGGGGTGGCGACACTGCGCGATATATCGGTGTAAGAACACGCGGCGTCACTGTTATCCTACCCTACCGGCTGGGTTACCATCTTTTACTTTCGTCTACGACTCGCCAGCCAACGGTTATTTTTTGACTTGCCGTCGCAGTTTGCAATGTTTGCAGTCGTCCGTCTTTTGTGCGTGTAATTCTCATTAAAACGATAGTTTTGCGCTTTGCTGCAGTTCGTCTCGCGTGTGCCGTCTGCGTTTTGTTCGTAAGCCTAGTGTAATCGTGCCTCGCTGCCATTAGAACGCACGTGTTGCTTATCGTTGCTGATTAAGTCGCGTATGCGAACGGCTTGTTGCGTTCACTCCCGTTCATCGTGTTTATAAATCTTGTCGCTTTTACCGTGATCGTCGGTTTTGTGTGACCGTCTTGTAGTCGTTCTTCAGTCGTTCACTGCCGATTTGCATCATCAACAAATTTCAACCGCCACTTGTATCAGGTTATTAGTTTATTTAAATTACATTGTCGCTAGTATTAAGTTAACCTTCCCCCCACGGCCCACTTAGTGTACTATTTTGTTTTTATCATAATACACTCAAAAATACTATTGTTTACTATAGCTTCTAGTAGTATTAAAACTTAAATTTCAAATCTCTTCTCCCTAAAGAGTCAAAAGAGGTAACTAACTACTATTTACGTAACCATATAGAGTCTACATTATAGACAACAAGTAAAATAATATTTATTTATTTTTTGATTCTTTATTCTCATTAGACTAAAAACACTACGCGTAGTTTTTTTTTAGAACCTCCATCCTCTTCAAGTTGAAAATAGTACCAATAATTCTTGCAGTAAAACATGTGATGACAAGTATACAAAAAAATTAATAAAAAAAACACATCGTATAACGAACACATTTTTCGCTCTATTTATAATCTGAAATTGATTGGTATAAAATGTTAATAAATTGACATAAATCACTGCTGTTTTTGGAATCTGCACTACATACTATCATTGATTATAGATACTAGTATTTATAATCAATGATACTATTAAAAATTAGAAAATTGTTACTAACCGTATTAAATCAACTATATTAAATTTCCTTTAATATCTCATATATATGCGTGACACATTTTTAGCACTCCTTTGAAGTACAAAAGTAATAATTCGTTTGGTACTTTAAAATAATAATTAAGAAGACTTATGATTTTAGTAACTTACAATTTTGTACAGTGAAAAATGCCTGTTGGTTCAGTATGTCCATTGAAGCTGAAAAATATATATTTGTTGCATAAAAAGATCTACAAATTTAATAAATAAAGTTCTTTGGCATTTAAAATATATATTTCCCTACATACTTACAAATTATTTTTTAAATTATACTTATTTATTATACATCATAAATTACCAATATAGTTCTTTGAATACAAAATTAATTTTAAGCTTATATCATTGATTACCATTTGTGACTCCTAAATACTGTTGCACTGTTTTGTCTAAAAATGAAAATAGATACCTTTTTCAGTCTTTAACAAAAACTATTTTTGTTTATTTTTATGATTTTGTATCTAATTTAAATGTTAATTTATCTGATATTCTGTTTAAATTTCTTATATATAATATCATATTTAAATAATGATTAATGACTAATGCGACCACTTAATAAAAGTGCTGTAAAATCCAATTATAGCCTCTGACTAAGAATATGTTAAAATTGATCAAAAATCTCAAACATAACTTCAAATATCAGCTGAATAAATTCATAGAGTGATTTGTCATTTTAATATTATAAAAAACACAACCCAAATTTAATTGAACAAGAAGAACATAGATTAACAGCAAATAAAATTTTGTATAATTGCCTATTACTTTGTAATAATATAGAATGTCGTACAAAATTCAAATTTTCAACACTGAATATCATAATTATTAGTTTTTTGTTTAGGGAATATAAATTTAACCTCAAATTTAACATAAAAATATTCATTTACCTGTTTCAAGATTTAATTCTTTGACTTTCAACCCTGGCACGAAATATTTAGTGCATTTAATTAGCATGTGATTTGTAAAATATCAAATATTCTTTTAGTCATTCCACCGTGTTTATATCCATTTTATTTATTTTTATTAATGAAACATTTATTTTGAAATATTTAGTGTTTATATAATATTATGATTAGAGAACTAAAAATGAAAAAGTATTATTTAAAAAAACCCATTCTGAGTTCTCAATTTTATACTAATATGAAAATAACATGAATACAGATAATAATGAGTACTTAAAATGTATAAATGAATGTTTGAATACTTTATACTTTATAATGTGTTATATAATATAATTATATTTTAAATAGTTACGTTTTTGTTGAACTGGAATAAATAATAAATGTAAGATTTATTAATTTAAAATGTAAAGTGACTCAAAGTCATGAAAAAGTTCTTATAATACTATAAATACTTAAAGAATTGTCTAGTATTTTCAATTTAGCATCAAGTTATATTTTAAACTGGGTGAATTAAAAAAAAAATATTTGTCTTAAAGATGTAATATGTGCATGGAGTTTATGCTTTAAAAGTTTGATGTAGCTCCAATGAACTAATTTAGAATTTGGAATATAACAAAGATTATTAGTTTTAAATGTTTAAATCAGCCATTTCTATAAAATAATAAATTCTAGATAATACATGCCAATAAGAATGTATTTCATACTCATTATCCGAACAAGCTCATTTTTGAAAGCTACCTAATTTTTGATAAACAAAATATCTTAATGAAAAATTACAAAAAATTGTATAAAAACATTCTTTGTACTGTATAGATAATTAAACTAAGTAAAGTCTACAACATTAATACCTATCTAAAAAGTAGAAAAACATTATTGAATCAATTATAACAGTATTTTTTTGAATTGTAGGTAATATTATAAAAGTATAACAAATTTTTGTAGGTTTTCTACATACAATTCCTAATATAAATATATAAATTATAAAAATAAAATAAAATAATAAAATAACCTTTCACTGGCTTTTTTTGTTCTGCACTCCTGAACAGCTTTGCTATAAACATAAGTTAATAGGGTAAATATTTACAAATATAAAATATTAGTTGAAATTATCGTGACTTAAAATAAAAGAATTCATCTCCATGTAATTTTGATAACTCGATTCTTGGATTTATTTTTGATTACCTACTTAATTTGTCAATTATACTTCTCAACTCTTTATGTCATGTAGTAAAAACTTATCTTCTTTTTCATTAATATATAATGTATTTTCCACTCAAGTGTATTAATTTATTATTAAAAATTGTAGTGGGTGTTTCAGGTTTTAATGAAAATATCTAAACTCTGATTTTTTGCAAACTTATATAGACAGGACAATTTTCATTAGTATACGATGACATTTTTAAAATTGGGATTTTTTAATATTTATCTTACTAAGGACATAATCACAGAACAAATCTTGGAAAAAACTATAGTTTTTACTGAAAATATCTAAATTTAAGTATTTTTTCCAATATTAATCATAATAATTCCAAGAATAATTCATTAATTTCCATGTACCTACCTATTCAATATTTTCTCTTTAATTAAAAGATAGTTATAACTATGATAACATTGACTCACAAAGGAAAAGACATTTTGATTCTAAATAAAATAAAAAATCAAGAATTTTTAAAATTGATTTCATACCAAATCTAATATAGGTACTTTATGTATTTTTCATGCCATTTTGGTTGTACCTATTCCTATAGGTATTAATAGAGATATGCATTTTTATGTATCTAGTTTGGTTAATTGAAAATTAAAATTTTTATTTCATTTAAGTACTTAAGTATTTAAGATATTTATACTTGATAGTTACACATATCACATCATGTCTAATGTCTGACCTTATACCAATGATTATGACCCTTACCGATGTACAATAATCAGAGTTCAGAAATTGTTTATGTCTTAATAGGTAGTTTTTTACAGAATTGTACATATATATATATAAAATAAATATTTAGATGTTTTGTAACTTGAAAATTAGAATAACCTAAGCCTTTTGATCTTGGCAGTTGTGTCAAATCTGATTGAAACATTATTTTTTCTACTGTTCAGGTTTTTGATTTTGATTTTTTATTGTTTAAGATAAGTATTTAATACATACATAGTATACACAGGAAGTGATTAATGTAAAACATGTCTTAAAGCAATTAACAATTATAAGACATGTATTTTCAGGTTAATTAAATCATTTAAATAAATAGGTTTAGACACAAAGGGCAATTACCTAGCATGTTAATGATCTTTTACCATGAATTTTTTAATCATAAAAGTTTTGTTAAAAAAAATATTTTTGTATTAAATTGCATGTATTGGATTGTTGTTTTAAGTAGCAGCAGAGCATAGATAACATTAATGCAGAAAATAAATATTATTCAATTTTCAAATCATAATCTAAGATTGTCAAGCAGATAGTAAATTTGTAATAAACCATGTAATATTGAACTATACTTAATTTGTCCTCATTTTGAATCAACCTTAATGAAATTCTAATTAAATCTAATATACATTTGAAATAATTTCTCATATATATTGATTATCCCAATATTGCTGACATTTTTTTTGTCATCTATGTATTATGAAATATAATGTTCAATGCCCAATGATATACTAATGAAGAACAATTAAAAACAAAAATAAATAAATAGATAAATAATTACTATTTGCCTTTGCTGCTGATAATTGTTGTTGTTGTTTTTTTTTATACTCTATAAATATAATTTTGTAATAAAATAATTAACATTTATTTTATTTCAATGAAATATGATGATTTTAGTTAATACAAATATGATGAGACGAATATTTATCATTTACAATTAAAATTAAATTTTTAAGTATATTAATAAGTCAGAACATTCTAGATAGTTATTAATTTATGCAAGTTTTTATACCATCTTATATCAAATTTAAAAAATGCAATTAGGCAGGTGCATTAAGTCACATTGAAAAATATTTTTGTAAAATGTAATTTCACTTATAACATAAATAAGGACGAACTGTCTACCAAGTATCAATAATTTTATGTACCCAAGTAAAATTTGTCACATTACTTTAAATTATATAATATCTAACGAAACTGTGCCATTATCTTATAGTAAAAAATATGTATTAGAACCTACCTTCATCATCATTTTTAATTTTTTCAGAAAATGTAGGTCCTAAAAACATAATTGTAGATTGGTACTATATAGTATTTTATATTTATTTAAACAAGTCAATATAAGTACTGTAATAAGAGTAATACAAATTGAATTTTCAATGTACATAAAAATATAATCGAAAGCAATTTGTTTTTCCATCACAATCTTATATAATTCATGAGCATGTAAGTTAAACATAATTGATTGATTTCATTTGTTTTAAAGAAAAATTAAATCTGGTAAATATTTAAAACTATGTAAATTATTTTAATATCATACCATAATCTGTTAATTCAAACCTTCTAAACATTTCTGAAAATACATCGATCGACAGATTATAATATTTATTGTTGATTATAGAATAGAATCTGTTCCATAATAAATGTTAATATTATATTATATTATAAAATAAATTATTATATTTTAAATTGTCAACACTGAATATATTTTAATAATAGCTGATCTTCACTTATAGTTGGCGCCATGAAAACTGGCAGCTTCACCCAACCCGTAGACATTGGTTTTCCTTTTATTACCACATTTTATAATAGGTAGTTAAAAAAAAAAATGGTTGAGATACAAGATTCGAGTGAAATATAACTATATAAGTGATGGGTGACTGAATTACTGATACTGTCTTTTACATTTGATACCAATTTGCTATTTTTTATAAAAAGACGATTTTGAATGAAAACGATTGAATCCACTATTAAAAGTTTACTGATTTTCATGTTTTCATAGAATTTTATTAAAATTTGATCATTTAAACACTTATAAAAAAAAATTAAAATTGTGCCAAAATCATGGTAAAACCAATTCCTAGTTTCACTCTGACAGAATCTAAAATCCTGCCTTAAATCTGTTAAAAATAAAATATTTATGTATACAGATTTTTAGGTTTCCTATTCTTCAGTTTTTCTTATAGTTATTAAAAGCAATCTATTATTTTGAATACATTTCTAAAAAAGAATACAAAAGTGAAGATAGTAAATAAATACTATTTATAAAAAATTGTAATAATCGCCAATTATATATTTATCGAGATAATTATCATACTCGTATGATGTGTTAAGTTTAATATTAAATTACTCGTACCAAGAGCTCTTTTTCGTACGGAAATTTCATATAGGCTCAATTGTAAAGCTGAAAATAATTAAATGTTTTATTAATTCAAAGTATTCTAAAAATTTTACTTATAACATTCTATTTTTAATCATAACTTAAATTCTAAATTTCAATATTTTGCTGTCGCATTAATTATTAATTTTATATCATTTATGTGGTGAGTGTGGGTATAAGGTTATAAATTATCTGTCTTAAGAAACTAGGATAATAACTAGGCGAGTTATTAATGATATTATAATATTTTTTACGAGCAATTATCATCATTATGATTATAAAAGTGAAATCTGATTTTTTTTTTTTGTAGAAAATGTCATAAAACTAAAGTTATAATAATTATTTTGATAATTTATTAGAAATGGAAAAATCTTGTATCTGTTATACATCACAGAACTATTTCACCATATTTTCATCATTGGTTTCATAAATTTAATTATACTTGTGTAGGTATTATAAAAGATTACAGTCAATTAAAATGCACTTTTACTTAGCTAAATTAATTATTTCAAATTTGGATTATTGAAGAATATACCTACTTCAGAATTATGCTGAGTCAGGAAAGTTTAAATTTAGGATTTCGATAATCATTTACCAAAGATTTCTGTACTCGTATCTATTATCTATATATTTTAAAGTGATTTTAACCAAAAAAAACCATAAAAATTAAACGAATAAAAAACTGACCAATATACATTACTCATTTTCATTAAATTCACTCACAAATATTAATTAATTAAGACTTACAGAATAAGTGATTGCATTGCAATTCATCAAAAAAAATACTATTATAATTATTTTTAGTTAATTTACCATTGTATTTTGAGTTTGTCTTGCAATAAGTACCATCAGTTGCAAATATTATCATATTTAAATCTAAAATTATAATTATCACATTAGATAAGTTATTGATAGATATACAATTTTACATTTAACAATATATATATATATATATATATATATATATATATATATATATATATATATACAGTAATCAAAGTGGTTCAAAATAAGTGGAAAGATGCCTGCATTTTTAAAAATACTAAAAATTCTTGTTTCATATAAAAAAAATACCAATATAAATCTATAATTTTGTTATACAATTATAACTTATAAGATTGATGTATTATTTTATACAAAATAATTGGAGATATACTTATAAAGTTATAAAGCATTAGTTTGAGTCTATGCTTACTAGGGATAGATTCAAACCAAGTAATTGGAGAAAATACTTGAGACTTAAAATTTTGGAATATAACTTTAATTAATAATTATTTTCTATTCACTAGTAAAAGTTAAAATTTTTAAAATTGTATAATATATGAAAAAGTTTTAACAATTTTATTTAAAAATAATTATTTCAGATATTAATATGTATGATATTCATCAGAATGTTGGGATGCAAAAACTTATTTTAGAAATTATAAAATAATTAGTTGATTTTGATAATAGAAATGTTAACTCAAGTTTGTTGTGGGCAGTGTACAAATTAATTGAGCTTTTAAAAACAACTTACCACAAGATGGTATCTCTAATTTTATTCTTGCCAATATGTGTTGACCTATTAGGTTGTAATCAGTCACTAATCACATAAAAAAAAACTCAGATGAGATGGTTGATTCTGCTGAATTGGTCTTAAATATTTTAATTAAAACCTAAAATATTGAAACCTATTGTCCATTACTCTCGGGAAAAAATGATTTAGTATGAAACATCAGCTTCCAATCCTATATTCTTTTATTCATGTAGTGACTAGACACTAAAGTCTATAGTCCTATGGATAATTATTAGTGATTTATTTTTAAGAATTACTACAAAATTACAAATATTACAAAATTCTTTCATATGACCGATTTCGTCAACATTTAACTTTCAAACATTTTTAAAAGTTGGTAGTGAATTTTAGTAAAAGTAAAACATGTAAAAGCCAGAACAACTTATAAGGGATCTTGTAAACAATTTTCAGGTTTTAAAGATTTAAATTGAAAAAAAAATTCTTTTTTAATAAGAAAATATTTTGCAACTTTTCGTATTTTTATAGAATTTTATCAAACTTTTACACGTCCAAATGCTTTTGGAAAAAAAGAAAACATACCTACGATATTTTTACATTGATTTAATTATATCATATTTTTCCGATCTAGATTCCAGCTGTAAAGATGTAGTTTTATTAATACTTTACCAGCATCACTTTCGCTTCCAACATAGTCTGAATATTTAACATCATATGATGGTATGCCTGCAAAAAATTTTTAAAATAGTTCACCATATAAATAATTTAGAAATGGGTATTTTTTAAATGTCAATAAATATCACAACAAATCTTAAAGCTAAATTATGAGTAAGTTAAAAATGTATACATTTTATATTTCAAATAATATATATTAATACTTGGTATAATGATTGTAATAGCATAAGTAGCAAACTGGACAACTGCCCAAGCAACGTCTTGGTTCCAAAATCTTAAGAACTTGTAGAGTTTTAAATAAAACATTTAGATAATTAATACATGTTTCCACGATAGGAGTTAAATTTACATTCAGTTTGAAAACTTAGTTTGTTATTTAAAAATTTTACATTTAATCATATTTCTTATTTCCATGTTAGATTATTACAACGACTTTTATTTTATAAATCCTTTTTTTAAGTTATCTGAACCAACGGTTTATTTTAGAATATCAATTTTATTTCTAGGTAGAAATTAGGCCAAAAAAATACTTAAAACAGCAGGCTTGAATAATACAAAACATTTTTTTAATTTATACTTTCTTATCTTTAAATCATTTTTTTTATCTACTATTAAAAATGTAATAAATTTGACTTGAGTTATTATTTTTATTCAATATTTAAAAGTTATAGATTTGGTAAAGGTTTTTTTCCCTTTTTTGGTCATTTACATTTATGTTCGTTCAACATGACATATACAACTATAATACATATTACACTGACATTTGCTGTGAATCGATTTTCGAATATGGTTGTCTATCACAACTTTGAATACAATAAATATAACCAACGCAACAAAAGTATTTCATTTAAACCCAATAACATCTGGCATCAGGATATTCCCTCATTCTATATTCATTCATAAATCGAACAAAATAATACAAATTATATTCTTCAAATTCGACAAAACACTAAACTTATTAAATTAAAATTGAGCTAATCATAAAAATTCACTTACGAACAAAAAAAGGATCTATTTAAATAAAAAAAATTGCCAAAATTATAATACTTCAAGAACAACTGTAAAACTGTAGGAATTCAGAGTTATGTTTTACAATAAGAAATTGAATCTGCTTACTAAATATTGACATATAAAAGTCTATAGGATCCATTTTCTGTTGATTGACTAAAAACACGAGTGATATTTTATTAAATCATAAGATACTACTTTTAAAAACATGTGTATTCAAAATATTTCAAATTTATTTATGTAAATGTTAATCGAAAAATCTTTAAAAATAAAACATTTAAAATCCAATCGTTCCCATTTTATAATAACGGTTAAACTTGACAAATTCAAAATAAATTATGAAATTAAAACATATTTTAAGTTTAGTTTGTCAAAATATTCTGAGAGAGGTACTTACAGCGCTTTAATGGTTCTTTCATGTAATCATAATAACGTCCATATGTTGCTAAATCTAAAAAAATTACATAAATTATAAATTAAAACACCAACATTTTCTCATGTTTACTACTTTAATATTATTTTTTGTTTACTTCGGTATCAGCCCATTATATGTTTTATAAAAACCTATGTCTTACGTAGTTTTAGGTCTTTCTCATTATTAAAGTTTCCGAAATTGAATATTTCATACATTTAATTCAACGTGAAAAAATGTCTTATATCATGCAATATTGGTATTTGTTTTTTTTATAATTGTTTTACTGTTTAGCTTACCATAATCTACTTTATCCACTGAACTGCCAAAACTAATGTTTGTCATATAAACAATGAATATATTTAGTTTTATAATGTTTTTGAAAATAATAAGTATCATTTTTCATTTATGTGAATCGTCATTCACTACAGTTAAACGTAAGGTTGCAAATAATTTTTTTTCTCTACAAGATATATTATATTGTAGTTGTGGATTTTTGTAAATCATCCAAAAATATACACCTGAGTAAATTATTTATTTCATTTTAATATTTACTGTATTCATTACTCTGCCCTAAAATTCAAATGATAAAATACATCCACATTGTTAGAATTTTAAATATTAAGAAAAACAATTGTTGTATAGTAGGTAGATACTTAGGTAGGTAAATAATAGATGTATAATTTGATAAACGATGAAATTCATGGTACCTAAGTTATTCCTAATGCAATACTTTCAATATTCACAAGTTTTGTATTGCTTCATTTGGTGCTGAATACTTAAATAATTTTTGTGTCCTGTCTGAAATCAACAAAACATCGAATTCAAATAAATTATTCCCATCTATAACAAAACAGTATCAATTAATGATCAATATTATGCTTAAAACAAGTAGTTTTCACTTATTTACCATTTTACATAATCTAATAGATAGGTACTTAACTGGCAAATGAAAAACTCCTATTTCAATAGGACAATATGTGTTTAATTTGTATTATAAGATCAATTGATTGGTCAATACCAAAATCTGTTTAACTCAAAAAAATTTTAATACAATTTTTACATTATACACTTGTATCAACCAGATTTCTATACAAGGGGTAATTACTTTTTTTTTTCAACAATAAGACTAAAAGCTTTTAAACAGTTAACCAAACAGTACTTCATCAGACACAACTAAATGTGTTAATCCGTTTATCACTAATTTTTATTACAACAACAAAAAAATTTGTTTCTTATTTTAATACACCTCCTTTGTTCTAATCTACTATCAACCGATTGTCAATATTTATACATAATCCTATCTATAGTTCGGATGGTTACATGTCTAATCTAACCAGCATTTGGGACTGGAAGTTAAACTTATATGAATAAAGTTTTCTGAGTTATATTAAACAGGTTTTAGTCTTGTGTTCATTCTAACACTATTATTTGCTATGAAGAATGGTTTATGTTTCCTCTAAAAAATAATATTAAATATAAATCTACATAAATACACTTTGACCAGAGCAAACCTATTCTTGGAGAGTAACTAGTTCTCAGTACAGGGGCAAATGTACATACAACATGTGTGGTACTTTAAAGTAGGTTATTCACCAATAGTAACGTAGTAGTCTTAATAAAATAAATAGTTTATCTATATAATAATAAAATAATCAAGAAATACTATAGAACTATAAACGTAGTATTAAATCCGATTTTAGTGTTCAATCTGGTCTTGATGTTGAAATTCGATGACTTGAACTGTACTAAATACAAATTAATCCCACATAATAATCTCGACCTTTAAGTCTGTACCTATACATATAATATATATATATATATATAGTATTTGACAATGAAGATATAAATGTACTTAAATTATTATATAAATATATTCAATATCCTTTTATATTTTTTATTTAGTTTTACTATTTTTAAAATAGTTTTACATAAGTAACAATAGAGCTTCGTCACTCTTTTGACATAATTTAAAGTAGTTTTTGTAGGAATAACATATTTTTTCAAATAAATAGTGTTATAATGTAAATAATATTGACAGTAAATTATGAGTTTGTTAATTTTCAGATGAAACTGTTCCAAACATTTTCAAATTTGTATTCTTACAATTGGAATATATATATATTTATTTCTATAAATGTTAAATATAAATATATGACCTATATTACGCTATAATATTATAATTATAATGATTTTTATAATATCTTTACTTTTTCTGAATAATATAGTATACGAGTGAGCGATAAATTAAGTCATTTTAATGTAACAATAAATTTAACTGAGCTTCCAAGTAAAATCATAATAATAAAAATGTAATATGGATTTGGTACATCTTTAAGAAAAAGAAGAAAATTTTCATTATGATTCAAATTAATTTCAACAATTGCTAATGTAAATTATACCAACTCAAATTATATATTTCAATATCTATATCTGGATATTTGTGTACCAGTTTTTATATTGTCATATTTCGAATCGCCAAATAATTTTACACGCTTATGGATTTGTATTTAGAGCATCATGTTAGGAGATAAGTAAATAATTTATTCAAATATTTATTTTTTGTTATGACATCATACAAAAGCTCCAAACACAATTTATACCTCACAATGAACGTTCAATCGTTTTCTATTCTTTGTCCGCATTACAATTAACTGAAAAAAAATTGTTTTATATTGAAAAAATGTATTTTTTTACTTTTGATAAAAATGCATTTTTAATATCTATCATTCTAATGATAAATATTTCTCGTTCGAGATCAATAATTGCAGAAAATCAAAAATTATATAGTAAGTATTTTTCGTTAAATTCAAATAATTTTGCACGTCTTTGAATCAAAAGTTTTCAAAGTACTCAATAAAATGTGATTGAAAGTGGAATCCTAGAGTGTTTAACGTTTGTGTTCGTTGATGTTTTTTATAGCAATATATTAAAAATATTAGATAACTATCAACTAATGTGAAAGCATAAAGAAAGCATAAAGGTCACCTATTTCAGGCCCCATTTTTGTTTTTTTTTGCCTCTTGGTCCAAAACATGAGAAATTATAATTTGAGTTCTTTTTCTATACTTAGGGGAAAAACGATTTTTTAAAACTAAAGTTTTAAATAAATACAAAAAGATATAATTATATGGCTGTCTAATCAAACATTTTTTAACCTTGCATCACTTACTTATGTATTATATTTAAAAACTTATATAAACAGCATCGTTTTGATAGCTTGGCGTTGTTAAACATTGAAAAAGGCATTCAATAAGATTTCAATAAAGAAAAAATACTTGATGAATTCCCTGGAAAATCAAAAAAAATAAGATTATGAATAACATTTGATTATAATTACTTACTTTATGAATTTAATATATAATATTTAATGTACTTAAAAAAAGAAATGAATATTTTAATAAATGACAAAATAATAATTGACAACATATTAGGTATATTAACAATTTACTAAAACATAAATTATTTTTTTTATGATCATTCTATTTTGTAATTTATGGTATGAAATATTTCTTGGGACTTAAGCCCCCCCCCCCCTGTGTATACACCCTTAAATACACTCTGAATCTAAGGTCATCCGGCCGAAATATGTCAAATTATCGTTTAAATGAAACGCACTGTATAGTGTTTATTATATTTGTTGTTTTATAATATAATAACAATTATTTTAACTTTGGTATTCTTATTTTCAGAACTGATCAGTTTTGATGAACAATATGACACATATTCTACGCGAGGATCATCAGAATGTAAGAATTCTATATACTTAGTTATTAAATTGTAAAAAAACACACATCATGGTAAAATCAATAGATTCCTCGTTTCACTCAGAATCTAAAATATTTTAATTATCATACAAGTGACAAGTACTGCCTATAATATATTATTTCAAGAAATCAGAAAAGCTGAATAAGCGTGTTCGCACAAAATATGACGTGTCCGTCACGGCTCCATTTCCTAACAAAGATTATAGTCGATATCACTCGCGCTAAGTCCTCCGTGGCATAGACAAAAAATGTACAGATTGCTCTATAGTGTTCTCTTCATTGATGGCTTGATGTAATAAAACTGGGTTGTTGAGAACTCTGTGGGCTTCGACATATTTGGGGCAGTTGTTTTGGGGTTCTAATATTAGTATTACATTGCACACATCACACACTATTGCTGGTTCTTTGCCGATGAGATGAGTGTGTTAAGTGGATGTGTCCTATTTGTACGTCGGTCATGCTTCTCTTCTTTTCATTCCAGGAGGAAGATGGATTATTTTGTATTTAGTTCTACGTTTCTTAATTTGTTTGAGAGGGGTAAATTTATCCAATAATTTTGCCATTCTTTATTAATTTTAGTTTCAATAATATTATTAAAAGTCTGATAAAGTTATTAAATTGATTTCTGTAGAATACTTACAGATATTTAGACATACAGATAAACAGTGTTATCCTTATACCTAGGTTGTGAATAGGGTCCAGATAAAAAATAAATAAATCCAATTAAAAGTTGTTTATATATCTAGTAATAATATATAATAATAAATAAATTCAAATAAAATTGTTGTAAAATGTTTTAGTAAATTAATTAAGAAACCAAACTCATTACATTTATAGCTACTAAATTTCTGGAATTAAAAGAATTTAATCAAACTGTACACAGTAAGTCAAAATTGAATCAGAAATAGAATTAATAACTATTAATAAAAATATATTCTCATGTTCAATAATTAATTAATTATTTAAAAATTTGATTTTTTTTTTATAAGTTAATAGTATTAGATACTGGCTAAAACCTAAAACGATTAATGATGTTTGCTTTTTATTTTTGGGCTATCAAAGATTCCGGTCGTATTTTTACTATCTTGCTGAATGCAACAAATCATAGACATTTTTTGGATGGATAATCGTAATAGTAGGTGCGATATAATACATTCGCCATTCAATTAGGTTATAAAAAATGGTCAGTCAATTAGTTTTCAGCTTATCAGAAATTCCAAATAATAAGGGGTTTCTTAGCTATTAGATTTGATTAATGACACAAAAGGAAATTTATTTAAATCTAGCTGCATTGAATGATTTAGTGTGACATTTAGATTTAAATTTAATTATAGACGAGTTAAAAAAAGAAAATTATTTTATTTGTTGAATGATTATAAGTTCATATTGTTTTGGATAGATCCTGATTTCCGTCGTAAGTACATTTTTTTGTCCCTAAATTTGTAAAGGTTTTATATGCATCTACTGTCCTATCAACAATTTATTTTATTTTATTTGAGGAAATTTTCAATCGATTTTACTAAGAAATTAATAACTAATTATTCTTAATTTATAAAATAACTTAAAGAAATAAAAAGTCACTGTCTAGATTTTTCTTTCTTCGCTTAAAAGATCTGTAATCTGAATTCATTGCACAATAATTAGATGACTACTAAAATAGAATGAATTACAAGCTCTAGTATCAACTTTTCATTTTTATTTCAATTAATAACACATTTTAGAGGTTCTTAAAAAGCATGCTAATATGCACTGTTGTAGTAACAACTAAAAACTAATGTTTAACTGCTTCTTTTGTAATCTATTTATAAAATATTGAACATTTTTTTTTCAGAATTACCGCATCCATCATTAATTTATAGCTATGAAATTTATATGGAAAACTTGAATCTCTACTGTAAATAATTTGTTTTAATTTTAGAATTAAATGTAAACTAATTAACAAATGTTAAGAAACATCTAGAAACAAGTCAGGTGACTTCCAGGGTATTTTGACTTAGAAATAAATATAGAAAATGCTATTGATACAATTTATATCAAAAAGTTTCATTTTAACTAAAGCTTTAAAATATTAATATTAATCTTAGAATAATAAAATTTAATATCGGCTTTTTATTTTATCTTATAATGTGTTTATTATTTATATATTTTTCTTTGAAATATTATCAATGTGTAGTTTGTTCACATATTTGGAGGCAAGATCACAATTTAATTAAAAGAAAAAAAGTATTAAGTTACTAAATCAGAGAGTTATAATTTATGATTTGTATTTCGATTCTTATTAATTAATTTTAAAAAGACGGGAGACGATGAAGATTTCTTGGATTTGTTTGATATTTTTAAAGAGTTAGTGACGTTAAATATTATTTTACCTAGTTTCTAGAGTTTTTTTAAACTACTCTGGCATCACTGTCTATAGAAACCTCATTTCTGTAAACTTGTATTGATATAAATGAGGTCAACAGCATTAAATATTGAACATAATGTAAAACATATTGAATTTCAAGTTTTTTCCTTTACATTATGATGATACCTATAGCTAAAAAGTACAAAAGTACAACAATATTCAAAATGCATTATTAAAACTTAATTTTAAAACCAAATATATTTCTGTAAGCCGAAACAAAAAAACATAATGTGCAACATTGAAGTGTATCTATCTAATTGATATTTTAGAGTATGTAATCATTATTTCACTTCTTACATTCTGAGTGAAGGGAGAAATGTAATTAATTAAATTGTTTTTTTACTCGCAGTTTTTAAGTAGTAAATTAGCACCAAAAGTTTTCTACAACACATTTTTAAATTAAAGATTTAGAATCTGGTAGGAAATCACCAAACCTTATTCATTTTTTTGTCTTCACAGCAGTTTTCTATGTAATGTTTGGGCTTTAAAGTATGGTTCAATTTACTATACAACCATTAATTAAGAACACTAGTGTTTAAATGAATAATAAAAAGTAAAATATTTGCAGTACTTATAATAATAAATAATATCAATAGTTTTTTTTTAATAAATAATATACTTAAGATATTTATCTAGATTCTAGACCACACTATGAATATTGATGATTAATGATTATAATAGTTGAGTGTACATATTTTACACCGATTTTCGTTAAAAATTGCTTGTCAAACGTTATGATTTATCAAAACTTTCCTACTTATAAAAATAATTACAATTCATATTCACACAAAGAATTTGCATTCAATGTCAGTAAGATGGTAGATTTTTGAATTTTAAATATCTAAAGGTACATACTAAATTTTGATATAGATATGCCAATTTTTGTTTTGTTTATCACTCAACAATTATGGATTTATGTTTCTGTCACGCTGAAAAGATTCATCTCACATGTAAAAATAATATAAAACCAAGACGAAATTGCAATCGTCAATATTTTTTATACTATGGCACAGCAGTAATAATATTTATATTAATATTGTACTTTTATAATGAATAAAAAAATCGCGTTCATTAAAATAAATAACCGAACACTATTTTAAATTAAAATAAAATATGCAATTAGTGTGTTTGAATCATGACTTACACTTACTGTGAACACACACACTTGCTCTAATAGATATTTTATTCAATTGATACATTTACTAATACATTACTATTATAAACAAATTTATTTAGGTAAAACAAAATATATACCACTAAAAAATATCAGTAAGTTGTTACTTATTTATTTATTTAATTTCAATGTATCATAATATTATATGAATTGAATTCTACTACTATAATAAGATCTCTTATTACAATGTAAACATTCACATTAAAGACGCTTAATAAAGATTTATAATACTATTAACTCTAATAATAATAATAATATTTGGTGACCGAGACAATTTATAGCAAAATGTGTTATTCATTCTATGAGTTAACTTAAAAAAAAAATTAATAAAAATTTGTTTTTATTCCATATTTACAGACACCCCGGGTAAGTAAGAAGATAGTTTTATATGTGTACAATGGATTGATGCCATCATAGTAACACTAGGGCCTAGGGGTTACGTTTTTTAATTTAATTAAATATCCCATTACCAATATTATTTGCTTAGCTGTTAGTACATATTGCCATGTCCACAACTCATGAGTTAACAAATGGACATATTTTGATGGGGTTTTTTTTTTACTTTGAGTCTGTAAAAGTCCGGACCGTAAAATGATTTATTTCCAAGGTACTCGCTTGTTCGCCAGGTAAAGAAATGAAAGAGAAAATTACTTAACAGGCTCCAGACAAAAGCGGATTAGGCCCTTGAAGATTTCAAATTTACCGGTTTCCCAATCATTTTTTTTATTATTTACATGTAAAATTAACTAAAAACAACTGAATTGCAAAAAAAAAAAATGTCATATTAATAATGGTTCTGATATTTCAAAGCCTTTTTTAGTGATTTCAGGTAATTTAAAACTATTTTTCACAATTAAAGAGAGTGACATTGGTTCACATACAACAAATCACGATTATAAATATGTCAACCGTAAAAAACAATCCTAAAATTTTATATTTAAAAAATATTATATTCATCTACACTATTCACAATCAATAAAAATCGGTTAGGTTAGGTTTATTAAAACTCCTGAATTCTTGATGAATTCTTGATGATTCCCAATCCGCTTCTGGTCTCATGATAATATAATAATACCACCTATGCGATAGGTTCATCAAGCTCAGTTTTTCAAGTCAGATTTAAATTAATTCACATCAAACTAAATAAGTACTTTGTATAATAATATTGTCGTCATGTGATAAAATAATGACATATTTTTTTCAAAACAACTCTTGTTAAATGAATGAAACTTTTTTGTTTTAGTGCCTGACAAATTTGTGAATGAAGAATCTGAGATAGAAAAATGTCTTAGTAAGTTATTCAAATATATGATTAATAATTCATATTTATTATTCCTTCCATTTGTATTTTAACGACCTGCTTTCATTTTATAGACAATTTCACAGATACAGAAATGAGTAGTTACACTTCAAATAAAATTGGTAAGTACCTACTCCGACATACTTAGTACAATACTAGGTAAAGTGAAATACAAGACCTTGTATGTGATACAGGCGACGGGCGATTGATATTGGTGAATTTTTCTTATACATTTTTCTCAGTCTTTAGGAATTCAAGTGTTTGAGAAATTCAAAAAAACCTGACCTAACCAAGGAGAAAAAATTTGCAACCAGAAATGTATGAGCGTTTGAAAATCAAATGTTGATAACTAACATTGGTTATTTAAATGAAAACAAATGATTTTTCATTACATTTCCTTGATTCTATTTTTTTATTTTCCTCATTTAATTGTTGAACTCTTCTAAACTAAAAAAAATCAATTATAATATTACCTTAGAATATCTTTAGAACACAAAAATAGAGGTTTTACTAACCCTCGTTTGCTCAGAATCGTTTTTCAAAAGCAATAGTTTATTAATTTCAAATTTATGAGAACAATCTACCAATGTATCATTTAACAAACCAGTAACCACCTGTCACCAGTATCTTATTAGTCTTGTTTTTAATATTTTTTTTTTGGATAATGGATTATAGATTTTTAGTTCTATTTAAGAATTTACAATCTATAGGTAACACGATCGATTTAAGTTTTTCAAATTAATGTTATAAATTTGATCAAGAGAAATTTCAATCGTGATTTGAAAAATTTATTTTGTGTTCTTTGTTTAGTTCTTTTTCCACCAAAGGAAATTAATTTAAAATACCTATCGAAAAATAGTTTTACTGTTTTAAAAAATATTATTAGGTTATTAGTTGTTAGTTGTTATTTCCTTATGGTGGAGCAGTTTTAGAAATTATCAATTAAAATGTTAATACAGGAAAAGATCAAATTATTGTTGCTACTTACTATCCAATGTTTTTAGGTCTATCTTATAATTATTAAAGTTATGAACTTTATATCTAAAACAAACTATAATTTAGAATTAAAATTTTATTCTAATTTCATCAATGTTTAATATTGTTTAATGGTTCATTGTTTAAAATTTTTACAGCTTATTTATGTAAGTTAATTGTAATAATATGTTGTCATTGTGAATTCAAAATATTTTTCAAATAATTCACAAAAATATGCCAGTAAACTCCATACAATTGATAATAATTTTATGCTTCATGCTATGAGTCGGTCGATTACTTTGTCTCTACTGATTTAAAGAGTTAATTTTAAATGTATTACGCTGACATACTAAAACACTACCAACACCAATATTATGAAGACAATTTCCCGTGTATACAACAATAGAATTAACCATATATTTTTGAACTCACAATGCGGATTAGAATTTAAGTTTATAATAAAACTAAAATAATATGTTTTTTTTTTTCAGTGTTTCCAAGAGATGAAGAAACCGATCTAAATCTGTTTTTAAAGAGAAGAAAACAAATGAGTATGTTGGGTTGTACCTTATACAATTCCAAATAGCCTCCAAAAATTACTTTTATTTTTAATTCTGTTCTCATATTTTATGGAAAATGTATAGAATTAAATTCTATTCAATCAATATAAAATACTTATTTCATTACAAGAAACATTATACACTTAACAAGTTTGATAAGAGTTGGTAAAATATCATCTTCATTGGTTTTGTATTTTCATATGATATCCAATAAAGTTTATCTAATTATTGTTAGCTTCCCCTTGTCTTCAACTGTTTAGTATTATATTTCACAAGGATTTTACATTCGAAAAATTAGCAAACATTTGATCGATTTTCGAAAAATGTTTTTTTTTCTATTTCACTTTTTTTCATTAAACTTTATATTATGAAAGTAAATTACATTTTTCTTTTAGTGTTAACCTAACCCTAACCTAACTAAACAAAGAATTTTTGAATTATCTGCGTAATATAATAATCTGCGATGGAGTGTTTTTTTTTATTCAGCGAACGAGAGTATATATTTATTTTTTTTTGCCTGCAATGAATTAGTTTTAGAAATTTCATATTTTATGGTTTAATTCAATCAAACAACTGAAACTAAAGTTTATTAAATATTTAATATTTCTTCTCAAGAAATTAACTCTCAGTTAGAAATTTCAAATGTCAGTATTAAGTACTGGAAATGAACCGTATCTCATAAAGAATTAATTTTTTCACTAATAAATGAAATAAAGGCTCATTTATTGAATTTGATATTATTTGTATATATTATAATACAAAATTGAAATAATTATAACTTTATTTTCACCGACGAAATTATTAATTTCAAATAGTATTTTAGTTAAGACACATCCCAAGATTATAGATTATAAATATCAATCCGTTTTAGTTTTTTTAAAACATGGAATATTTACATAATAACACCGCTACAACTATATGAAACGTGATTTAAATAACTTGTAATACGCAATGTAATTAAATTAATTAGTTATTTGTTTTATTTAATTATATTTCATGAACAGTTATGATTTTAAGTAAGTTGAATATGATATTACTAGCTTCACATTTTATTTTATAAAAATTTGTTTTGCACAATGATGATAAATAGGTATATTTATTTCTGTTTATATTCATTGTTTTTGACATAACAGGATAGTCATTAAATTATCATACCTTAATGAATTTATATTATTGCGCTTTGATAACTTGAACTTGAAGTATAGGATCGGTACAATTCGTCAATCGCTGCCACAAATTTTTTTAATGATTCCACATTCTGACATTGTTTCTGATACATTTCTCCACTCGATCAATTCTACAATTATTATTCCTTACTTTCTTCCAAGAATTTCTATGAAAATTGAATCGTTAATGATCATAATATACCTATACTTAATTTAATTTTAAACATATTTTTTTTTTTTTTGATTTTGAATTATTCTATTGCTCTATGATATTTCACATTATAACTTGCAGTCTTTGTTATAGAGATATACTTATGAATAGCGATAATATTATTTATGATATTAAATATAACATTGTAATTTGTATATGTGTAATATCGATAACTGTCTAATCTATTTCAATTAATTATTCATATTTTTTTATGTATTCAGAACAATATTGTGAGTATTATTTTATAATTTTTAATCATATGTATTTCTGTTAATAATTTTTCAGCAAATTATAATTATTGTTTGATCACAAAAATAAATGCCATCTAGATTAAAATACATATCAGTTTTATCATTTATCTATTAAAATTTTTTTAGACATATCCAATAGCCGAACGTTACCCTTACAAAACATATTTTTCCATCAGGAAGAAAAAATCAATTTTTTTTACCTTTACTCCGTGATACACTTGTAATATAGATGAGTGAATTAACGACAAAGTCAGTGTTATTGATTAATTAAACACATTTAAATATCAATACTAAACATATTACGTTCTTTTTAACTCTGAATAACCACAACTGTGTTAAATTATTACTATTTTTAAATATCATGTTAAAAATCGATCGTGTATTTGTTATTGATACATGTTTTTTGTGTTTTTAGTAAATGATGCTGGAACGGCTAACAATGATATATTTACTTCACTATCAGTAAAAAATGGTATTGTTTTTGCAATAACATCAATTTGAATTTGGTTCATATATATATAGTTTTAATATAAGTGTTATTATGCAATCATATTAAAAATAAAACATCTTATTGATAAATATGTTGTCAATATTATATTACTTACTTATAAGTTATAAATAATGTTTTTACTGATTATTCATTTAAAACTATCACAATACATAATAATACATTATCATAATATATAATATATCTTAGTATAATCATAGATTAAATATACTAGTTATAATATTAAGTATACTTAATCTATGGTATAATATAGTATATTCACATTGAATGATGATTTATTTAGTAATTTTTTTATGAAATGAAATGAATATTGTTTATGAACAATAATTATTATCTATCCTGAATGCGAGTTTAATAATATATTTTGTTTAATATTTTAATGGGATTTACAAAAAAATGTAACTAATTGTTTAACTGGGTAAATTAAAATGACATCTGTTTTTTTTTCAGATGCAATATCGTTGAAAGAATTTAATCAAATGAAAACTAGTTTGTATTTTATCAAATTTTAATTTATTTAATTTAAAAAAAAAAGCCAATAATTTTCCCCTTAATTTATAAAATATTAAATGGATGTAGAGTCGTATCATTTTCTTTTGTGACTATTTATTACATTAGAACTTTCGTTGCACATCATAGCCTTTAATAATATCTATAATGTCTGTAATATAATCCATATCTATATTAAATTACTAGAATAACAAATTTGAACATTTATAAACAATTTATTCGTGTAGTAAATACCTATGTATTATATTGAATAATTAAATATCATTTATAACTTAGTTTTCTAACAGAATTATGATTTCAAAAATTGACTTGATATAAATACTTAATACGATTATACTTTTATTTTAACGTAGACTGTTTATGTATTTTCAGGGCGTGCAATTCCAACAGAAAATTACCTGTCATATATGTTAAGATTAAATCTTCAGAGTAAATAGTTGACATTAATTTAATAATTACTATGACCTTGTAAAATGTAATGTATTGTATACATTACTATATCCATTTATAAATTAATGAGAAAATTTTTATTAACTAAATAATATTGCATTATTACTATTACCGTAAATTAAACCAAATTTTTCACTATTCTTTATTTTTTATAACTTTTTTTAATTTAAATTACTATAGCACAAATGAAAATTAGAATTAATTTAATATGTTTAGAAGAACATAATGAAGTTGAAGGCTAAGAGAAAAAAAAAATAGATATTGAAGTAAAATATAAATTTAAAAAATATATTTGAGTGGGTCCCTACTTGATAACTTAAGTAGTTAAATTATGGTTAAAGTACTTTTTATGTAATTAAAATAATTAATTAATTATTAATAATAGTTACTATTCATTTCTAATTATTTACTACGGTACCTTCTCTTAGTTGAGGTTAAATCAATTTAAAGTTAAATCAATAATTTAAGTACTGCTATGATTCCTTTGTACTTAAATGTTTTTTCCTTGATTCTAAATTAGCTAATTTAATAAACTAATAGAATTTTTTTTTTTAATTTTATCATTTTTTTCTATGCTCATATATTCAGTTAATTTTTTTGACTCTTTTTATTTAACTTAGAAAACTTCAATGCAGTACTTAAGAAATAATTTAAATTTAAAATTGGATTTGAAACATTTTTAAATAAATACATAATTTAAGAATTAAAAAAAAAAGAAAGAGGAAATCATATTCAAAAAATCACCCTGTTTATATATATATATAAATTAATGTGTAAAATATTATGTAATTATTGATTGTGTTATAAATATTAATTTTATTATTTCTTTACTTTGGATAGTTATAAAAGAACTGGGCAATGTAAAACAGAAATCAAATGTCATATTTTGAACCAATTTTTCACTAAAATTATTATTAATGGGCTAACTATTTTAAATATGATTTTTAGGAGTGTATCCGTTGCCTAAAAATTTATGGCTAGAAGAAAAAGTTTTAATACCATTGTGTAAGATTTTATTCAATTAAAATGTCAATAATTTTAAATAGTTAAAACTGTTATTACAATTGTATTGCATTAATTTATTACATTAAGGTCAGATCTAATATTCTAAAAATGAACTGTTGTCGATCACCGGATATAGTTAATTTCAACTGATTTCTAGTAAATTCAAATGTATTTGTATAATCATTATTGCATTTACTAAGTCAATTGGTATATGTTACTGATAAGTGAGATTGTTGAAAATGTTTAGAGCGGAAATATTGAAACTACTTATTTATTCTCTGTATCTTATAATTTACCAATAAAATATCAACTATCCATACAAAATATTCCGTCGTACTGCATCGATTCACTTTATTCACTGTCTGATAAAATGTCATAGCTAATCCAACTATTGATCACCTACCGACTTATTTTAGTATTAATAACTATGATAACTACTATTACTACTACTACTACTACTACTTTTTTTTATGTTTCAGATGATGAATATATCAAAAAGGAGACTGCAACATTTATAGAAGATAACAAACCAAAAAAGAAATAACTGTGTTAGAAAGACATTTGATACAGATATGAAATAATAAATATACATATGTATTACATTTGAATTAAGGATAAAAGTTTTATTTTGTTTTGAAGTAAAATTATAAGTGTCATATTAATCTGTAACTTACTAATAATAAGTATCCGTACTAATGATTTATAATTTCAAATTAGTAGTAAAACATTAAAATGTATAAGAAAAACTAAATGCATGTTAATCTTATAGACTATAATAATACGTGTTTAAAAATGAAACAGTAATAATTATAGCATATACAATTATACAACATAATATACATATTACGAAGGTAATTTAAATTTTTAGTCTTTACTATATTTTCGCCTAAACCACGGGTAAGGCAAGGCACTATTACTTGAATTTTAAATATGGGTAAAAATATCAACATACCTACACAGAATTTTTTTTTGGAAATTATATTTTTCCTGTAACTGCCATTGAAATATTATATCAAACATATTTTTCTTAGTAAAAAAATGTGCTAAGTAAATGTAATGGCAACGCATACTTGCATATTTGAATAGTAAAAATTCGCATAAAATAAAGATTCCGGTATCTCTATAAATCTAGTTTTAAAAAACATAATTTTTTTATCTGAATTGTTCATATCATGAACACTTGAATTCTATGATGTTTTCTAGTGCTTTTCATATTTCTGTAACTGTATTTAAACCATATGTTATAGAACAGAGTAAATAATGCATTCAAATATTTAAACGCTATCTGAAATTTTAATATATAATTTGTATCTACCTTAAATTAATTGTTTTATTGCATCCTGTTGCATGCGCTGGAAACCTTTGAAGACCGATACAATTGAAATTATAAAATGATTTCAATTACCTATTATGACCAATCTTTGGTAATATTTATAGTTTCTTTCATAGTTCAGCCTTTATCGGGATTTGATGAAAAACTTTTCAGTAAGTACAACTATATGTACACATTTAATGTATATAAATTCAGATGCATGCAATCATTTTTTGAACTGACCTTTAGTATTAACACTGTTAAAATAATTGTTTCTATTTAAATGGAAACCGTTTTGAATAATTCAAAACATTGATCCAGAAGAAAATTGCGACTATACACACTGTACACTCTTCTATATTATGTTGAGAAGAAAAATGACTAAGGACAATAAGTGCTGTCGTGAAAATCAAGTAGTAGTAAATCATATAGTAGTAAATAGAAGAAAGCATCATAAAGAAGAGATGGTCGAATGTGATAAAAAGACAGCTGGACTGGGTGAAGGAGATTTGGTGAATATGAAATTATCTCCAATGGATATTGACTGTGGGGTGATTGACCCCAAATAGTTTGAATTAATACAAAGAAGAAGATTTTTAATAAACTGCAATGGGTTGAATACTCAAAGTCAGTGCATCTCAACCCGTTTTTCTATACGATAACTACCTAAATTAAATTAAAAAATTATGATATTTGAAAGGCAGGGCTATATTTTATTAATCATTTATATTATTATTTATTACTATTAAAATATAAGGTATATTATTATACCTATTTATATTCTTTTTTAAGTCAACGATTTTTCAAATTATTATCCGACCAACTAATTAATTCAGCTTTTTTAAACATAATAATGTTAACTTAAGTTTTTCAATCAATCCAATTTGTGAGACCGTCGATTATTCATTAATTTTATTGGACTTATTTTTTTATATATATGAAGTAATATAATATCAAAGAATTTTTTCCGGTGAAAATCTCAAGCTACCAGGGTCATGACTCATAAGCGATTAACAAACACGGATTTAAATGATTTACATGAGTTTTCAATAATTTGTAAACATTATTTAATGTTATAAAACTGTTGATTATTTAAATAAAAATTAAATAAAAAATAAATATCATTCTTTTTTATTTTTTAGAAATTGTTAGTCGCAAAGATACTTATACCACTTACTGCGATAAAGACATATTTTCATGTAAGTTTATCCTACAATTTTAGACATCTATTGAGAAAATTTGTGTAAATAATTTATAATGAAACATATCTTGTCAAACCTCATCAAATGATTTTAAATAGGCATTAAACACAGATAGAAAAATTTTAATGTAGGTACACTCATTAAATATTAATGATACTATCAATAAAATGTCAAGAATTTTCTATTCATAGATTATATTTTAAGGTACCTTAAAAAATGACTATCTTTAGAATTGCATTAGTCCTTGATTAAGGGATTTGGATACCGTTATTAGCTAACTCAGTTTATCACACACGCCAAATGGTATCTTAAGGTACCAAATTCTTTACAGGGATGAATGTTATATCTAGTGATATGATTTGTTTTTTAAAAACAGACTTGAATTCATTGTGAAATTTATTTGAAACCTAATTAAAAACCATTTTTTATTTCATTTTTTTGCACCTATGTTAATAATAAATAAAATAGATCATTTTTTTTTCAAATTTATTCTAGAGACATGGAGTAAATTGTACAGGGATACAATATAAATTGTGAAAAAGTCAATCTTATTTAGACTTCACAACAAATTTTATCTTGTTTTCAAAATTCTTACCACTAAATATGTAGCATTAGTCAATTGCGTCTACAGTGGTTGTGTGTGTGATAAACAGAGATGGCAAAATAACGATATCCAAAATTCCAATTCTCTCAAACTTTAAGTAGGTATGAGGTTAAAAAACAAGAAAAAAATAATCAATAAATAATAAATAAACAAGAAGAGACATTTCGCTTTTTTATTCTTATTGTTGTAGTTAAATCGTAGAATAGAATATATTTAGGATCTGTTTTTATTTCTACTGTACTATTAACAATAATTAGGGTCTGAATAATTTCATTTGAGGATCCACATGTTCACTAATATTAATATGTATAATGTATTTATGTTTGTAGATCATAAACTTTTGTCTATAAACCAATATTATGCTACAATCCATAGTAAGCTTGAATATTAAAACTGTATACTTACAAAGAATCCCACAGATATCTGACAAATACATTATCATTAAGTTCTGTTCTAAATATTTATTTTTTTTGTTTTGTTTTAATACTTTTAATACTTCTTCATTGTAATAATCATATTTTTAAATGAATTTGAATTATAAAGGAATTTCAATTTTTGAAGAACGTTAATCGTATATAAGAGCATATTTAATCCATTATTTTTAAATACTGAAATAAGTCATATCACCCAAAAAATACAACTATATAACCGTCAATGAATAAAAATAAAAAATGATAAGAAGTATATTATAATATCTGAAATGATATGATAAAATTTTAGATCAAAAATAGTAGGTATACACATAGATTAAATATAGTATACTGTATACTTAATCTATGGTATACACTATTATCAATATATATTGCTATTATCAATTTGATGAAATCTGACATCTGGTACCTATTTTTGTTTTTGAGTTTGACGGCCATACACAAAGCCCACGTTAAATATTTGTCACGTGAAATTAACTTAATAATAATTCTATAGCACAATAATCTATGTAAATTTCGGTTACTAAAATATTCAATTTTTATTATAATAGATCCTGATTACATAAGTAAGTTTTTTAATAACTACTAATGTGTATCACTTCAACTCTACCATTAAGATTTTTTGGGTTTTATTTTTGAGGACTATATTCTAATAATCTAAATTTTAGTCAGTGTACAATTTATTGAAATTTAAACTTACTGATATCTAATCAGTAGTTTCTATAACTGTTATTTTAAGCTGAATAACCTTGTGTGCTAAATATTGGTTTTAGGTCTACCAGAACCGAATGGAATGTATAATTATAAACAGTATAAAAAAAACTTACATGATTACTGTAAATATTCCTATTGAAATTTGTTTATACATTTTTATCATTTCGTTTATAATTACCCAATATTTAATTAAATTTTATATATTAAGGTTTTAATATATATATGCCATTAGATGTTTGGAGTAAGTGTTCAGATTATTTTTTTTTTACGAATTGATATTGTTTAAAATTTATTATAAAATTAACATGTATTCAGGTATTCATTTTATCTATTCAGTTTAATTTATATTATTATTTACATTTGGAAATGGGTTGAAACTTTCATAAAATATTTTCGTTTACATCAATAATTATGTTTCTCTATTGTATTTTAATCAAAAAACTTCTTCATAAATAATCTCAAAATGTAAGGAGTTTTAGTTATCAAAATCAAACAATCAACGTTGTATTTTATTACTTCTCAAATTAGAAAATTCTGCTATAGTACTGTGTAACTTTTTTCAAATGTAATTATCTCATTGATACGAAAGATCTCAAATGAATATATCAATAACCATACAAGTATGTTTGGTGATTATAATAATAATAATTAATGAACAATACAATTGCCTGTAAATAAATTGTATAACAAACAAAAAAAAAAATTGATTTTTAAAGGTGAATTTAATTTAATTTTAGAATTGAATTATCAGATTGATCGATTTTTAGAACTATTGAATAAATTATATGATGACTTGAGTGAGTACTCTAAATCTAGTGTGCTAACGTTCAGTAATATTTTTAAGCTTTATTTTCTAAGGAAAAAATAGTGAATAAATCATACATTTATAAGTCATACTTCAGCTTTTTCTTCTTTTTTCTCAACTTACTGGACCATTTAGGACGATTTTTACTTTCATTATGTCTTTCTATCTCTCTCTTTTATAAATTAACACAAATGTCTATTGTTTTTTGGTCTTTGACAATTACATCCATCTACTTGGTCTAGAAGTTACCTAGAGATCTTAAGTATTTTTTATTTTTTTTTTTTCAACCAGTAGTTATTTTATTAGTTGGCCATCTGGTCTCCAAGTGTGACCCAACCACTAGCTACTCAAGTCACACTAAGTAATTTTAATCATTGAGACAATATGTCTATATAAAATATAACTCAAAAATAGGTATAGATTTACTGAGTGAATGTCCAAATAAAAATAATAGGATGTATCAACTTATCATTTATAGCCCATACTGCCTACTTACATTGAAATTATTACACTTTTAAGTACTTTTTCGAAATTCGACACTTGAAAAATCATTTAAATATGATTTTTTCTTATCACATAATATTAAATATTAAATTTAATTAATAATTGAAATAAAAAACATTTAAATATTTAAAACAACAAAAGATCCTTAAAAAAAAAAAATGAAACTATACCTAATTGTTATTTAAAATTAATGTAAAATATGTTTACCTGTAATGGAATTTTTTAAAATTAACTTCAATTAAACAAATCCAAAGAGCACAATTTTGTCATATATAGAATGTAATAATTAATTAAAAGAAGTTTTTAATTAAAAAAAGACCTACAGATTATGTTAAATGGCTGAGAATACTGATCCCTTTTTACATTTATTATTCGAATCGTATACAGTATACACTATTGTCATAGTTGACATAATTATTATATAACCATATTGATAAAACGTATATTTACAGAGTGTGATTCATTTAATCAAAAATTAAAACAATGTTTTAGTAAGTTATTAAACCTACATTATTTGGTATTTTAAATTGAATAGCTCTGTAAGCATTATAAAGAAATTAAATTTGTAATACCATATTGATATTGATTTCCTAATGTTTTACCTACATAAATATTGATGGAGGCTGTACAAATCTAAACAATAAAACATTATCTATCATTGCTTAAATTTCTATTATTAAAATAACTTACAATGCAGGATTTTTTTAATACTGACCTTCATAACTTACTCCATAGACGTTATTTTTATTATATTATAACATTGAAGTAAATAATAGAAAAATATTAATGAGCTTCCCAACTTTGTTAATATTAATTATAATTAATGTGTAATTTATTAATTACACTGAATGTATTTTTTTACATTTAGATCAGACATTTCCCGAAAAACCAAAAAGTAAGCGATTATTTCTATTTATCATCTTATTATAATATGTGCTTTTGTCATACTGTTCAGTGTAATACGCTAACACATAGTGTTTGCTAAATTGAGAGTACTTGATAAAATTTTCATAATAATTATATTAAATATTATAATTTAACTATAAAAAATAGTAAGCATTTTCACATTAGAATATTAGCATAAGGCATATAAAACATTCAATACGATTACTGTTTCTAAAATACACACTTAGGTAGATGGATAGGTCCTTGGTAGAGGGGTTTTGAATAACTAAACTTTTAGGTTTTTGACACCAGTTTCTAATATACAAACTTCTTGTGATTTTCTCCAGTAGGTCCTTGTCAACATTTCCAAACAGCATACTTATTGAACTCAATTATATAAATAAATAAGTTCATCATCGATAAATAATATTAGTAGACAAAACCATTCTTTGTTTCTGTGAGATTCTATCTATTTTTGTTAAATGTTTGTTAAATTTACAGAATCTATATTTGCATGTTGTTCAAAAAGTAAGATGTCTATAATAAATAAGTTGAATATAATGACAAATTAATTGCTCAAATATTGTAATATATCCCAGACTTAATTCTAAGAATCTGAAAATTGGATTGCAGAAAATATCTGTAGTTAACTATCATAGATCTTGTACAATGTACATTCAGCAGATTAAAAAAGAAAAGAAATTCATTTTATGGCTATGGGTAGAAAATACATGTGTTCAAGATATAATGATAACAACTATTTTGTAAATTCTTTAATTATAATTAGTGATGCAGCCGCTAAATTTTGGTTAAGTATGATAAGTGGTTTAATTTTCCCAAACCTAGATTCACCATTTCATACAATCAAATATAATTAGATTTATTATGTATTTATTATAAATACAAAACAAACTAAGAAAAATCAAATGTTAAAAATGATATCAAATACATAAGAAAAAAAAAAACTATAATAGAATTTTATCAAACTTAAATTTATAGTATCAAACTGGACTAAATACTTTTAGTAACAAATCAAAGAATTATTTAATGTTAGACTAAACGTAAACTGTATCATTATTTCACTATAGAGCTTATGAAATAATTAATAATGTATTTAAAAGCTATAATAAGCCCAAAATCATTTTTCAAATCATTTCAATGCCTCTGATCCTAATTAATACAAAAATTGTTTGACAAAAGATGAAGACGGAATTAAACAACAACTGAAATGTCTGAGTAAGCCAAGTTTTTAAGAATTAAATTGTATTTTTACATTTTTTATTTTGTCAAATATTCAATAATAAGGGCTATATGAAATATTTAAAATTAATTTGAGTTTTAATTCACAATACAAAATAATAGT
Organism: Drepanosiphum platanoidis; assembly: GCA_948098885.1. NCBI lineage: Eukaryota > Metazoa > Arthropoda > Insecta > Hemiptera > Aphididae > Drepanosiphum > Drepanosiphum platanoidis. Next base: position 20,269,026 of record OX402530.1, on the reverse strand, counting down.
TTTACATTTTTTAAACACAGAACTTATAAACACATGTGGTTTTAAAAATGTCAATGTTAACACATTTTTTCCAAGCATGTCTAGTACAATAAACATTTTTCAAATAGAATAGATTTTAAAAGTGAGTTCACAAAGCCTTTTTAATGAATTATTGAATTTATAAATGCTTGGTTATTATGATCACTTTTTTACACACCCCAATTTTATAAATCACTTTATAGTGATTTTTTACTCGTCTCATTAGTTTAAATAATACATATATTATACAGAATATATAGGTAAAATATATAAAATACATTTAAAAAATATTCAAATTGGTTTACCTGCATTACTAATTTATTGGTTTTTAACCCATAAGAAAACCTGACATCCATTTCAGTTGTTAAACTTAAAAAATTGCATGTCATTATGTTATTTGATCAAACTCATTAAAAATGTATTGAGAAATTCAGCCCCAATTTAGGTCTTAGCACATAATTTGCCATATATGTAACTTAATTAAAATAATAATTCTATTTTTAACACTTAAATGCCTAATGTTTGTATTTTTTTGTAATTTTGTTAAAAACATTATAAAAATTGTTTCATTATATACATACAACACAATTAACTATTAACATAATAGACATACTGACTAATGTCTTTATTATTATTGTCAGGGGTAACTTTTAATATGGATATCGACTAATATGATGACAGTATTATTTAAAAAAATAAATATTTTGACTTTACAATTCACAATATTTATTGTGCAATATATAGCTATAGTTAAATTGTACACAAGTATTGTTAGTTAAGGCTAAAAGAAGAACGCTAACGAAATTTTGTTGTAATATTAATCTTTTAAATTTTTTTTTATTTGAATAGCTCCATTAGTCGAAAATCAACAAGTTTTTAGTAAGTTCTTCAAATAAGATTATTATTTTTTAATTACATTTTAATCACAACTTAATGATAAACAAAGCAAATTGAAATCTTAACATTTTGCTATAATTATTCTTGGCTATTTTTAACTTAGAATTTTAACTGGAATGGTTAAAATGATTCTAAAAAGACGTTTTACCAATTTTTCAATATTTTTAATTTATTCAATAATAAATCATACAATATATATAGACTAATACAACTTTTTTTCCAGCTAAATTCAAAGAAAATTTGATAAAGCTGAATTTAAAGGGTAATCATTTTTATACTTGTGAAGACTATTCACCCATACCTGCTTATTTATTTTACTAATTCTATCACTGATTATAAAATACTGTGTTAATATAATTAATGATTTAACTTATAAAGTAAAATCATATAGCTATGTGTGATAATCAATACAATTATATACCACTACAGTAGTGAAACACAAATCAAATTGTATAATTAGAGAGCACAAGAAAAGTTGTTTGATTATATTCAAAATTGATGAGGTGTAATAATGTTTCAAAATAAACATATTATGCTGTATTGAGAAATTATCATTAAAATACCTATATCAAAGTTTATTTAACAATATAATATAGAACAATTAGCCAACAAATATGTATCATTCAAATGAATACATATTCCTAAGTGGATGAACTATTCAAATGATTTCTATGTATTTTAAAATCTGAGAATAATCAACAATGTATTAAACTTATAACCATGTTTAAAAAAAAATCATGTTACGTTTTCGATATGGATGGTCAACTGAAAACATATCATACCACGAATGGTATTACATAATATGTAAAATAAATATTAATTGTACACAGTCCCATAATTAACGCTTTTTAAAAAATTGGTTGCCATTAATTTTGTTTTTGTCATTTTTATAATCTACATACCAAGGTAATATACCATAGCTATAGATAATTATCAATAATAGATATATACCTATTGCTACATACAATCATTTCGGTTTGTTCAGTTTGTTGTCGTGTAATCATTTTTTTTAAAAGTTCTTTAAGTTGAGTAATTGTCACCATGGATCTTTGGGGATATGTCAAATCAAAGGTTTACGAAAGGTAACCATTAATGAGTTTAAAAAAAATTTAGCGTTTGATTGCAAAACTCACCAAAGAGAACTGTGAGGCAATTGTTGCTTATTTTTTAGACATAAACTGGAAGTAATATTGAAACTGTTGACATTTATTTTTTGTATTTGTTTAAAAAGTAAAGTGTTTTTTAACCAATTTCAAAAAAGTGTTATTTATGAGACACCCGGTAGTATTTATAAAGACATTTGTATGAATCTATTGTATATTTTAATTTCATTTCTTTTAGATACCCTTACTACAATAGAAAAAAAGGATACGATTATATTTGAATTTTTATCTCGTAAGATATATATATATATTTGTTAGAGTTTTCACTTTTCTTTGGCTGCAAATTAAACATATAATTATTTTTATTATGGTCGCACAGCTATTGTTGTATACATGTATGTTGCACTATAACACGTTTTATTAATTAAACAATGTTTTTTGTGAGAATAACTTTTTGAATTCTACTTTTATTTGAGAATTTAAATAGAGATTTTCTAATTAAAATAATAATTATATTTGCCTCCACACGAACCTGTTCAGTGAGGCCTATTGAATATTGGAATTATAATATTTTTTTATAAACTTATAATAATAATTAAAGTAATAATAATAATAATAAAAATAGTCAGAATTTAAAATTGCTTATGCATAGGAAAAAAAATGTAATTACAAAATCAAACCCGAATTTTATTGAATATAATTATTATATAATTATATTATATAATATAATTATATATAATATAATATATATATATATATATATAATAAAGATAATATAATTATTCAATGTAACTATAATGATTCTATTATAGTAAGTTTTAATAAAATCGAATAATAATTTAATTTTTCATTACGAAAGTGATACACTTAGTGATGTATATAGTAATATTTAATGAGTGTTATTTTCAAAAATCAATATTGATTACGAAATTAATCGAAATGTTAATAATATAACTTATCAAAATAATGTTTTTTAGGCTTTTTCAAGAAAAACTCAAATTTTAAGAGATCTGAAAGTACAGAGAAAATATTTTACGGTAATTATCAATAATAAACTCAAGTGTATATAAAATATTAAATGCGAAATTATTAATATATACAACATTTTTGATAATACCTAAGTCACAAAATGATGAAACCAATACTTTGTGTTTTTTTAGTGGTAATTTGTAAATCCCTTAAGTCTTAAAGGTGATATTACATTATAAGTGACACACCCAGAAAAGTGGCTTTGAAACTAAAGCCCCCAAAAATTAATTTTATTCTATTGTTTATACATTATTTATAATAATTAGTAAAAAATGTATAATTTGCACAAAAAGATCATTAGTTTTTTTAAGTTTTAAACATAAAGAAAAAGAATTAGGTATTTATAAGACAAATAGAATATTTTGTTGGACCCCTCTAAAAAAAAAAACCTTGAGTGACTAACCTACCTGAAATATAACTACTTTAAATTCACGGTTAAAATTTCTAACAGTCTCTCAAAACAATTTAATGAATACCTTTAGAATAATTAGGATCCTTTATAAAGCTAAATCCAACAATATTTAACTAGAATCATATTTATAACTATTGCTACCTAATATAAATTAATATGTATTTAAGATTATGTATAAAGTAATTATTATTATTAATTATTTGAATTATTTATTGTGCCATGGTAGGGGCCCTTGTTTATTATTTTATTTTATTCATTATTATAATTGGATTTATTGACGAGGCATAAAATAAAAACAAATTAAGTCAACTGGCATAATATTATTATGATAATTTTTAGTACTATTAAAGATTTTTTTATAGTTTTTAAATTTTGGGAACTGATAGGGGCTATATATCTTAAGAGTCATAATAATAATAATAACTCGTTCATAATAGAAAAAACTTTGTTCTTAACATAATTTTAATAAAAATTTTCTTTATTTTTTTTATATATTTTTAATTCTTTTATAGATTACACAAGTAAGTACGCATTTGAAAACTATATTGTTTGATTTAATCTGAAAGTATGAGACATACATATAAAATATTAAACTTGTATGCACATTTTTCCTTAAGTTCTGCCTAGTAATTATTTAACAATAACTGCTGATGAAGAAATGGTTTGAAATTTTCATTTAGATTATCATATCATGGAGTTCTGACTTTTGGATAACCATCTTTAAACATATAAACAATTAACACCATTTGGTTTAAATCACAGATTCTATTCAAATTTCAGAAGAGGAAAGTTCATAATAGGTTTTTTTATTTCAATTTACCCCTCTCAAACTTGAACTCGAAGTCTTTACAGTATTTTTGAACAAACTATTCTATAAACATTCTATAGTCATTAGTTTTCTGTAATACCATTCCTCTAGTGTCAACATAATGATCAAAACGGGTTCATTCTTTGTTTACATTTTAGAATTTAAAAAACTAGAAGTAACTCCTGAGGACAGAGGTCACTGTTATGGTAAGTCACAAAAAAGATCTGTTATATTTGTTTTATAAATGTGTACAGCATTTTAGTACAATATTTCTGTGCACCTTTTTGAGAAATTAATTTGTTTATCAACTGTAAATTATAATAGATTTTATTATGCCAGTAATTAGGAGATGATTGTAATCTTAGGTATTCATATAAATTGATAAGTTTTTCAAAACTGTATATATTATGAATTGTTTTGATTTATTTTAATTTGAGATTACAGTTATATAATCAATTTTTATACACTAATAAAGAATATGAAATAAAATAAAAATAATCTAACGTTAAAAATTAATTGACACCTTGCGTATCATTGAATATTACTTAATAACTAGGCATCTTTACTAAACTTCCAACACAAAATTATATAAAATACTTTCATAATAGTTATGGTTTAATAGAGCAAAAAGTGTTGGAAATTTTTTAATGACAAAATATATATTCGAATATTTTTAACATTTAAGTATTTAATTATTTTCTATTAAGTAAATATTTTAACATCCAAAATCAATGGATACCTACTTAATCAAAATTATTTATTATATTATCAAATAACAAAGACGATGGTACTTATAACACTGACAATTTATATATATATTACGTAATTTTATTATCATTTTAGACTTAGTCCCACCAATGAGTGAGGTTGACTATACAGCAACAAAAATGGGTGATTATTTTTAATCCAAGTATTATTTCAAAATGAAATACATTTAAATTTGCTGCTTTTGATAAACTTACCATGCATACGCTTAGACAATACCACACATACGAATAATCCGATATAGGTCGGTACAGAATTAAAAGTATGAATGTTTAATATAGAATACTCAATAATATTTTAGACCATTATAGATTCATAGGCTATGTTTTTAACTGAACATTTTTCACGGACCAGATAATTACAATATACCTACGATAAAATAATTTATAAACAGATTAGGTACATTTTTTATTTAATCCTTAAACAAAATACATAATAGTACTGTGACAAAATAAATTTAAAAAAATAATAAAAATTTGTAAATAAAATAATTGCATTAAAGACTTGACAAATTTCATTATCTTTTAAAAATTCTAAGTTCAAACTACTTGTGTGTAGATTTATAAGAATTTAATTGTTAAATTAAATGAAAACCGTTTTTTTTTTACATTTGAATGTCTGAGAAATCATGACAAACAGTCATTAAACAATTATTTTCATGTAATTGTTATTTTTTTGTTTGAGTAACCATAAATTATTAAAACCAAAGATATTTCAATGAAATACAAATTAAACGGTTAAATTCATGGTATTGGTTGCCGAACACCCAAACACGTGTAACATTGTGAACCTATACCTATCTTTGAAATACAACAATTATAAAATACCTACAATTAATTGTGTTTTTATTTGATTCAGGTTACATAAGTAAGTGTATTTCAGAGTAATTAAAATGTGCACAGTCCACTACATTATTATCATATGATGTTTGAGTGTCATATAATATTAAAAATAATATATTAATATGTAGTAAATTTACATTATGTGAAATTAAAGTGGATTAAGAATATAACTCCGACAATAAAAATTTCTATTGAAAATCTTTAATTTGAAGTCTTTTTGTCCAATTAAAAATTTAAAACAAATAGTTGACACAAATCGTGATGTTCTTTGAATAAGTATCTTTTAGGGTATCCGGTTAATTAGCCGCGAACAATTGAACGCCAGTGAATTTATTGTGGGTAAAATTAGTCACCTCATTAATACAATATGTATCACATTTATATTTTAGAACCATTTTAAAATGCCAATTATGTGAATTATGATTATCAATTATAAACTTATCATTGTTATGTATTGGTTTTTTCACAATTACACAGCTCTTGTCGAAATTCTCTTGGCGTGGCAATAAATGCCTATGTGCTAGGTGATTAAATTTCATACAAAAATGCCATTTTACCTTTGTCAATGGTTGTATTGTGATATCTATATAGTGTGTCAAGTTTCTTGGGGCTTAGTGTTTTTACTTTTTATTATATAATGATGGAATTTATAAAAAGCAAAAATGGAAAAAATTAACTTATTTTAAAAATAATACTATAAATATTAGATAATATAATAGTTAGTTGATACATTTTAAACATTTTTTTTTGTAATTGTACCCACAGTCAATTCTCCGAGATCCATTTTAGACTTGTAGAATACGATTTCCAAATAAGTATTGGATGATTAATCCAAACTAACCTTAGGGTTTCGTCCATTTTATTCAACAATTTTATTATATTTGGTATATCATAGGCCTGATTAAAACATTTTACATAAATCTTATTAAATTTTACATTAATCGTTCAAAATATCTTCTTTTTTTTTTTTATTTTTTAAAAATCTTTTATTATTTTATATTTACAATCTATACAAAATAGTACAATAAGCAAATGTTTGGTGGTTGTTGATAAAGGGGGGGGGGTAAGAAGCGGGATAGGAGTTTCGCATTCGAAACACCTGTACATGAGCGGCTATGGGGGTAATATTTTATTTACACGTTATTTAAATTTAATTTAGTAAGTTTCTGGGCCAGTTTCGTTTGAGGCGTCTGGTTGGATTCTCTGGGAGGTTGTTGGTAAAAAGCTCTGCAATAAGGCTGTTGGGGTGGTGTTCTGTTTTGGAGTGGATGCATGAGTAGTATCTGGCTGCTGTTTGACTGACTGTTGAGATTCCCAAGTCGTCATGCAGACACATTAGTGACGTACCATGGGGCACCTGTAACAATTCTTAAACAAATAGCTTGGAAAGCTTGAATTGTTCTTGTATTAGTTGGTTTGGCGGCTCCCCAGAGAGCAATACCGTAGGACCAGATTGGTTGCAGTAGGCTTTTGTATAGCAGTAAGCGGTTTGAGATATTCATTTTCGATTTCAGGAGAGGTCTGAGAAATCAAAATATCTAGAACATGTATTTTTATAAAACAATTTAAAATCTGAGAATAATTGTAGGAAATTAAAACCTCTTCTCCTTGAATAATTTGTTTATCAATACAGTGTTAATATTTTACATTCATACTTATAACTTTTTCATTTATTTTTTTAGTATTTCCTACAGAACATGACAGTGATTTTAAAATGTTGATGATAAGAAGAAGTCAATTAAGTAAGTTTATAAATAGTGTAATGATCACATTTTGTACAGTCATTATTTAATCTGTAAATAGAGATATTTGAACAAAAATACATAAACAATCGTTTCATTATAAGATTGTTCATTAGTTAAGATTGTAAAACTATTACCTACCCTTAAAATTTGATATTACAGTTGTTCACTTAGAACAAGATTATAGGTAGTTTTTGTTTGTTTTAAGTACCTAGTAATGAAAATTGTATTTTGTACTTAAATTAAAAATAATGTTTTCATAAGAATTAGTTATTGGTATTGAAATCCAATCTTACAGACGAATCATTTTGAATTATATGATACTATGAGGTTAATTTTTCTCCCTCCTGTGGGATTTGTGGGAAGCTATAAGGGGAAGCAATATAACTCAAAAATAGTCTACTCAATATCCCTTAATAAATAACTAACAAGAGCTCACTAAATACAATAAGAATTAATTAATTTATGTGTTTTAATGTTTTGTGTAGTTTCAATCTTACGTAAGTAAAAAATTAATTTATTAGCATCAAATTTAATGTTTGAACTAGGTAGGCAAGTATTTTTTGGGAGAATTATATTAATTTTACTCCTGCACTTATTAATCATATTTGATAGAATATTTACATTTTTGGATACTGAATTCATATCTGAATTAAATTTATTAAAATTACTTATCTACTGTTTTCAAACTACTTATATTTTATATATAATATAGTATACTATGGTGAGTATTTTTTATATTTAAATTTATTTTTGTATTCAAAATAGTGAAAATTGTTTGTTTATTTTATACACGTAATTAAAAATATATATTAAAGATTTATCACATAAATTGTTTAATATAAAAGAGAAAAGAGTGAGGATAAAATAACACACTATCTTATTAATGATTTTTACTCTTTTCTATTTTTCTTTTGTGGTTTTTAATGTCTTTTATCATTTATTATCAAATTATATATATATATTCTTTTTACATTAAATAATTCGTTTTATTTTTCTACATAATCTATATAAATAATGAAGTATATGTATATAAGTTACAATACCTTTCTGCGCAATACAACTAAATACAACTGTATACTTACATGTATACATGTATACTGTATACATAGTTATACATGGTAAAAAAGTTTTAATAATTTTTGTTCTTATTTATAGATAAATTGCTAGGAGATAACAACAAAGAGTTTTTTTCTAAGTTATTAATAAAAAATGGTATGGCTCAAGTTTTCATTAATATATTATAAAATTATATATTATGACATTTGTAATAAGAACTACTCCAAAATATTAAGTTCTTATTTTGATGTAACAACATTATAATACTTTTAATCATTTTAAATTGAGAGAGGAATGTATTGGATTTTTTAATGTCTGCTATCACGTTTTTGACTAAAAGAATTGGTTCAATTTTCAACTTCAAGGAAGTTTTTTGATAACAATTATTGTATAATAATTTATTATATTTATACATCTGAATGTTTTGGTGATTTACAGAGCATCCTTTTTACTTTAACTTTATAACTGATTGTATAATTTTATTTACAGATATAACCGAAGTCGATTTTAAAAACTTGAAAAGATGTATGTGTTTTATCTAATAATATTTCAAATTATAAAAATTATTTGCATTTATTTTAATATAATATAGGTACCATTAATTTAATTAATCTTAAATAATTATAAGCTTGCTAGTATCGTGTATCTATGTAAATACCGTAATTAAAGATACATTTTAATATCTATAATACATATATAGTAAATTTTCAATCATGGTAGATGACCTGGTCATCATGACCATATTGTACATATGCACCCATATTTCTAAATATTTTCCAAATTTAATAACCTTTTCTAAACCCTTTATTACCAAACAATAGGCATTTCTTTTTAAAAATCATAAAAATGTTATATACATAATATGTATTTTAACGATTGAATAAAATTACAAACATTTTTTGTCATACTCTATGAATTCTTTTATACATATCGTAATGCTCATTTTTCATGGGATAAACTAGGAGAATAAAATTCATATTTTATGTGGAGGGGTGAGACCCGTGATTGATTACTTAAAAAAAGTTTTAACTACTTATTCAAAACATTGATATTTAAAATAAGTAGATGTATAGATTGTTTTCAATACAATAAAAATTTAATTAAAATTTGTATTTATTTATAATTCGTTATTTTTTTGAGGTAACATGTTTATTTTTAAATAAAATTATTGATATTTGATTCAAAGAATACTGTTAAATATAATTAAAAAAATTGTTCTAAAAACGATAAATATTTTTTGAAATATAACACTTAATCAATAGTTATTTTAATTAACTACAGAAAGAATATTATTAGGTACCTACCCAGAATTAATACAACATTATCTGAGAACTGAGCCAAATTAATTTGTTTTGCTTAGTTCTTTTCAATTTGTTTACAGAATATCATGTTATTGAATAATTTTTTATATTATTGCTAAAATCACTTAGGTATATTATCTTTAAATACTAATTTTACTTGTCACCAATAGAATTAATTAACTTATTATTATTATTTTTTTTTAATTAAAAATAATTTTGTTTTCAGGGCGTGCAATTGAATATGAACATGACTATAAAACGTATGCGATGAGATTAAAACTTAGAGGTAAATTGCATTGAAAATTTTGAATATCAATTATTTATATTGTATTGTGTAATATTTTTATATGTAAACAGTGAATGGTTAATACTAATCAGAAACTAGAAAGGTTCAGGTTTTACTTCGTATTCAATTTTTAATCTATTATGTTAAGTTAATAAAAAAATTTAAATAACTACAATATGTTGGATAAAATGTTAATGTTTATAATAATAATAATAATCATGTCTAAATAAACTATAATGTATACTATGAATTTGAAATAGTACGTTTCAATCAAAATTACGGATATACTTCAAACTGAAATTTGGTTTTATACTGGTTAGGTCTCAAATAACCAATGATCAGTTTTAACTGTCATTTTTCATTGAACAGTTTGAACTGACAGTCAAAACTAATTGTTTGTGGATTACTAGGCAATAAGTGTAGATTTAGATAAATATTACACCAAAAAATGTATAGAAAAATAATTACCTAACATATTCATGAAAAGTTTTTATTGCCATTGATTGAGTTTTACTTTTACGTCATCAATACTTCATGATATAAAAATTACTGAAACAAATTTTTGTTTTTACCATTTTATTATGTTAAATGTAAATTAGTTGGTCATTGTTTCTTGGTTTTCAGGTTTATATGCATTGCCTATGAGTCTATGGAAAATAGAACGAACCAATTATTCAAAGTGTAAGTAAAATGTTTAATAAATATATTATTAAATATAATTTATATGAATGTAAACGTACTCATTCATTTTTTTGAGCAAGAAATAATATGAAAGAATGCATTATTACTTAATGTACAAGTACAGTAATGAAATGATTTTTTATATTTCAGTAAAAACCACCATCGAATCAGAATACAACACTATCGGTCAATCGAATATATAATAGATGAAGACATAATGGAAATGATATAACATTAAATGTTACAATAATTAATTTAACTATTATATTTGTGCTAAAATTACTGTTTTATAATTTATTACTTTTAGTTACTTCTTTTAGAAAAAACATAACATAACTCAATTATAGTTATCTTTATTTCAAGAATATAAAAAAACAACATTTGAAAATTATATTTAAAAACTAAATGTCTACTGTTTTACTTTTAACTGCATTTATGGCAATTGAAACGGAGAGAAAAAGAAACCAGTGAGTCACCATTGGCAGTGACCAATGCTCAACGACGAGCCAACAAAAAAGAATTAATACCAAATGTGAACAAATCAATATCTTTTGTAATACAATTACTGCATTTTTATTCTAAATACACTCAGTGGCGTAGATATAATTTTTTCTGGGGGGGGGGGGGGGTGTTTAAAAGTAAATTCATAATAAGAGGTATTATTATTATGTCCCGAAAATTATTTTGTTACTCAATTTTTATTATATACCTAATCATAGCAAAATGAAAATATCATTTTACTTTAATATGTAGGTACATACTAAATAAATATCATTAAAAAAAATAATATCTGGGAAGGGGGTAGAAACCCCTTACAGCACCACCGCCCGTAACAACGCCACTGAATACATTTAAACAGGAATAGTAATATAAAATTATTGTATATGTTACATGATCTATAATCACATAAATGCTTTCTGTTTTTAGAAATTGAGTAATAATCCAAGACAGATTTTTAAAATAGAGTTCCTGTCGTCGCGCGTTGCGGACAGAACCCTGGATACCGCGGTCGCGGTCGTCCGTCTGGAGGTCGTTTAAAAAAACAAATCACTTTCCATGAATTCGTGAATAATTCTCATAGGCTTGTTCGTTTCAACCGTTTTAACGGCCGACGTGGGGATTTCCTTTCCGTTGTCCCTTCAGTCTTCGTCGGTTCGCGAGTATGTGGTGGGCTCCTCCGAACGGGTCCGTGTTTCGAGATTTTATGCCGACCGCCATAAACTCGTTTCACGTTTTCTAAATTTTGTTTCGCATCGATGGTAATAGTATTTATCGACGAATAATCGCACGTCTCACGGCGGTCGCGTGGGCGCAACCAAATTATTTCGTCGCTAAAACACTACCGTACCAACGATATCCGGTGTTTAACGTATTTTTCGTATCGTATCGCCGCTGTCGCGTCCGGTGCGCGATCCATTACGCGAGTGTAATGGCCGTCGCCTTCGGATTTTCAACGATTCCGTTGAGGCTCGGACGACGTCTAATCCAAGCCGGTAAAGGCTTCGAGTGTGCGTTTTTTGACGTCGTCGTCGTTTCGTATCGTATTCGCCGTTTGTACTCTCGATATTCGGTGTTTAGCATATTTTTCGTTATTTTTCGCTGTGCGCCGCCGCCGTTCGCCAAAACGGCTTGTGAATTTTACCGTCCGCCAAAAACAATCGAATTATTATGGTAATATCGTGGTTCGCGCGAGTAGTGAATCGTTCCGTGGTGTTTTTATTCGAGTGTACCAGCACGAAATACGTTGTGAAATGTTTCGGACCCACCTTATGAAAACGGTCGTCAATGGATTCGACGACGGCCCGAGGTTAGTGATAGATAATATATTATAATATTATATCGATGTAAATTTATAACTACGACCCACCGACGCGTTATGCAAAACTTATTATTATTATATGTATATTATTATTAAACCACCGTTACACAACGCGCGTTGGAACTGATAAATTGCGAGTATAGTAGTAGTGAATTCGACGGCCACTCGGTAGAGCGAATGAGGAATGCGACGCTAGGTCTATATTAGCGTGACCGTGTGGCCGCCGTGACGGGACGACGTGGTCGCGCTCCGCGGACGGAACTCCGGATACCGCGGTAACGATTCTCGGTAAACAAAAAACCGTTACGAAAAAAACCACTTTCCATGATTCGTGAATAATTCTCATTGGCTATTCGTTTTTTTAACCGTTTCGGCCGACGCGGGGGACGCTGGGATTACCCTTCCGCCATTGCTTCAGTCTTCGGTTCGCGTTTATGTGGTGGGCTTCTCCGAACGGGTCCGTGTTTCGAGATTTTTATGCCGACCGCCATAGTCTCGTTTCACAGTTTCTAAATTTCTTTTCGCGACGATGGTAATAGTATTTATCGACGAATAATCGCACGTCTCACGGCGGTCGCGTGGGCGCAACCAAATTATTTCGTCGCTAAAATATTACCGTACCATCGATATTCGGTGTTCAGCGTATTTTTCGTATCGTATCGCCGCCGCCGTCGCGTCCGGTGCGCGATACATTACGCGAGTGTAATGGCCGTCGCCTTCGGATTTTTAACGATTCCGTCGAGGCTCGAACGACGTCCAATCTAAGCCGGTAAAGGCTTCGAATGTGCGTTTTTTTACGTCGTCGTCGTCGTTTCGTATCGTATCGCCGCCACCACCGTCGCGTCCGGTGCGGTGCGCCGTTCGCCAAAACGGTTTGTACATTTTACCGTCCGCCAAAACGGTTTGTGAATTAGGCCGTCCGCCATTTTGTTTTTGGTGTTTTGTGAGTCACGGCCACAACTCGGATGGTAAAAATATAACACTTTTTTTTTCGTTTCGTTTCGATTTGTGCGTGTGTAAAGAATTCGCGATCACTTAAGCGGGCCAGCCTCGATAGGTGCATCACATTCGTTCAATATTGTATTGCGATGGCGGCGCCTCAAACAAGCCAATATTTGAGGTAAAGTTTATTATTATAATAATAATATGATTCATTTGAATATATTCTAACAGCCAACTTATTTACATATGTCTCGGTCGTGCCAACGAGGCAATATATTATTATTATTTAAGTACACGATTATTGAAATATTATTAGTATATTACACTGAATAATTACTATTCCATTTACCTGTTATTGAAACATTATCATCATGATATTTACCGTATTGTATTATCCGTGTGTAACGTTACATCGTGGACGAAAAAATAGTAAAGGTTTTATTTATTTTTTTAATTACAATGCGCGCGTATACTTAGTGGCACAACTAGGCTAAATGGGCCCTACTGCCCTAGTGTAATTTGAAGAAAGGGCCCTATAATTTATGTTTTTTACAATAATATACAATTAGTAATGAAATTAAACATAGAATAGTGTTCGTTCATAAACTATTGAGTAGCAAATCTAGTTCTTTTCAGGTGAAAAACAATAATATCTGGTCTATAAGGCGTCAATATGATAAAATACATCTTTTAATAATATGATTGCTCTTAATATCTTCTTCGAAATGTATTCTGTTTGTTGGATAATTATCATACATATTAAAACTTAATAATAAGAAGTAAACAATAATTAATCACCAATATAATAGGTACTTATATATTAAAATAGATACCTATTCATTTACTATTCAATATAACTAAAGATAAATATATAATTAGTAATTACATTATACTTTTAACTGTCATTGTTTATTAATAATATTATTTAACCCAGCCTATATTTATTTAATCCAGACTTGCACTTAAGTAAAAATTGGGTTGTAAATATTAACATATTATATACTAAAATTATTATTATTTTAAATAGTAAAAAATAAAAAGAACAATTTCATAGGTAAATAGAAACTCATAAATAAATAAAAAATAAAATAATTTTATATATTAAGTATTTAATTAAATTTAAAACAATCTAGTGTATTCAAAATAAACAATGTAGGAAAAATATATAGGTAATAAAATAAAAAAGTGGCCTGAAGTATTAAAGTTTTGGTTTGTAATATACAGTAATACACAGTTTAGATTTTTCAAAAATTATTGTTTTATTATGTATGTATTTTACATTGTTAATTGTGTATATATTAGTCATTTTTATTTAATATTTATTTTACTAATTCATTATATATCAACAATATAAAAAAATATAATGTATTTTAATTAATTTACCTGAAGTAGAATCATGTATGTCCAATAAATTATGAATTTGAATCTCAGGTTTAGGTATCAGGAGTAATTCATCATTAAATTTGAAACATTTAATTCTAAATCTTGAGATAGGGTACATCAATATAAAAATAACTAACTAGGTATTAATACAACATTTAGCTGTACAATTACATTATTATTAATTGACATCATTTTTAAAAAAATTTTAGGCATTTATTAATAAGCTTACCTGCAGTAGAGCCATGAATATTTTCTTCGTTATCAATTTGAGACATAGATGACTGAAGTACTTCATCATTTGAGACATTTAATTCTGAATCTTTAGAAACATCTATAAAATAAATACATACATATTAATACAAGTAATACATCATACAATTTAGCAAAACAATTATTACATTATTATCTTAGTTGTGCCACTGTAGGTAATACAAATAGTCTGAAAAAATTGCCGTGACAAAGGTGTTGTATGTGAAAGTTCAGTTAGGTCTACATAAGTGAGTGTTTATGTTTCTTGTCTGTGCACATGCTGAGAGGAGCTGCCTTATATTGGTTAATTTCAATAGTAATTGAGGAAATAAAATATGGTAATATATATGTATAATACATTTATGATGGTCACCTCATTGCATCCACCCTACACTTTTTTGTGTTGTGCCTCCACAGGACAGCTGGGAGGTCACATGTATGTGAAGAAAAATTTGAATAAAGGAGAGATTTAATTGAATATAATGTTAACGGAGGGTTGTTATTCATACAATAAGAGATATGGGCTGCTAAAGAGTAAAATGAAACACAGTTAATTTTATTTCATTTATATTGATGTTTTTAACGTTTTAATATTGATATTTATTTGGTGGATTGTAATAGGTGTTACAGTTTTTTTTTTATTAATTCTAATCTAAATAACATTCTTTTTTTTTTTAGTGGTAATTCAAACGAAAAGAAGGTTATATACCTACTTTCTTACATTAATTGATCCTTATTTTATGCTTAACTTGTCGTGGACCTTGTGGGGATGCACGACGCACTATTTAAATAATTAGATAGTCAAGTTGTAATGCGAACAAACTGTTTATTGTGATCAGCCCGTGTCGGGGTTAGATAATAATAACTCTCCGACTAATAGCCTCCGCCCCATGGTACGTAACAAATGAAACCCTACACAATGATTTAAGAATTCCAACAGTTAACCAACTATCTAAATTATACTATAATAGATTTCACTCCAAATTGCAACACCATCCCAATCCTTTAGTCACTCACCTAGCATCACGTACTCTTCCAGACAACCCACGTCGCCGACTTAAAAGAAATTGGTGCCGTGACCTATTAAATTAATGAACAAAAAATAAAAAAATTACTAGAGGGTACCATCACTGGATGATTTCCCTCATCATGTGCCTCATGTGTATTTTATATGTATATAGTGTTATATCAATTATCTATTTTACTTATTATGTCATGTAACACAGATTGTAAATTTTCTAAATAATATAAAAAAAAAAAAAAAAAGATAATAATAATAATAATAATAATAATGAATCACGATTATAAAAATGAACAGTATTATATAAAAAAAAGTGTATCGTGAAGTCGCGTTCGGTGTGTGTTTCGTACAGTGTATCGTCAGTGACGGTGTCTAGGCGATGACAAAGAACTAAGAAGGCAAGGTATCGCGCCTCGGCCTTTGCCAATGGCGGTGCCGATGTCCCCCGCTCCTCCAGCAGGTGCGGGGTACGGGGGAATCGGTATCGCGGTCCGCGGACTGCTGGCTGACAGATAAGTCACGCGGTCGGCGGCGTACGTTCTGGGGAACTACGGCCGCCGGGTCCACGTCAAACTTAGGGCCCCTTCACACGAAGCCACTCGGCAGCGCTGCTGTTGGAAAAACATTAGTTTATATGGATGGTTTCACACACGACCACGGCCACTGTTTAGAAGCGCCACAGACGGTGTGAGTAGTTGACTTCGCCGCAGAACGCGACGTCTAAGTCGCGCTTCTCGTGATAGAACGTATATTTAGATTGGGGGTTTCACACGTGACTGCAATCGCGCGACTATTTTTGCAGCTCGTTGGTAGCGCGTTATAGTCGGGAGCACGAAAAATGAGCGTTGTCCCCCGCGACCCGTTGTTCGTACCCACTCTTGTAGCCATTGGTTCCCAACTTTGTACCGTCACGCTGCCGTTACGTATCGTATTCACGGGCACGAATAATGAGCGGTAACCGCACAGTTGTACAGTCGTGCGTGCAACGTTTTTATAAATTGTGAATATTTTTATTCGATTAACCGTTTTTTTTTTATATATAAAATGTCGTTTAATGATCGTGACACTCATAGCCAGAGCAAAAAAATAATTTATAATTTTTATAATTTTATTAAAATGCTTTCGGAAATAAAAGATTTGACACCAGACTTTTTCAAAAGTAGCCAAAAAGTCACTGCTGAAGCTTGTGGCGTTTCATATATAACGGTGAGGCGTATATGTCTAGAAGCCAAAAACTCTACAGAGCAGGATGTTGAGGAAAGACCTTCTTTTAAATCGCCACGAAAATTATATAAGCGTAAAAAGAAATGTACAGAAGTGGATGACTTTGATGCTGACATAGTTCGCCGAACGGTACATTCGTTTTACGATAAAGGTGAATATCCAACTGCTTTATTAATCTTAAACGAACTTAAAAAAAAAATGCCAAATTATGAGGGATCCGTTTGGTCAGTCAGAAGGTTATTAAAAAAATTGAATTTTTCATTTAAAAAATGTAATGATGGTCGAAAAGTGCTATTGGAACGAAATGATATTGTTGCTTTACGTTGTAAATTTTTACGTAAGATTTGTACACTTCGACAAATGAAAGATTGTCGACCAGTGATTTACCTAGATGAAACCTGGGTAAATCAGAATCATTCACGGTCCTATATTTGGCAAAATAACGAAGGAACAGAAGGGTTAAAAGTACCAATCGGTAAAGGAGGTCGTCTAATTATTACACACGCTGGGTCATCTCAATACGGGTTCATAGAAGGGTCAAAATTAGTTTTTAAATGTCAAGCGCCTAACTGTGTTACAAATATACACACGCCTACTGACGGGTTAAATACTAATTATAAGGGCATCTGATTCTAAGGTTTTTTTTTTAAAAAAAATTCATAATTTTTAACAGCATTAAATTCTAAGTTTTTATAGCAATCTCTGTTGAGACATCATTAAACTAAATAAATTGGTTGCCATTTTCCATATACCCATGGTCTATCTATATTCTATAGTATATTTAATCTATGCATATGACAATCAACACATGTTTGTACATTTGTACCATATGTTTTAAAATTTGAAACCGAATGACTTTAAGACAAAAAAATTGGTTTGTTCAGATGTTTTAATTTTATGAAAAACTAAACGCCTTACATAAAGTTGTACGGAACACTAAAATGTAAAGTGAAAATGGTTTACGATCATTTTATACTATTTATTGTGAAATAGCGTACAAATATTAAACCATAAAATGAATAATATATTTAATATTTTTATCATATGTTTGGCAAACATATCTCTTGTCTATTCAAATTCAAATTGTCGTAAGTACCTATACTGTTTTCGGATTGAAACTAAAATTATTAGAAGAAAAAAAGTTAAATTAGGAATACCTAATTTAATTTAGAGAAAAAGTATAGGAAAAATTTAAAATTAAGGAATTATTAAGGTAATATTGGATTAATTAGGTTTTTAGCTGCCTAATATTAATCATTTCTACAAATTATGATCTTAGTCAACATTGGGTATAGTAAAATATTTTAAATATATTTAACTTTGAGATACTTATAAAAATAATAATTGAATACTTCTATTTACCCAATGATGTATAGTTTAAAAAAAATAATTTTGCACATTATCTTTCTTTATAAAGTAATTACTTTTCAAAAGTCTTTCGATGAATAAAATATAATGTTTGTTTATGGTTTTATGAGACAGCAATCATTCGATTATGTTGTAACAGTAATTTAAGTAATATTTATATTTATAAATTTATAATCAATGGTAATATGTAATTCGATCTTTTTTTGTTAGTGCCGAAAAAACGTAATGACTATGAGTTCTATGTAACAAAATTAAACTGTAAGTATTTTTTTAAAACTTTTTTCTCATCTCAGTTGTACTCCACAACAATTATGTATTTATTCTAACCATGTTTAGTACTTGGGATTATTTTAAACTCTACTTTTATTATAGATATTTAAAATGTTATTTTAGTATTTAAAAAGTGATCTATTATTGTACTTAATTTGTAAGGATTACCAAATTAATTAAGTCTACCTTACCTAACCTAAATATACAATTTTTCGATAAGTACATTCAATTAATTTCATGTATTTGAAGTTTTTTAAGGTAAAATATTGGTATATAGTTTGGGATTCCTTAATTTTTCTAATTAGAAGTTGAGTCCAAAATTTATAAATACACAATTTATATACACAGGTATAATACACTAGTTGGATACCAAATTTTACAATATTTCGATTTTGAATGGCAATAAACGATGAAAAGAAGACATTTTTTTTTCTATTTTGATACTGAAAAATATAAATATATAATTATAAATTTTCTTTTATTTATAGGTTTAAAATATGAAAATTTTAATTTGTCACTAAACACATTAGATTACTTGCCTACTTCCTTTTTCATTGTCACGACTGATCTTCTCTTATAAGTAGGCCCGGATTTATTTGCTCTAAAAATCTTAGAAATATGTTCTTTAAAATATGCATATGTACTATTATTTTGTAGAAATATACTATTTAAAAAACAAAATACTTATGCAAATAAATGTTTGCTTATTTTTATGATTTTTAATATGGATAGTGTTTACACAAAAGTTTTCTTTATTTACATACAAATTTTTTTTTTTATTATTATTCTTAAGATTTTCACATTTAATTTTCTATGGTATTTTCAATCTGAAAAACAATGTAGAAAATATTTTTTAAAATTTAATTTATTTAGTTACTATGTGCTTAAAACTAGATAATGAGTTAAATCTATTATTAAGTATAAATCAATAATACTATATATTCTAGATATACTATATATGTATATTCTAGAATTATAATCGACATATTCCACTACTTACCTATAAATATAGCAGCTACTAGGGCTATACAATAATTATTATTATATAATATAGTTAATTAGTATAGATTTACATTCAGTATTACTCATTCGTATATTGTATTTATCTTTAAAATTCTTTGTACATAAAATTCTGGATCCAATACGGACCTCAGTACACCACAGTGGGACTTAAAACTACAAAATCTACTATGCTATCTGTCATAGATAAACTAGGTAATCGGCGCCCACTGTGTTACATTACGTATAACAAATATTTTTATAATTATATAAAATAACAGTTTGCTTTGAGTTGGTTTCATGCTGATGTTATCATTATTTATGCAACAGTTTTATCTCATACAATCAATTATATAAATAAATAAAAATGATCTGATATGAAATGATTTTTATTTAAACTTTATAGGTTCTGATAAAAAATTAAGTCCTGATGAATTTTATGATACAGTGTATTCTAGTGAGTTCTTTTTCATATATACATGGTTATATATAAATAATGGTTTTTATTAACTATTCTTAATAAATTAATGTAATTAAAATTTATTTTAATCCATCTGTTTAGATTTTAAATTTCTCGGTGAGTATTTATTTTTTTATAGTTTTACAGCAGTAATGTTGGTTTGACAAGTTTTTGAATTGTAAAAACAAGGCATGTTGAACCAATAGATTTTTAAGAAATTTATTAAAAACTAAAAACAAAAGAATTAATTTAATTATTTTAATATATAGAAATAAACAGTTGAACACAGTTTTGTTTTTGATACATTTTAAAATATAAATTATAATTATGTTTAAATTTTTTTCAGCATTGCCTAATATTGATGGAAATAACTCTATGGAAATAAACGATGATTACAACAGTTATATTAATGATCTAAACAAATATTGTAAATAATTTAAAGTTATTTAAAAAACACAAATACAGAACCTACACCTACTTTTATAAACAAAAATAATAACAAAATATAATTTATTAATACGATTATTAATATTATAGGACGTAGAATGAAATATCATCCATATTTCTATGTGTTATTTATATTAAATAATATAATAATATATATTTCATTGATTGTTTATTAAATACTACAAATATTGAAATATTTATATTATAATTATTATATAACTATAATAACTATTATAACTATAATTCTATAATTATTAATTTATGTTATCACTCGCATTACAATGTCTTGAAAATTATTTAATAACTAAAAGAGTTTATTTGTTATATAATATTTAGGTGACAAATATTATAAATCAAGAGATGAATTTCGTGAGTTGATTGAGCTGAAATGATAATATATTATTCAAATATTATTAATTCTTATACTTAACCATATATATTTGTATATTAGAGACAAATAACCAATAAAAACTTTATCATTATGCATGAACTCCATGAACATATTAATTTTTTTATGTTTTTAATAAAACGGAATTTCAATAATTTGAAATTATGGAATTGGATGCGATAATAAATAATATCAAAGTTTCAAAAACATTGAATAGGTACAATGTAACATTTCTGGAAGAATTTTTCCCGTCAGTTTATTGATCACTTTAATTAGTTAGTCGAAGCTAAAATTAAATTGCATAATTGGGTGTTAATTCATTGAGCTATAAAATATAAATGTTATTTACATAGTAAAAATATTTTAAAATAATTATTAGTTCACTCATAGCTTTCCTCTTGAGCTAATAAGCACAACCATTGGTCTTAAATGCAGGTAAACATTTATATATACCTCATTAGGTGAACTGAAATTGGAATAAATATTAACCGCATTAGAAGAACAATAATTATGAATAATATACCTATATGAAACCATGGCTCATACATTTTATTTTCAGATAGAGAAGTTTCAATAGTAAATTTTGAATTATTGATGGATAAATTTATCGAATGTAAGTTATAAATTAGTAATCTTTGTAAAAACTATGAAAAAATAAATAAATATTTCTTCATGTGATCTCACAACCAATGTTGAATGTTTTTTTTTTTTAATTATTAAAATATTAATGAAAAAAAAATATCCTTTTGTAATAATTATTATATATTTTACAGGCTTTGAAAAACCAATAAGTAAAGTTTATAAACGATAACATTTAAATTGTAATTTGTTTTATCTAAAATATATGCTTGAACAAGTGTCACCAATTTATTATATGTAATTAAGCAATATTGCAATTTGTCGTATTGTATAATTTTATATGGTCATATTTTTTTTTTGGAAACTATCTCAGTGTAATTATTAATAGTCATTAATAATTACATTTTTATAATAAGGTTAACAAAATTTTTAATATTTGGGTTCAAGTTAATAAACTGTATTGTCAGTAAATGATATATGTATGAATATCGTTTTCAGATGGGATAAAATTAGAAAATTTAAGAATGTGTACAGGTAAGTTATTTATTAACGCTGCAGAGATAAGCGTTTTAATAAAATTTACCCAATTGAATAATTATTCAACTAAGAATATTAAAAATGATAGTTATAGTATTTTGGTTTATTTATTATTATAGAGTCTGAACAAGCAAACAACTGTTTTTTTTATATAAATTTCTATATAGGTGCTAGTTGTGCACTTTGTAGCACAACCATCAAACACTTTAATGATATATTAAATCGGTTCTGTACTTCTATGCTATAATATAAAAATAATCGTTTATATTTTTCAGCTCGATACTTTATCATAAAAGAAAAAAAAATAGGTGAGCTCAAATAACTTTTAAAGAAAGATTGCAGGTTTTTATTATTATTAATTTATTTTATTTTAGAATACCATTACAGAACGATTGACAACTTTAAAATGGAAGTAGATGATCCCAAAAAACTTGGTAAGCAATATCTTTCTATTGAACAATCAATACTTCAAAATTTATTTGTAACGGTGTTGGTTTCAATTTTAAATATTAATTATAGTCATGCTGAGTATTTTAATTGTGCTTTAAATTAATCAAAGAAAATAATCATAAGTGTATGATAGGTATTACTTAATTTCGGTTTTTTTTGGTCTGTGAAAAAATAGCTTTATGTTTTCAGGTCCTCAGATAAAATTGTCTATAATTGAAGAAATCAATAAATGTTTGAGTAAGTTTGTGTAAAGAGAAAACTTAAAACAAACATTAATATGCCAATCAAAATTACCCAATCTATTATGTTAGTAAAATTGATAGCTGTGTCTATCCCAAGCTATCGAGATAATTACTGGTTACTTAGATAGTTTGTCTTTTTGATTTTTATCTTAAACGTACAATAAATAATCAAACAAAATATTACTCTTTGTTAGAATAAGACGTGAAATATTTATTTTTTTTACCAGATAGTCAGTTAATGTTACTTTCTAAGGAGCAAAAAATACTTTTACACATGTGTATAAGTAAGTTTTTTTCATAACTCTTTTTATTAGTGGTAAGTATAAAGTGTATGAATTAATTTTAGTATCATTTCAATTCTAAACCAATTGATGGAAATAAATAGATTCATTAACACAATTTATATTTTAAATGTGTGATATTTTTCTTTGCTGTAATTTCGTTTGGTATGTGTGACACAATATCGTCTATGGCTCTATGCAATGTAAAATAATATACCTATTTATCACTATCATATGTTGAAAATATATTCCTAACTAAGTTAAGATAAGGTTTAGGACTTCGAATTTATAATTTTAAAAATACTCATATATGTGCTTTAATATTACTTAAAAACTCTATGTTAAGTATGTTATTAAAATAAAAAAATACATTTTTTGTGTACATAAATAGGTATTTAGGTACATATGAAATTTTGTTTGATTTAAAAGGCTACCAAAATTAAAATTACTATTTTTTAAAAAAATGTTCTAAAAAAAAAAATAAATAATGAATAATAATTACCAAAAGTTTATATAATATACATTTAATAAGTTTTTGATAATTTCACAAAAAGATAATCTATTTTTCAGCCAAATACACTAAAAAATTAATGGAAGAAAAAAATAAAGGTCAAGGTAATTTACTTTTGGATAATAAATTACTCATGTCAAATAAAATGCAATAAAATGATATACCATCAACCTTCCTTAGGTAATTTGCGTTTATATCAAATATAATGTTAAATTAATTTTACGTGTTTAGATGCATTCAAAAATGTTGTGTTAGAAGAAACAATTATGACAACGGGTAATATATTTGAATAAAATATACTTATTTTTACTCGCAATAAAGGATATATTTATCATTAAATTTTCGTTAATTATAGGTATGCACTAATGCACTATATGGGAGTTTTAATTTAAATGTTATAGATTGAAATTTAATCAAATTCTAAAGAGAGCTAACATTTTATTTAACTAAAGCTTACATCTAAACGGACAAGAATTAACATTAAAAATTGATGAAATATAAAGAAAAGATTAATTTATTATTTTGTTTTTTACCATGCTAAATAAAGTGGAGAATGCAGAAAGTAATGTACCCATACAAAGCAAACGTCATTCTTTAATTAAGAGATAACTTAAATCATTTTTATATAAATTACTTCAAAATTCAGTGGTCTTAAAATACGAGTATATACTGCCACTCCATTATATAGTCATTCCTATTAGACTGAGGTATGAATTTTCCACTTGTGAAACTAAAAAAAGAAATGTTTAATTTAAATTATATACCTATATAAACATGATTAATAAGAAATATAAGACTTCTCTCATTAAATTTGTAAAGTTAAACAGCGATCTCCCATATTCTTATTGTAACTACTCGTATATGTAACAGATTGTTGATATTTTGTCTAAAATAAAATATAAACTTATTGACATAATTAAATCATTTACTTTAGAAAAAAATACGACTCTAGAAAGTTCAAGTAATGACTATAAATCAAAATTAATAGACTCAATTAAAATTAATAATTAATTGTTTTTTTTCCTTCAAAACGCTCTAATCAGATGCTGCTGCTGCTGATTTTATAAGTACAAAATAATATGTTATGTTTTAAAACAATATATTGTCAACACTTCAATGAAATTATTTTACAATTTAAAAACTTCTGAATATAGTGACTGCTTATATCGTAAAATAATTTGCTTGTATAAAAATCAATTAATTTTAGGCTACCATATTTTAATAATTATAATTTAGTAATATGTTATATGGTACACATTTGATAAAACTGTAAACGATAAATAATAATTAAAAAAAAAAAAATGTTTAACTTATACTAACTATAGCATAATGCATTGTATTTTACAGAATTCTTTGAAGGTTTTGATTTTATACCCTTGGTTGCCGAATTTTTTGGTGAGTTGTAATTTGGATAATAAATACAAATACTTACATGATTTTATGAAAAATATGGTTTTCAGAGAATTCAGTCAGTGAGCTACCATCACTGTTTAATAAAAGTTCACAACTTTTCCATGGTAATTTTATATTGAAAAAATAATAATTTTCAAATAATCACTTATAAACTTTATAAACAGTCATAATAATGACAAAATTCAGATGCTTTACATGCCCCCTAGTATTCTGTTACTGGGTTATTGCTTTCATAAGAAATTTTGCATTTTTAATTTACCGATACAATTTTTAACTTTTCTTTATACACCTTTTTTTTTTTTTTTTTTTTTTCTCTTTGAATTGACTGCTATCAAGAAAGTCTAAAACCACTTTGTACACAAGCTACCTTAGACCAGTAGTATCTAGTAGTACCTATGGATGTGAGACCTGGTCCACAACAAAAGATAATAATAAAAAACTTGCTATATGGGAAAGAAAAATACTAAGAAATATATATGGACCAGTGTACAACGACAACCTAGGAATATATGAAAAAAGACACAATGAAGAACTGTATAACCTGTATGAAAAACCAAATATACTCACATATATAAGATGTAAACGCCTAGAGTGGTTAGGACATGTATGGAGAGCGGATGGAGATTTATTAAAGAATGTTCTGATACGAAAAATAATTAAAAAACGTCCACTTGGAAGACCAAGAACAAGATGGAAAGACACAGTAGAAAAGGATATGAGACTAATAGATGAGGATGCAACGTTAGACTGGACTTTGAACAGAGAAAAATGGAGAGGCTTACTAGTGGCAGCGCAGGTTCTTAATGGACCGTTAAGCTGTTGATGATGATGATAAAAAAGAAAAATAAACAAAAATTATTTTAATTTCCGTACTATAGATGCAACTTTACATTATCACTATACATTTATAATTTTCTTATAAGAGTATATAATATTATTTTTATTGACTTTTATTAAGTGCAGAATTCACAAGTAAGTACATATTATTTATGTCTATTTAGTAAATGTTTTATCACTAATATTTTAATATATTTTATTCAATTTAAAATTATAAAACCGTTTGACAAAAGTAAAAGAATATCCTATAACAGACACTGAAAATATTTATAATTAAAATGAACCTTTAATTAGTATTCATTAAAATGATTGCCACTGATCAGTAAATGCTAATCTGTACATCATTATTTCAAAGTCTAATTTTTGTTCAAAGACGGTTTGAATATGAAAATTGTGTATATTATGTTTTGAATAAATCTTAAAATGTAATTATATTTTATAAGACCATAGTTTCATCTAATTCGTTAAATAAACCAATGTATTGACAATTTTTTCTAGAATTGAGCCATTTAACCAGATTGGAAACTGATGATCCTATAGTAAAAATATGTAAAAGTAAGTCATAAATATTATGCGTAATACTAATAACAAAATAAGTCACTATAACTATAATAATTAATGATTGAAACTTTTTGCCTAATGCTTTGTTTTATATTGAAAATTTGTTGTTATATATATATATATATATATATATACCCAGTATCTATAATATTATCAATGTCAATTGTATATCAGTCCAGTTACATGTGAATTGATGATCCTTTTTGTGCACATTAAGGATTGAAACCTCCTATTAAACATTATAAGATCTACTGTTGTACAGGATTGATTGCTTGACCTAGTTATATAAAGTATCGAGAGGTACCAAAAAAATTAAAAACTGACATGTTTCGAATAAGTTGTTGAAAAATACTTATAGACGGATTTAGATATATATGTATTGTTATTTATTAAATAAATTATTGTTAAAATACTAATTGATATGATAAAATATACTATACCTACGGTCCACAATCCACATAAGTAATTATGACACAATACAAATTTAACAAAATATCTAATTAGAAACCTTAACTAACGAGTAAATCGATTTGATTGTTTCAGCAAAATTAATTCCATACAGTCCGCGATTGTTTTACAAAATAAAAACAAGTACTTATGTTATTTTAAAATTATAAAAGATTCAAAGTGTTATCGTGAAATGAATAATGATAATATTAATGGTAATAATTGATAAGTTAATTGAAAAATAATAACAAAAAAGTATGCCTATTAATAATTCTATAAAAAAACTATAACACTATTAAATATACAATCATTGGTTAAAGAATAGATTATATTATATTATTCCAGAGTCATAGCTTAATATTTTTTCCTGGGTATGCCCGATATTTCAATAGGAAGGATTAGCAATAAATATTTTTAATAATAAAATATTTATTTATAAAAAATAAACTAAATATCATATAATATAATTTATTATGTGTATATTTTAAATTGTACTAAAACAATATTGATTTAAATAAAATAACCTATAGTGACTAGTGTAACAATAAAACGTTTCATTTTTTGAAAATGAGTGACAGATTAAACAAAAAAAGAGCAGGACAATCACGTGTATCTATCTGACTAAAACTTATTTTAAACGTCTCGTTGTTCAAGGAAATTAATCGAATAATCGAATGGATAATATCATCGTAGTAGTGCATTGAAATAATTCACATGGGTGATGAAGTATCAAGTAAAGTCAAGTCGAGAATAAACGGGCCATAATTATATATAATATACAGGCTTTGATCAGTCGGATCACTCTATGTATTTCAAAACCTACCAGTAATTGAATTGCATCACTGTGAATGAAAAATAAAACGCGTTATCAGGGTCAACTTGACAGATTTGGGGAACCAATTAAAAACATTAAACAATCTATATAGATATCAATAATAAAAATTGTATTTATAATATTTTATTTTTTTCAATACCTACCTAGACCTAGTATGCAAGTCTGACTAGTTGTATTAGTCATACAGACTACACATTTAGTACAATATTAAAAATTATTGTTGAATAAAAGTGGGTAGGGTCGAGCCTTACCCAATAGCTACGCTACTGTATTAGGTATTCTATAATCAATGATACTTATTACAGATTAATTGGAACTAGATAGTCCAATATAGTCAAGCCCAAAAGTGTAAATTCATTCGTATAAAATTAATAATAAAATGGTTTTGTATATATTTCAAATAAATCCAGATTACATTGGTATGTATTATAACAATTTATTATACTAAATATGAAACACAGAAAAATAAATAAAATATCATGTGATAGTAACATGTTTTCTTCTATAGTAACATTTATATTTTTTCCAGGACTTCCTCATTCTTACGATACAACGTACAAAATTTTTACAAAAAGAATGGATATCATTCGTAAGTTATATGTTTAAAACTTGTCCTGCATATGAGAAAATATTATTTCTTTTCTTTAGACGGCGTAGAATAATTTAAAAATACTTTGCATGTGTGTGTGGTTGTGTATTGAAACAAATAAGGATTAAGGAGTAGTAGAGAAAATAACCACGCAAAATGAGTGAAAAATTACGTCTGAAATTTAGATTTAATAAAAAGCAATCAAATACAGTAAATGCAATGATGATATGTTTAACCATATAAATGTTTTCTTGAATAGAGTCATTTATGAGGAGTAAGTACGTTTTTTTTAGTAATTATATTTCATACATATAGTATACAAAGTCATTAGTTAAGTACATTAAAAAATATAACTTATGTATATATAAGCAAATATTTTATTCTTTTTATTTAAGTGAAGATTGCTTCAAAGTGGATTCAGAAAACCATTTCAATTGGTTTCAACCACATTATTAGTTATATAAAACCCCCGAAAAATTGTTCATATTTATTTTAACAATTTGATTTGTTGATAATTTTACCAATATAAATTAACTAATAATAATTAAAAATTTTTTAATTATTCGGAACGGTTTCATTTACATGTAGAAGAGATATGTAAGTAGTATTATCATATTTTAAAATAAACCAAATTAATAGAAGTATAATATGTAATTGCACAAAAAATGGAATGATTGAAAATACTCTCATTAATACTATCTTTTTCAGTATCAAATCTACGATAATATATTGATATTTGATATGTATTTAAATTGAGTAATCAATTATGGTTGACAAATGTAGATTTTAAGTGACACTAAAGTAACACTTATTTTCTCATTCTAAACACCAACAAAAAAAAGGCTTTGAATTCATCAATAAGTTTAATTTTTTGTGTTTTCACATTCACAAAAATTCATATTTCAAACTGCTTGTAAGAAAATTGGGAGTATTAGAGGTTACTGCTAACTTTATAGATTACTTATTTTTTGATAATATTTATAAATTCTTCAAATTGTGCGTTAAAACAAAAATACTATATAATCATGTTCACGGTTAACTACCACTAGTTTTATTTATAAATTATTATCCATTTAGAATGCGTTTATTGAATTGATTCCTATTCAATTGTGTTAATAGATAAAAACGAAGAGTTACATGAGCTACTAGCTGAGAGTATGTATTATTTTGCTGTAAATATTTTGAATAATATAATTATCTATTCACAATCATATATTTTTTATATAATATTAATCTTTCAATTGTAATTTTAAATGAAATGATGTACCTATTGCTTTCGGGTCATATTTGGTACAAATATAAGCTAATTTTTAGGTAAGGAAAATACAAACAAATTGTTTTGAGTTCAAAAAATGTAAAATGTTTTTCAATAGGTACTATTGAATATATAAAAGAGATCTTATAAAAATTCTCCAATTATTGTAATAATTTTTTAATTATCGGATACTTACCTAATTATTATTACCTATAGTCTAAAGTTTAGACTCTAAACTATAAGTATAAGTATCGCTTAGGTAAATAAGTTTTTTTAAAATCAATTTTGATTATTTTATTAATTTTTTTAGTTTAAACAACTAAAAGGTCATATCAGATTAGGTTAGGTTCCTGTTTGAGACTTTTAATATTAGATAATATATATTTTTCTATAATTAAAGTGTACTTAAGAAATATCTTCCAAGAATTCAGGAATACCTATAGCTTTTATTTTATGGTTTTTAATAGTTTGATATTGATAGTGATCAAGTTTCAGTAGTTTCACTTGGAACATTTTTTTAATGCAATGATTGATTATGAACTATGATTGTGTCGAATTTATAATCTTAATAAAACATCAGTAGATATTGACTTAGTTTATATCCTTATGGACCACTTGTAACATTATAGAATTTTAGGCATCTTAATTGCGTTAATTAAGATAATTCACTCCCCACTTCGTGGTGTGCTGGTGTGTGTTCGACGGAGCCGCCGCGAAGTGAGTGGAGTGAATTATTGAACGGTCGTGTCTGAGCAGTATTTTTTATCGTGAATCGTGCTAATTAATAGTGTTTTATTAATATATCTATTATACTCCTCGTCAGAATCATAGCGGTTACTAGTCGATTTATCATTATTATTATTATTTGGTATTTTGTGGATTGATTTTAGTTTGATTTCTTAATAAAATCCTATGGTTCAGGTCTGACCAATCTCGGCCATAGGTTGGCGACCGTGCCGTCAAACGACGCTCGTATTGTTATATTATTATAAAATCGTATGGGACGTCGCACACTGTAAAATAACAACAATATTGTTTTATTTATTAACTGTTGTATAATATTGTTATTCATTTGCATCATTATTTTATGTTTCATAATATAACTTTATTATTTAGGATAATTATTATTACTATAAAAAATAATAGGCCTATAATATTTTGCCTTTTGGATAATGATCAATGATGATTATTTCCAGACCTTATTTTTGAAGATTATTATGAAAAAATGTTAGATTGTAAGTAATTAATAAAAAATAAATATTTTTCCATGATTTATTAAGGTGTATATTTCTAGACTGCATAATTAATTGATTAATGTCGATATTCAAGTATTAAATGTACAAAATGTATAATTATTTTTTAGTATCACCAATTGAAGATGAAGAATATTTTGTTTACATGATGAGATGCAATGTAAAATGTATTATCTTTAAACTTGTATCATAATTTTTTATATTTTAAAAATCCCATTGTTGAAAAAAAATGTATACTATTTTTAGCTTACATACCTATGCTCGAAAGTTTATGGAGCGACCGGTATAAGATTTTATATTCTTGTAAGTTTTTTCTAAAGCCTAATTTTGTAAAAGCAACATTATCTCGAATTTTTAATGACTGCGTTTCTATATGTCTGACAGTAGTATATTAATCGTATTTTTAAATGTACTCTGTTAATTTTTTTCAGCAACATTACCTTCTACTGAATATAATGATGAAACCGAGAAAAACGAAGATGACAGTGATAAAAATGAAGAAACCATTGCGTGATTGATTGGAAATAATTTTTAAATTATTCTATATTGATTAATATTTTAAATTTTAACAGTTCAAATTTAACAGGCTGGTTGAAATAATAAAGTGTCTAAGAAGATATATCTAAAACGGTTTTCTCCCTTCTGTTTTAACCTATTTCATATTAACATAGGACAATAAATGGAATATTTCAGGCGGTCTAATGACATTTGGCATGGAATGCAAAATTTGTAACAGGTCTGATATTCTGGAAACACTTTTTTACACAAGTATATTTTAAGTAGGTATCCATCATACATATTTTTTTGTTAAACTCAACGATGAACAAATTAACGATCTAATTACAGAAGGTAACCCAAGTGATGAATATGATAAAACAGAAAGTATTTTGGATGATATTCAGTCATTTAAAAATATTGGAGATAGTTCAATATTCACTGGTTAGTTTTATTTTATTTTATAAATGTATTTCTAAAAACAAATAAAAAATTTCATTATTCACCTCTTAATAAGTGATTATACTATTTTTTTTTTATTACAAATGAATACATTTTAATAAATACTTAAACCAAATATAAATATAAATGTAATATATAAAAAAGAATCCCTTTTTAAGAATATAGATAATTTTTTTTCTTACGATGTTGTACTTATTATTTATTAAACTATAGAATTATTTTTATTTTTATTGATACAGTACTTATTTTAAATTGCATATTGATGTTATATTAAGTAGTGCCTAGTAGTAGTTAACTAAAAAAAAAAAAAAACATTTAATTATAAAATCAAATTACTCAAAATTAAAACCTAATGGCTAATATATTATTATATATATATATATTTATTTATTTTTTAATTTTAGGTTTACGCTGTGTAGCTCATACTCTGCAGTTGCCTGTAATTGATAGTTTAAAAGATACTAGTGTTGATAAATTACTAAACAAAGTTCGTTTATTGGTAAAGAAGCTTCGTAACCAAACCTATATATATTTAATCAAAAAAGAGAATTTAAAGTTGCCTATTCTAGACTATTTAACGCGTTGGCATTCAACTCTAGATATGTTGGAGAGAATCATATATTTGAAAAAATTTGTTCAAAATATGGCGGACAATGATTCCGCTTTAAAAAGATTGTGCTTAAATAATATGGAATGGAGACAAATTGATGATATTTCAAAAGCTCTTTCACCTTCCAAAATGTGTACCAAACAATTTCAAAGCGAGCAATTAACAATGACTGATTTTTATGGTGCGCGGATTTTATGTAAAATCCAAACTAAAAAACTTAACACTCCATTTTCAAAAAAATAGTTGAGTGTTTAAATAATCGTGAAAAAAGTATTATGAATAATAAAGTTTTACTAGCAGCAATTTTTTTGGATCCAAGGTATAAAATTGTACTTAGTAATGAACAATGTGTAATGGTACCGAAAAGTAACTTTAGATATTATTTTAAATATTGCAGTTATTAATGCGCTGGTTTTGTATAATTCTGTAACTTCTTCAAAATTATCTGTAACACATTACACTAACCTAACTTTAGGTGAGATCTCGTTTATGATCTCATGGCGGTCAACGTGTTAAAGAGAAAATGGTTTAGAGACCTAAATACAAATTAAATAGTTCCTTCTTAATCTGATCAAGCTATAAGGCTCATTACACATTATACGGTTTTGACCGTACAGCAAAAAACCGGACGGCGACATTTTGTTAGAGGCGTGAAGAAGAGCATATACGCTTTCATATTATACGGTCACGGCAAAAATGCCAGCGCCATGCCGTGCAGCAACCGTCTACTGCCACTACAGTATACGGCAGCCGGACGGCGCGATAAGCTTAGTGGCGTACGTACCCAAATGCACATTCTCAGATTATACGATTTTATTCGTCCGGCAGAGTTTGATCAAATAGACACAATCACTTTGTAAGGTAAAATAACGATAAAGGCACCTCCGAGCGTATCGTCGGCATAGTAATGGGTCCAACGATCGCGTTCTTTGTCTGTGTAGCCGGTTTATAATATGTAATTAAACCCGGGGGGGGGGGGGGGGGAATCGGCCAAACCACTGTTGCGTCGCATTTTGTTTTTTTATTCGGTCTTGCTTTTTCCACCGTCGACGCGACAGCATGTGTGGCTGAAGACGAAAATTTCTCCGATGCGTCACGGGGACGACGCGACAGTGGTGATATGTTTTTTGTATATATTTATTTATTTTTTATTAGTATATCTTTGGCCGATATCCCCGTCATTTGTTTTTTTTTTTCTCGTTAGTATGAGCAATTTATAAAAAGAATGTCCGTATTCTAACTACGGAGAGCCTCGCAAGGCCCATTATTATTATTATTATGATTATGTATGTAGTCGAACTACAGGGCCCTTCGCGAGGCTCATTCTCATTATCATTATTATTATTACTTTTTGTCATATCTTGCATTTAATTTTATTCTGTCCGAGTTTTACGCCCGTCGGCTTTCTTGGCCCCACATTAATAATATAGCTCACCATAAATCATATTTGTTTCTTTTTTTTTGTTCTCATTTCTTTGTTTTGTATTATTCCTTTGATTTCTTCTTTCTATATAAAAAATCCTATGTGCTCCGGCAAACGCCTCGGCCATAGGTTGGCGACCCTACATGGCACGTCACAAGACGCTCGCTCTCCCGATAGGGCCAGAGCGAGACGTCACAACTTAAACTTACAATATATTGTCTATATAATAATATAATGGCGGAATTTGATGTAGAATTTTTAATTACTCTCGTGCAAGAGAGTGACCAGTGTTGTGGGACAAAGATTTAGAACTATACAAAGATAGGAATGCTACAAAAAATGCCTGGCGAGAAGTTTTAGTAGAACGTAACCCGGAATTTGATGCTCTTGATGACAAGGAAAAAAATTTGTTTGGTAAGTAAATTTTTACTAATATTACAATAATAAAATATTATTTAAAATATAAATTTTTTAGTGTTCTTATAAAACTTAACGTGTACAAAAGTATACCAAGCATAGGAACCCTGCATAAATCGTGTTTTACCGTACGGTCAAAACCGTATAATGTGTAATTAGCCTAAGTGTCACCATTGGGTGGCTGCTTTTGTCAAGAGTATCCATGTCATAGTTAACACCGCGCACTGACTTATTGTAATATATAAAAATTACAGATTGTTTGTTTTTTTATAAATAAAATAAAAATATATTTAATAATATTTTGTTATTGATAAATAATGATAATAACAATCGTGATAAGTTACCGGACAAGTCGTCAACCAGCACCGTGGTTGGTCGCGTTCCGCTACAAGTTGTCGCCCGCACTCGCATGCACCAACATCATGTTAAATAACGAACGACGGTTAACCTCAAATCGAGCCGGACACTATAGGCGCACACCCGTAAAAAACATCGGATCAAGAACGACTGGCGGACAACACTTAAACAAACTAAAATTATTCACTGAAAGCGCCCCGAAAGGACGGTCCGAACGACCGCACGCGTCGGAACTGTCGAGCGGATAACGGATACGCGCCGAAAGGTGTCACCTGGAGCACGCTGCGGCGTCGCACAACCGCAAAGGTTTACACGAGTTCACGAGAAAACACAAACGCCGCCGGTCGGACGGCGATCTACCACAATCGACACCAATACGCGCGACAACGAATCGCCAAACACTCGCACGATGGCCGCGACAGACGCCCGTTAAAACCGCACGATCACGGACACGGCACCAACGGACGAAACGCACCGCCAAAGCTTGCCGGCTGGACTGGCGGGCGCCGGACGGCTGATACGGCCAGCCGCTAGCCGGTGGGGGGAGGGGGTATTCGAAGACTATCGAACCATATAATACGATTCGTCATTCGATAATCGGCCGAGCACCTGCCCGCAGAAGATAATAAAATTAATAATTGTCGCGTGCGGTATTATTGTACACGAAACAAACTTTATTCTGTCACTTTGAGTAAGTTAAAAAAATTAATTGAGCATTTATATCGTTTAATCATTAATACTTAATAGTATACGATGTAGAACGTTTAAATTATTGATTTTCAGACGACGCATTGAATATAATAGCTTTTATCGAATACAAATGTTGTTTATATTTTTCTGATTGCAGAAAGAACATATCAATTATACAATTTTGAGAAATATATACTGGAATTGAAGTCTTGTGTAGGTAAGTTATTTTGATCGATTCATTTTAACATTTATAAAGCTATAATATTCGTAAATATTTCAAATTTTAAAAAGAAACGTTTCAGTTCATAATATTGTTTATTTATATATTTATATTTATTTGGTGCGGTGGCCAATTTACGGTAAAAATATATGCACAGCGTTTCCCGTTGTGTTTCGTTCGCCTTATACCACCGAAATTTATACGACCGCATTTTCACGTGACGAACCGTAACACAATATTTTTATAGTTTTAAGTTATAATTCATTTTATAGATAATTTTCGCGTATTTCAGTCGATCCGAATATTATTTACATATATAGCGGAAAATATAATTCAAGTATCAAAGCGGGCGTTTTGAAATAAACTATAAATATTGACATTTTAAAAAATAACAGCTAGATACAACAAAAATAAAACTGTTCCATAATATTAAAATAATTTTGACAGAAAACAATAAAAACCAATTTTTGGGGAGTAAAATACAGTTCTCCTCTTGGAGTATACCCCCTTTTTTTTTACAGGGGTGTGTGAGGGGGCAATCTCACCTTCCAGTGGCCCCTACGAATCACGGTGTATAGGAGGGACTGCCGTTAAGCATTGCATCCCCCGTAGTCGGCATTTTTGTCCGTTGGACGTCTCCGACCTGGCGGCTGTTGTTGCTCTTGCTGCTACCCGGCCACATCTGAAGCTGTTCCTCCTGCTGTTGCTGTTGTGGCTGCTGCTGTTGGGAGGGCTGTAAGCAGTCCTTCGCCAGGTGGCACCTGTGGCAGCGCCGGGCCTTGGCTTCATTGCGGCACCTGATCGCCAGGTGGCCCCTCTGTTGGCAGCGGTAGCAGAGCGGCTGGCTCTTCTCTAGGAGCTTCACTGGGCACTGAAGTACACCTTGGGTAATGCTAAAAGAACCTGGATGCACACGGATTACACAATAATAAAATAAAATGATTAATTCAGTACTCAGTAAGTCACCCCATTTTTTTCAACGCATTTTAAAATCCACGATCCAACTATAACATTAATTTTTTTCTGCATAGACTTTTTTCCAACAAAGTATACAAAAATACATAGTTAACTTTTCAATAATGTTATGTTCCTTAGGCTTAAAACTGTTATACACTTATGATAAGAAACCAACAAATATCGCACAAATTCATATTAAATTTTTTAATTTAAATTAAGTCTGTAAATATTTCTAATAATGATCAGATATTTTTTCCTTTTGATAAATTCACCCAATCTTTCTAAAACTACTTATTAGTTATTAGGTATAACAATAATAAATAATTGTTTTTGCTGATTTAAAGATTTTCAAAACTTTATTTGTTTAAACAATTTTTTCAAGTAGTAAACGATCAATTATAAAGATTTGTCGATTGTTACATAGCCAAACCTATCTTAGCGTTTAAAAAAATTGAAAAAAGTATGTGTTAAATTATTACTTATAAATAAAAGAATGGTACAAAGTAATCAAAGTCCACTTCAAGTCAGGCACTGTTATTCTATTTGACAGAGTTTACTCAGTTGTTTTAAAATCATCATGACCTAAAAAAATCACTTAAATCAATTCTAGTGTTAACCGCAATTAGTTAGTACCCAAGAAGAAACGGTTTTTGCGCATTTATTAAAGTTAATATTTTTACATTATTGTCTTAAATTTACACTGAAATATGAGAACTTACGATTATTACTTCGGAATCGTATACATTATTTTCACAATATTTATGAACGCTGTAGTGTTTTCTACTACTCCATATAGTAAGTATCAAAACAATTGATCAGATATTTAGATAGATACAGAGACTGAGTTCGGACTCCTCCGAAAATTTGAAGTATCTGACCACAAAGTCATAATCTTTTACAATAGAAATTAAAATAATACATTCCGTAATTAAACATATTCAAATTAAATAATTATGTCACATTATAGGATAAAAATTAAGTGCCAAAGGTCGAATATTATTAAATATGTTTTGAGTTTTATATGATAATGTCATAAGATTGAACCCTAAAAGCTTTTATATCATTAATTTATAAAAATTTTACTAACAATTATTGGGTAATGATAAAAAAAAAAATTATAATGCCTGGCTAGTGGTGAAAATGATCATTTTTATAGACTTCACCCAAAATAAAATCCTGGCTTCGTGTCTATTCTTGCCATCCGCAACTTCGTTGATCACAAAGTAAAAATATCCAATAAAATTTAACCGTCATATTACTGCGTTATCTGTAATTTATATTATTTAAATGTAAAATGTAAAATTTTAATATTTACTGTTATATAAATGACATCAGAAACTAGCGAAAGGATAATTTATAGTTATTAATGACCTACGTCCTTCACACCATGGCATTTAGGTATAAACAAAACAATTTTTGTAATAAAATTTTTTTTTTTTTAGAATTAATGGAGTTGCCTAAATTCGATTACAGTTTATATACATCAAATTATAGTAAACTGAAAGGTAAATAACATCTTTATCATTTTAATTTTACACACTATGGAAACATTAAAAACCAAAAAATATACAATTATTAGTTGTTTTGAAACAAATAAATCTAAATGTTATGAATTTGATTTTACATACAGTAAGTTTGTATTATGTTTCATTTAAATTACTTCCTTATGCGAAGAAGACCAAAACTATAAAGTTTATACACCAAAACAAATTGTATAATCATGACCATTTTAATTAGATGATTGTTTTATTTTTAGAATATAAGTTACTTTCTGTAGAAGAACATTATGATTGCTATTACACTAGTAAGTTAATTTTTTTGAAATATTAATTTACCTCTACCTAAATTGACTAAATTATAATTTTAGAATGTAATTAAAAATATTATTTCCTTTATATGTTAAATTACAGATATATTAAATTTAATTACATAAAGCCATTCAATTATAAGTGTTAAAGTTTTCACTGAACCTATATCATCAGATCAAATAATATTAATTTATTTGCTTTCATTAGACATTATTAAGATATTATTTATAACTGGCTTATAAATACTATGTACAAAAAAGGGACGAACAAAAACTTAAATTTTGTCCTTATATAAACATCACCTTTAGAATATGTTTACTAGTGACACAAGCTTACACTTGATTAGTTATTACAATTGGTTTTGTGGTCCCAAACTATTATTTATTTGTGTATTAACTATAAAAAAAAAAAAAAATTATAAAAAAATAGCTTTGTCTATTATTAATTGATCGACTAATGTAATTAAAATTTGTTTTTATTTATGTATTATAGATTATGAGTATAGAAGTATGAGATATTTTTTAACTGTAATACTCTATAAGAACAAAATTATGTTTTAAAACTTAAAAATAAATATTTCAATTAAACTATGGTTTGTTTTAAAACAAAGAAATAACTTTGTTAATAACTTAAATATATGTTTGTTACTTTAACATATCGTATTGTACTTCAAAATTAACTTTATATTAGATATTATAATATACCAATATAGATACAGAGCCGACTCTAGTGATTTTTTTATAAGTAGACAAGATATAATTTTGCCTCTCCTAAAATTTGATCATTCTTCTTTCAAATAATTAGGAAAAATAGATTATTTTTTCAAATTCTGAATAACAGTTAAACCATAAAAGTGTACATCACATACTACTTATTTTTTAATTCAACTAATTCAAAACTTGAATAATTTTTAGTTATTATTTACCATCAATATATTAAAAAAAATATTT
The DNA here is from genome assembly GCA_948098885.1 of Drepanosiphum platanoidis. Classification (NCBI taxonomy): domain Eukaryota; kingdom Metazoa; phylum Arthropoda; class Insecta; order Hemiptera; family Aphididae; genus Drepanosiphum; species Drepanosiphum platanoidis. Next base: position 20,229,334 of record OX402530.1, on the reverse strand, counting down.
GTACCTATTTTGTATTACAAATCATAATAATAGTTAAAATAATACGCCCATTCTTACAACAAAATCACTTAGTAAAATATAATAAATAATTTTAAAATACTGAATATCTAAGTACTAAATAAATGGACACAAATACAATACAATATATCAATATATAACTTTTATTATTTTAATCTGAATTTCTATTATATTATATAATTCTAAAATTCACTAAGGCAAGCTACAATTGATTATGTTTCTGGGATATAATACAATATTTTTAATACTGTTTTATAATATTTTTTTGTTAAAAATAAACATTAAAATACTATATATTATAATGTATATATAGTTGACTATTATACTAATGTCAACTATTTAAAAAGTGTTCTTTATGCCACCATAGGCTTGTGCTTATATCGCCTAAGCCTTAGTCCGACTCTATATATGTTTATGATATAAAAAATAGATTATGATTGATGATTCATACTCATTTTCAATTTTATCATAATCATCTTTAACCTTTATTACAGGATTACATATTATAACAATTTATTCACAATACCTATACTTAGAAACTGTACAAATTGTTATTTAATAATAATAAAATTAATTTCAGGATTACCACCCAATATTGAATTTAGTTTCGAGGATTGGACACCTAAATTACATAATTACTGTAAGTAGGTAATTTACAGTAAAATTTTAAAAGTTTAACAGTGGTAGACAAATAGTTTTTATAAAACTTTTCAAAATATAATATTAATCAATGTCTTTTTGTTTTCAAACGGAAATGGTTTTATTATGGTCGCCATATTAAAAAATATTACATACACATTTGTATAAATGGTGTACAGAATATGCAACATAATAATTTATGGTTGGTTGCTAACGTTTTTGTACGATTACATTTATAAATATTTTAGGCAAGTTTACGTTTATATCATGGAATTATTATAGTAAGTGCATTCAAATGATATTTAATATTAGAAATATATATTTTCATATTTGACAAAAATGATTTCAAATTTTATTTTTACTGAAAAAGTTGCATTTCTATTACAAATTACAAATTAACCATATAATCGATTCGGACATGCAAGTTTTCTTCTTTTATAATATAATTTCGATTAAACTTAATTTAAGTATATATTATATGTATAATTTTCCTTTTAGAAAGATCACTTGATTTAAACATTTTTAAAACAAATTATGATGACTTAAAGACTTGTTTAGGTAAGTTATTTTGAAATTTATAAAATTAAATATGGTTGTGTGAATATTATATGAAAATAATAATTATTAATGAAAAAAACAAAAAAATTGTTTTAATAAATCACATCTTATTTAATATTATTTTATTAAATTACTAATTAGGTTTTTCAAAAAATGTAAATAAGAATGATCGTTAGTTAACCTATTTATCATCATTTTTCGTGTTCAAATTAAATTCTTCGCTTACTTATTTAAATTATCATATAGCTGAAAACTATCATGGATTATAATATGCAATGAACATTTTAGATTCTGAAGTGTTTAACATTTTGGAAATATGTTTTAGTAAGTTTCAAAATTCATTTTTTATTATATTTCTATTGATAATTAAAAATCAAATGTGTATTTATATACAATAACACCTACATTTCCTTAAACTGTATTTATTAACAATTTTATTAATGTTTTGTTACTAATATGCGAAGTCGGTATACTTATTTAATCGTTACATTGCACATTGACATCATATGTATTATAAAAAAGACATTTTCAGCGAATATCTACTCTAAATAAACTATCTTTATAGTAATCAATTGTACTTGAATAAATAATAAATCTATATATATATAAAAATTTCGTGTCACAATGTATGTTCGCGATAATCTCCGAAACTACTGAACGGATTTTGATAAAATTTGGTAACCATTTATAATATGGTCCAACTTAAAAGATAGAATAGTTTTTTTTCAATATTTATATGTGGCGAGCGCCGAGAATATTCTAAAACGGTTATATATATATATATATAAAAATGGAGCCAAAAATGTAAAACAATTCATCAATTGAGAACGGCTGGGCCGATTTGGCTCAAATTTTTTTTTGAATTGTTCGTAATTGTCAGAAGGTTTTTACGAAAAAAAAATTTGAAAAACCCAATTAGGGGAGGTGCTGAAACGGGAATTTTGTGAAGTACTTTTAAAATTTTAAATGGTTGCTATTGGTTATAGGAAAAAGTCAGCCCATTTATATCATATAACCCATTTATACATATGTACGTATACCTATACTGTAACCATAGTGATCATTATCATTGTTTATAAATTTTTTTGCGAATCATTTTCAATTAAAATATATATACGTGTTTCATATACTTTTCACATATACGTACATACTTACAACAGGTTAGTAATTTTTCATAATACAAAATCCCCCTTTGAGCACCTCCCCTAGGGGGATGTATACAAATAAATCTACAAACTTATTTTTCAAAATTCAACCCTTAAAAGAAGGGGTAAACTTTTCACGGGCTAGATTTTGAGATGCAACGATCGGCGAGTAATTTGCATTTTATATGAATAGATTATTATGTCATCAAAAAACCCGACGATCTTTACCAAAAACGAATTGATTTTGCAATATCATATTATTACATAACTTTTATCGAAATTGCGTGCGTGCGATGAACAATAGAACTTCTTTCATTGGGCGGTCGAATACGATCGCAGGCAAATCTATAGTCATTGGTCGATAGTCTCGATAGGCGTATACAATTTTAAAGCGAAAACCCGACGACGTTTGCGCAAAAGGTATGGATTTCGCAACGTCATATATTATTACATAACTTTTACCGAAATTGCGTGCGTGCGCGCACCATTCCTCTTTCAATCGTAGACGCCGTCGTCGCCACGCACTTTCAATAAGTCAGTTATTTTTTATACTGCAAAATTCACCGGAAATATATGGCAAAACAACGTTTTCCGGGTCAGCTAGTCTATATATATAAAAATGGAGCCAAAAATGTATAACAATTCATCAATTGAGAACGGCTGGGCCGATTTGGTTCAATTTTTTTTTGAATTGTTCGTAATTGCCAGAAGAAGGTTTGTACGAAATTTTTTTTTGGAAAACCCAATTAGGTGAGGTGCTCAAACGGGGACTTTGTGATGTACTTTTGAAATTTTTGTTTATAAATGGTTGCTATTGGTTATAGGAAAAATTCAACCCATTTATATGTACGTATATCTATACTGTAACCATAGTGACCATTATCATTGTTTATAAATTTTTTTTGCGAATCATTTTCAATTAAAATATATATACGTGTTCATATACTTTTCACATATACATACTGACAATAGGTTAGTAATTTTTCATAATACAAAATTTTAAATGGCAAAACAACGTTTGCGAGGACAGCTAGTATATGTATAAATAATTACAATATACCTAATACTTACGAATGTAAGTACAAAAAAGATAAAATAATCAAGTTTTACTATCACTTTATCATGATTTAAAAACTTTTCTCAAAAACGGCTGATGATTTTTTCAGAAAATAATCCTTCGATAATTGAATGCGATGTGTGTAAGTACCTAAAGTGAATTAAATGAATTAATTACAACAAATTCAAAATTATTTTTAGATTTGGTTATTATTTACTTATTTCTTCAATAAAATTAAGTGTAAAGGCCAAAGGGGGGGGGGTATTATTGTTACATAAACACTGTCCACCAACTTCCACGCAGAGTAACTAATATCCAATGCCATAGATTAAATATACTATGTATAGTATATTATATACACGTGACTGGAAATCTCAGGTATGATGAGGGGTCCTCTTCCAAATCTATTCCTGTTTTTTTCATTTTATTTTATAAAATTATATAAATTATATAAAATTACTCAAATATTCCAGCTTAAAGTCACTGGGTACAACCGTTATTTGTAATGACAATTGGTTTTTTTTCACCTCTTAATAGTTCCAAGAGTCATTTTTGCCAAAATAAATCTCGTCGACTAAAATCAATTTGAATAACTGTCCCTGATTGTAATAATATTATGAAATACCTGTCTGATAATATGATATCTCATATGGTTTCAATATACTATAATATTTATATTATAACTAATTTTTATTTTTCAGCATTTAGATGTAATCAAATCAAAGCAAATTATTGTTTAGGTTAGTTTTCAAAAGTAGTATTATTTATAGTTATAATTATTTTAATTACTCTGTTAGTTTATATTGAGTATTTATTTAACTCCAATATGAGTTTACAATATTCCGACATTAAAAATATCCATAGTTTTGTGACTAATTTTTCTAAGAATACAAAGAATGAATCATAAAATCAAATGCCAATATCAATATTGGTAGGTACAGAGAAATAAACATTATTATATTGATTTTGTAAAATGTACAATATTAGACTCTATGTTCTTTGATACAAAAAAAATAATTATGTAACATTACCTAATCAAAAATTTAAATTTAAATATATCATATTAAATCAATATACATTATTGTAAAGAATTATTTGATCTTATAAAGACTGTTTTATAATTTTTTTATTTTAATAGATATAAATATTAAATAGTTAAATTTTTTTTTTTAGAGCGTAAAATGGACACAGGTCAAATAGAAAAATTGAATGAATGTTCATGTAAGTTATCTCACATTCAATTTTAATAGATGTAAATATTAGATTTTCATCAAATATTAGAATTTGAGTGAAACAAGGAATCTATTGATTTTATCATGATGTGTGTTTTTTTTCTTTATTTTTGTGTATATGTATATGATAAGTACTCAAAACAATGGTCTGATTTTCAACTTCAGTATTGGTTTCTGGTAGCAAATTGTATCTAGTTAGATAACATCGGTTTTCGACCAAATCAAATTTTTATTTTCATTATAACTCAAAAAGTATTGATCACTAGGACTTGAAATTTTCACAGACTACTATATGACTATTCTCTAGAGATGGTGTGAATTTCAAACGGTTTTGGCGTTTGTTTGAGCTATTTATTGACATTTTTAATTTTTAATACAAAGTTCATCATACATTATTCTTACTTGTGTAAAAAAATATTGAAAATCCGGGGTTAAACATTTATTTTATAAGCGTTTGAAGTTAATTCTGAATCTCAAATTGACCATCAATATCAAATAATAAACATTTTATGTTAAGTTTTTAACTTAATTGGTAAAAATGAAAGTAGGCACTAACAATTTTTTTAAAATATACAAACTAAGATTAAAATAAATGATTTTCATGTGTGATTGAAATTATAAATTAATGAGCATGACAAATATCTAAAAATGTTTATAAAATGCAAATATACCGTTTTGGTAAATTCAAAGTTTAAAAATAATGATTTTCTTCAAACCAAAATTATTTTATCAACATTTTAATAATAATAAAAAAAAACAAGATTACTTTAAAAATTTATATATTTTAAATGTTTAAAAAGAGCAGAAAAATTTCAAAATCTTTTGAAACCTATATACCATTTTTAGAAAATGATGGGTAGTATTACAAGTATTCGATGAAAATTTGAACTCTACAGTTATAACTTTCTGATTTACTATATGAAAAGTATTCCATTTTGTTGAAAAAACCTGTTGTAAATTTAACTGCTTTTTCGTATGCTTTGTCAAGTTTTTTTTTAAACAAAATTGGAAATAAAATTTCACAGTAATTAACCACTCCAAAATAATAGTATGACAATATTTTCCACAAGAAACACATGCTGAAGTTTATAGATAAGTAGATGGTACCAAATCTTGTTTCAAAACGTGATGACTGATATAAAACAAAACACAAATCATGGTATTCCAAAATACAATCCTCATTTTACTCATAATCTAAATTCTAAAATAATGTTAAAACGTACAAACATGAATTTAATTAGTACAAAAGACGTTAAATATGAAAAATAAATGTATAAGTTGCAATACAATTGGAATAAAAAAAATTGATAAAAAGTACAATTTTCATCTCTCTTATTTATTATTTATGATAATAAATAACGTTTAAAAATAGAAAATTATCTAAAAATAATGTTTAATAAACGCTTTTTATTAAAGAGTACCTTTTTGTGAATGATTTTTTTTTTTATTGTTTAGCTATATTCGAAAAAAAAATGTCACAGTATATAAATAAAAAATCTGAAGGTAAGATATTCATAATCTGTTTTAATCATTGATTTAAATTTTTTACAGAGACATCTTAGCAAAGATAAAACATTATTTACTAAAAACAATTATTTTTCATATTATTCATTTTTTTTTAAATTCACTGTACAGTGAAAATGAATCATTTATTACTCACACACATCTTATAATTTACATTTGGATAAATTAAAATTTTGTAAACAATTACACAATGTATACATATTATTAATACAACACTAAAATTATGATTACTTATGATTTACAAAATTATATAAAGTTATATCAACCAGTTCTTAAATTTTAAAGGATATTTTTAAGGAATTTAGATATTTTTATAAACTATAATAATTCAAGTTGCATTCTGAAATATTTTAATTGAACTGAAATATTCCAAGATGAATATTAAAAAAATCAAAATACACAATATTACATACATTAATATTATTACATGATAACTTTTACTGTAAAAAAATGTCCTTCTAAATCTATTGAAATTATGTTTATAAAGTTCTAACAAGCATGTATTTTTTTTTTCAGAGGAATTGCAACATTTTTATAAGACCGGTGAATATTTAAACATGCTATTGCTGAATAAAAAATACACGATAACTTTTATTGATGAATAGGTACTTTTTGAAATTATGTTTATAAAGTTTCTACAAGCTTACACCATTTTTTGTTTTAAGCAAAACCGGAAAAATTGAAGCAGATAAAGGGTGAACATGTTATAGCTTTTATAATATTATATCTATAACTTATGAATTTGAAATACATTTTATTTCTATATATATATGTATATATTTCACACACAATTTAGTTTGTTTCATTAGTTTATTTTCGTATCGCTGTTTAACTCCTGCATTTTTGTAAAACATTATTATTCGTTCATTTTAATGTCAAACATTGGTTTTTTAGGTTGGTATTAAAATGTACTCATATCATTCTTAAATAATATATTCTTATAAAATATTCCTTTAACAACTTTTTATTTTTTTTCAGATAGTCCAGTTGGATTTAGAATGTTTAAAATGTTGATGGAATTTATTTGTATGTTGAAATAATACGTTATCAATAATTTAATACATAATAATATAAATTATTGTATTGCACAAAAGTTAACACACTAGTTAATATGTTTTAGGTATTTCAGATGAATTCAGAAATTTTAAAATGTATCAAGACGCTTTTAATAGTAAATGGATTTGTAATATAAATTAATCAAAACACCTATTTTGAAAAAGTTAAAATTTATTTACATAATTGAAAAAGATTTACTTAATGTGAAACCCTAAATACCGTTAAATTTTTTCCCAAAATCAATTTCACTGCTATTTGATTGTGCAAGTGATTCTGTATATTACAACTCGATAAATATTTGTGAAACTAACCCTTAACGATTTGAATCGAGTTTACTATGATCTTTTCCTTATCAATCTAGAATAAATATACTATAGCTGATTAGCTAAAATGGATTAGCAAACTCATCTGTTTATAAAATCAAATATAGATATAATTATGTCGTTAGAAAATAGATTAGACTGCAAATACACACTTCTACTCGTACATACAAACAAACGAATGTAATCAACAGTAATCGCTCTGAGATGTTTGGAATTTCTTAAATATTGATGATTATATATTTAATAAATTATATATTTTCACCTGATTACGTCATTTTAATAAATGCAGGATACACTGGCCGTAAGTATATTTATTCGAATTTCATTGTCCTTATTTAAGTAAAATCTATATACTTACTAATCAAAAACTAGTATGTCAAAATATTAAAATTATTATTACAATCTTTAAACTTATAATAGCAGTATTTAAATTAAGGTTTCAAATTGGTTTCACGATTATTTCTTAAAGCCTTGTCTTAAAATTTTCTGTTGAAAAAAATATGGTATTCTTTTATATTTATTTTGAGCCGTAGACAACAAAAATATGATAAAACACAAATCAAATTTATTATTTTTAGGAATATTGAAATCTTCAGATTTTTGCTTATTTGAAACATCTCTCATCATACTAATATAATTTATATTATATTATATTACTTATATATTTTTAGGACCTTAAAATTTTCGGAATTTTCCAAATGAACAACCAAAACGCCATATTCAGTGGTATCGATTCAGATGTAAACACTAAACACCCATTATGTAACACGATTAATGTTATCCCAAGTGTTTCATACTTTTAATTAGCATTTTTCAGAATTTATATTCTCGTACTTTGAGTAAAGCAACAAAGACAAATACAGAGCCTCGACGGTTCATTTCAGTATTGAACTTTTGTTTCTCTCCAGAAATCTAGTTTTTGTCAGTGCCACTTTCTTATCTCTTAATATTAAAGGGTAATGTTAAAATGTAATAGGTAAAATAGTATAAAAGAAATTAAAATAGTGAGTAGTAGTTACTTGTTATGAAATTATGTATTCGAAAAATTAAATTAAATTTCTTTTTTTAAATTAACTGCCTGCGACTTTTGTATATTCAAGTATAAGACCGTTTTAATATTTATCCGTGACAAAAATTCTAACATACAATTGGTTCATAGATAAAACAATTAAAAACAAAATTACACAAGAAGAATTAGAAGACTGTGAATGTAAGTTTTTTCTAAATTGAATTAAATCATTCATAAATATAAATATAATTAAATTATTTGCAAATTTATGAAATGAAACAATAATTATAAAAATTTTATAAAATAATTTTCGTTTCAGTTAAGTTATTTAATGATTATACAAAAGAAGAGTACCAGTTAACAATATTGAGTAAGATTATTTTTTTTTAAAATTACACTTGCATATTAAAAACTATAAAATGCTTATTTAACTTTTTTCAAATTTATTAAAGTCTAACTTTAAGTACCTAACAAAAAAAAAAAAAAGAAACTTTTATTTCACTTTTGTCTCGATTACCACAGTAGGTAATAATATATTTATCATTTTTTCAATTATTACTCTGAGTGGTTAAAATTATATATTACCTTTTAATTTGTTTTTCCAATTTATAATAAAACATACTCAATACTCAATAGTCAATAATACACTGTACACTTTCAAAGTATCGTTTGAAAGCTATAAAATTAATAATAAACCTCAAATAAGCTTAAAATTAAGTAGTACATTACTAGTAGTATATGTATCTATTTCGTAAATAATGATTTACAATGAATAATTTCATCTTATTATAAAATGAAATTCGTGGATATATATTATGTTAATATTTTAAAAAAATTTTTTTTGAATTACATAGAAATAGCAAGTAAGTTTTATTTGTTTAGTGGCACTAATTCGACTCTTCAATTTTTATATTGAAACAAGATAAACTTGTGATTATTTTTTTAATTAAATTTTCAAGGGATTATTTTACAAACCATAATTAAACTATATAAATGATTTACATGTATAGAGGTATACTTTAAATATATAGAAGTTAGTAATTTTTCATATTCTCAAGTTGGTGTTTCGCCCTTGTGTTGTATTATTATCGAAAAATTTTTTTTGTTATTTTGGTGAAGCTTGAAAAAAATGTTTCCACTAAACATAAATTATCGGCTACCTACACATACGGACAAATACATAATATATTAAATATAATTGGGGCTTTTAAATAAAAAGCCAAGTTTCATTTAAAAAAAAATGGCCACAAAATCTGTTAAAAATATTTTATAATTACAAGTTTATAATAATAATAATATGTTAATGTAACCTATAAATGAATAATGAATACCATTCTTTTAGGTTTTGATCACTTTATACATAATAATGAAGATATTGAAAAAAAAGAAACTTGTAAGTTTTGAAATTGTTACACTGAACAGTAATAATTTTTAATAATTAATCTTTTATTAATCTATTGAAAAATATTTTTAACATAATTTGTTAAAAATTTAATAACTTACAGTTCAAAAATCAACAGAGCAATTAGGTATGTAATTATTATTATTCGATAATCTACACTCCATACCTGAAATGGTGTTTGATATATGAATCTTTAATATTTGTATTTATTTTATCGAGGCACCTAGACGTAGAAATACCAGGGACCGGTTACTGATAAAAATTAACACTGGGAAGATAATAATTATACAAAAACGCGATAGTCATATTCTCGTTGGATAACCAGTATGATTATGTCGAAAAGCTAAAAGTAAAATACAATTTTATAGATCCGATTAATTGAATTATGTGCTTTAAAAAGCAATTTTAAATACGGTTTTTGTAATGTCATAAGTATATTTGATTTCACTGAAGCTGAAATATAATGCTAATTAAGTAATTTCAATTGACAACAGAACATTAATGTTTGAAACCAAGGTTGAACGGTGAGAAGAGATACTGGAGAAATTGAGATTGAAAATTACAGTATTTATCGAGACTGCATATTGAGAGAAAGTGTAACACAACTTCTTATTTGTACAGGTGAGTCAAATGTAGAGGGAAGAGATTTGTCAAAGAATAAGAAGTTATAAGGGAAATAATTAGTTGTGAAACATAGAAATATGAGTAAAGACAACAACACACGCAATGTTATACTTTATATGTACAGGCAAACTGGAGCTTACACAGTGGACTTGAACAGGTAAACTTGCCAAGTATAACGTTGCCTGAGTTGCTTCTTTCAAATAAAATTAAAATTCTAACTGATAACATTTAATTGTTAAAATCCACCAATGTCAAAATGACCATCACGTTTTTGTTTACATCAAGAGTGTACCTTCTGATTTAATCTAATATTTTCGTGTTTATACTTTATGTTATTTAAAATACCTAATTATTTATTTTTTTATTTTTTTACTTTACTTTTCTTTATTTTAGACAATTTTACGTGTAAGTAAATAGATGAATATATTTATTATACTTAAAATCAGTGGTGACCAACTACGTCCAGCGGGCTAAATCCGACCCGCAGTCATCGATTAATTGACCCGCCAAAGTATTGAATACAAATTGAAAACACATTAAATAAAAACAAATTAATTTAAAATAAATTTTTTAGATTCTAAAAACTTACCGTATATAAAATTAAATATAAATTAATATTTCTTCTTTTCCTATTTCATTATTTATAAAAGTAGAAGTATAATGCGACTGTCGAATATTTTACAGCAACATAGTGATAGTTTAATTTGTACATTTATGATTGTAAATCGGTTCTATTGACAAAATGTAAGATATACTTGTCATGACTGACTTTGAGTTATCTATGTTCAATTATTTTTCCCTTTGACTTATCGTCACAGATAAGTTAAGAATATTAACACAATTGAGTGTATAGGAATTTCCTAGGGACAAGAAAAAAATTTGAATTATATAATATATATAAATGAAAAAAAAACTAATCGATATTTTCACAAATAAATGGTAATATCCTTAAAACTATGTTTGCCATTTCTTTGTTTGTTTTATAATTTGTAATTAACAGTTGTTATTTGAAAGAGGGAAACGACATTTATTAATGCTTGAAAAAGACTCTTAGAAACCTGCAATAATTATTCTGACGAATTGCTAATCCAGACGACACTTGGTTTGAATTCGATCGGACTATTGAGGTTCTACTGTATTTTGAATCCAATTAAAGATACTACAGTTCTTTTCAAAATTTTTATTCTCATAGCGAAACTGGGTAAGTAACATACATATAACTTAGTATAGTTCTAAATAATTCCTCTAACGTTACACAATGACTTTGAAAAGAAACGCTGATCTCCTTTTATTATTTTAACTATAATAATACATTATTATAATACCTAAATTACAAATTAAATACTTTTATTTTTGTTAATAGATGATAAAAATAAGGAAATTTATAAATCACTTTTAAACCGTGAGTTTACAATTAAGTGAATATTAAAGTTGTGGTAATACTTGCTGCTAAAAGGTAAATAGTAAATGACGACTTGATTTACTATTCATCGTGTTATTATTATTGTTATAAGTGTTAGAGACAATGTCTCTTCGATTATTTCATCAGTTCAATAATAATGCGTAAAAACATTTTAAAAAGTTACATCAAAAATGAAATAATAAAATATAACTTATAAATATAATGGCTAAAAAACTTAATTTTTTAGTATTATACCAGTCTTATTTTGTCATTTTCTTTTAACCTTTGTTATTAATTGAGTAAATATTAATTTATTATTTTTTAGAATCCTTTTGGTCAAAATATGATAAAAAGTTTCAATTGCGTAAGTAAATTCACATACAATTATTTGTACCTAATATAAAATTTTCAAAATGTTAATTTGTTTTCAAAACAAAAAAAAAATTGATTTGGCATCGTGAGGCAAGTCAGTTTATACTTAACAAATTTAAACGGAGAGATGTATTTTAAATATTAGTTGATTTTTGTTTACTCGCTGTAGGACTTTGAACAGGGTGTTTCGCGGCACAAATTTATCAATCTATAGATATCAATCTATTCTAGATTATCTAGACGCGAATCATAAAATATTAGACTATATAGTAAAGAAATATTTTATGTTCGAATTTTTATATCGATGCGAAATAGATATCAACTGAATCAAAAGAATGAGTAGAAAATGAAATGTTCAAAACTGTAGGATACTTATTAAACTGGAACAGGAACTATCTCAATCAAAAATACGCATATAGGCACACTATGTATATCAGTGTATATGTAAGTATGAAAAGTGTACTGAATTACCGTTGAAGTTTCAGTTTAAATGTGTATTTCTAGCTTTACACCAGTGATAAACGTTTTTTTGTTTTTACGTTGCGTTCTTAAAGTATCAAAATTATAAATAAGCCCATCATGAATGCATAATTGTCGTTCTCGAAATATATTTTCATAGTAGTAAATAACCTGAATGTTGTTGAATCACCCGAAACAATCATTAACGAATAAACTGTTTAAACTCTAGTGATTCCAATTGAGAATGAAGATTATAAGTCATATATAATACGAATAAGATATAACGGTAATTTTTTTTTTTTTTTTTTTAATCAATTTTATTACACCTCGTTCTTATTCCGTTTTCCAATATTCAATGAGTATTCTAATATAGATTCTGAAATAAACGATGAGCGGTACTCGTTTTCGTTTTTATAATGAAATTTCAAACGACATTATTTTATATTTTCCCAAGCCAAAGAAAAACCGGAAGAACTCAACCCGTTTGTAGTTTTAATTGAAATTAGATAATCTAGTGAAACAATAATGTTTGACAAATAAACATTTATTTTATTATCATGTGTGATGTTAAATGTCTGAAGCAATATCAAGTTAAGTGAAAAATGTATGTATTGATTGAGAATTTGAAAGAAAAAAAGAAAAAGAAATGGTTTCAAATATAAATTCCTTAAGTCATATGTTCCATAATTGTTTATGAGATCTTTATAGATTATAATATATAAACAGTTATTTGGCTAGATATGTTATCCTAAATGATGTTAAAAAAATATAAATATTTATATTTAGGCTACTATCCATTGACCGTTAAATTGTGGGCGACTGAATATACAGGATTATACGGTATAGTATTCCCTAATTATGCTTATATTATATAGGGCATTAAAATAATAGTAATGTTCAATTTTGATTCTAGGCAAAAAAGGAAATGAATTTGTGATGGCAGAAGTTGAAATGTACAGTCCAAAAGAAAATTTTAAAAATGTTACTTTAAGTTTGGCAGATTTTATTACTGATGACATTTCTAAAGAAAATAAAAAAAGTTCTTTCAGGCAAACAATTAAAAATATGTTTCCATGTGTTTTTAAAAACGATGTTGATGATAATAAGTCAAAAGACACAAAGTCTTCTACAATAAATAATTAAAACAAAAATAATTTATGATACTCTAAGAGAAGATTAAAAACTGTCTCTTATCGTTATTAGAATTTAATTATAAATAATAATAAGTTTAAAAATTATCATATTGTTATATGAATATTACATCGTTTAATTAAAGTATTTATTATAATATTTATGTCACTATAATTTCATTTTACTCTTTACCGTCACCAATGTTTATATTGTAAAAAAATTATTAGTTATAATTAAATTGGTACATTAAATTTAATTAAATTATTACAGTTAGTATATTATTCTATAAAACTATATTGAATAAAAACATTTTAGATTTTGAGTAAAGCGAGGATTTAATAATTGTTATTATTTTATTATGAACTGCTATATTTATTAATTAATTTTTTGTTGTTTTTGTGCCTTTAAATCACATTTTTTACTGGGATAGTAATAGTCGTGTCATTAATTTTAGGTAGGATTTCTGGTGGAAATTACTGTCTATTTGGTATTTTGAAGAGATCAATATCAAAAGTCTCTTTACGATTTTTCGAAAAATGGATAAAAACTGACAACAAATTATCAAGTATCCTCAAAGTTTACATAATACCGATTTTCGACAAAACTTCATTTTTTTCTTTCGTTATTACTTGAAAATGAATAATCGTAGAAACTTTAAATTTAAATAAACGACTCATACAACCAGTTTCTATAGATCAAGGGTGCCCAAACCCAGGCCCGCGGGCCACGAAGTGGCCCGTCAACGCTTTTAGATTTGCCCGCCAACATCTATAGTCTATACTCTATACTCTATAGTCTATGTCTCTATGACATTTTAAATTATTATTAAGATTTCTTTAAAGTTTAAATTTTGTTGTATATTTTATTTTATATACGTGTGTGTATCAAATTAGCACTAGGACCATTCCACACAGCAATGTTATCGGGTTTTCCGGTGACGACCGGATGCGTTTTACCCGAACCCGCATTTTTCGCGATGTTAATCGGTATTATTTTTATGTTTATAGATTATCGTGACCGTCCGTCGACGTAGTCGTCGTATATCGGCGAGTTATAAGATAATAAATTGTTAGTCGAAGTATTGTACAAATAGCGACCAAAATCAGTCGCTCCGCACCCGCCTTTTGCTACGGTCGTAATAATAATACGTATAACTTAATAAATAATAGTTAAAATAGTTAAATAATAATAGTTTTGGAAATTAGTACCAAAAGAAGACTTTCCTGCAACGTGTGATCTTGCTTTGCAGATTTCAAGCAGATTTGGATCAACATATATTTGCGAAAAAGCTTTTTCTACTTTTACATATGTCAAAAATAAATATCGTAGTTCGTTAACTGCACCTCATATTTCAGATTTGATGTTGTTATCAACATCAGATTTATCACCAGATATTGAAAAATTATTAGCTAATAAGTCTCTTCATAGGTCTCACTGATGTTTTTTTTTAAATATTATAAAAATTAAAATTAAAACATGTGAAATTTAAAATGTTGTTTAATTTAAATATCTATCTGTCCTATCTAATTAAGTATCTATTGAAAATAGAATTTTAGATGAATTATAAGTGTAAGAAAGTCTTGTTCATAACATGGCCCGCCAGCTAAATGTAATTGCAATTATAGCCCGCTTCCAAAATAAATTGGGCACCCTTGCTATAGATAGTATAATTTTCAAAGTAAAATTTACTTATTCATTTTATTTATTATAAACATTGAAAATATTTTCGTCAATAAAATAATTTTAAATTAACAGAAAAAGTTGAAAATGTGTATACGGTTAATTCTAAAACTAATGTTATCTATCTGAATATCAACATTAAATCTCATTTAAATTAAATTTTAAGAAAAGAGCGACTGCCATTAATCAGTGAAAAAAAACTAATACTTCTAAATCCGTTAACATTGATTTTCTTGGCTGATATTTGATTTCATAGCAATTAGCTTACCACAAATTCAAAATGAATAACACACAACCAACTTCAACGGCGAAAAAATCAAGAAAATATTCATTTCATTAACATGTCTGATCAATTTATCGTTAAAACATGAAATTAATATTAAACATTGAGAAATCACTTTGCATGTTTTTGAGGTCGAGATATTTAAGGTAAATATAGTGTGCAATAGAAAAAAAGTGAAAACACTGACGTGAACACGATGCCTTTGAGAACTTTTACAAATGAATTTCTTCAATTTGGAAATATACTGAAGATACAACAATACAATTGATGCAACTCAAGTATACCGAATGATGTCAACCATGAGCGTAATACATCCCCCCCCCCCCCCATCAACGCAAAATAATTTAATCGGTAAGTATCGATAAATGTACTCGGGGAGGAAATGACTTATCCGAATTTTGGAAATTGTCTAATTAAACAAAAAATCTGTATCGTGAATCGTCCAGTTATGACGGTTGTGTATATGCAAACGTCGGAAGTCTGATGATGGAATAAAATCACTTCTCAAAGCCGATGAGCTTAAGATTTCAGTTTTTTTAACCATTTGATTTTTAATTTCGTCAATCTATTTGGTAACCGTTTGAAAATAATTATGAAATAGTTAGCGTTTTCTACTGTATAATAATAATAATAATATTGAAAATTGTTATTGATTTATAGTTTATACTGATATAATTATTATACATGGTGATATGACATGCGTGGATTCCGGTCATTATTAAGTTTACTTTACACAGTTGTTTCCTTGTCATTATGACCTATTTAACATTTGAAATATTCGGTTGTTTCCCAAGTTTTAGCATAGAAACATAATTTGTCATTGTTTCAAATAGTCATTGATTTTATAGCGCTGTCTTAACTAAAAAACTGCAAAATGAATACGGACACGCGTTACAACAGAATGTATTATATTTCAATTATATTTATGAATATTTTCCATGTGGTTTTATCTGCTCTAAATCATCGTAAGTCAGAAAAAAAAAATCGTCAAGATATATTTGTACATCAAACATTAAAATTATACATCGGAATGTTTTTACTCCATGTCCGATTCATTCGAACAAATTTCAAAGAATTTCGACTGTGAATAAAAGCAGCAATTTGCCCTCATACATTGAAAATTATTATTTTTTTAAAATTAATGGTATATTAGTTTCAAATTTAAAACACTTTTATACGTCAACTGTATCTTATCCGAGGTTTGTATCTCACCTTTTTCCCTAGTCAATTTTCGTTTATAATCAAATCGATACATTTTTTAAATTTATATCAAGTTATTTAAATTTTTAAATTGTATATTAAATACGTTTTTTTTTTCAGAATTAATAAGGTATGGAGACAACAATTACAATCGGTATTTAAACATTCATTATATAAGTAAGTCAAATAAACTAGTAATTTTAATTTTTACACATTTATATGCAAACATCAAAATATATTTGAATCGTCATTCGTCCAATAAATTTAAATATTATAAATTAAATGTTCTCAACATAGAATCACTTGGGAATGTTTCAAAAAAAAAAGACTACCTACCTAATTATTTTACATTCAGTTAGAAACACTATCATTTCATTTATACTAATAATTTATAACATCATCGGTGGTTATTCTCCAAAACCGAATCGTCAAAATAGTAGCAACTATACCGGTGAATAGAAAAATTAAGCTTTTTAATAATAAAACTGTTATATTATTAGATTACAAGCCACTGACTTCGGACGAATATTATGACTGCTTTTACTCAAGTAAGTTCTGTTTTTTTTCTCATCAAAATACTTATACCATTAATATAGGTGACATGATTAAAATCAAGTTAAGTATGCAAAAAAATTATTACACCAACACACATTTATTTATTATAACTTTTCTGCTGCACATCAAGAAATAATATTTATTTATTCTCATTAGGTTAAGAACCATACATTTAGAAATAAAAACTACTTTAATCACCCTTCTTCACTCAAATTCGCTTATCTAATGCAATGGTAGATGGGTTTCAAATTCACAAGAAAACTGTACCGTCTATAGATATGTATATAATCTAACCTAACCAATTATAATTAATCTTATTCAAATCCTAAGATATTATTTTTAAAATTTTTTTTATAGATTTTGAATATAAGAGTATGTACATATTTGTTTATTACATTATATAAACAAAGTTAAATTTTTATAAGACAAACACGTATCAAATTTTTTTTATTTTATTATTTATTACTCTAACATATTATGTTGTACAATCATGTATTTATATAATGTTCATAAACATATGCCTAACCTAACCTACCAAGGCCAACAAAAAAAATAACTATATCACAATTAATCTATATTTTTTATTTTCACTTATTTATCAAAGATAAAGATAAGAGATAATATATTTTACCTAATTATGCTCAATCTGTTTGATAACTTCACAATAATTGTCGATTGAGAACATTTATGCATGTAAAAAATAATAATTTAAATAATTTCAGAATTGCCAAAAAATTATACAACTACTTTTAATGACTGGAAGTTTCAATTAGAATATTACTGTGAGTAATTAGTAAACAGTACCTATTGAAAATAATATTTTTGTGGTGCCGACACATTTTCTTGAGAAATAGTTGAATATCATAATATATCTATCGGTTGTTTTTACTTTAAAGGAAATTTATTACCAATTTAGGCATATGTGTATAGTAAAAAAATAATGATTTATATACAATTTTTCATATTTTTTTATTATTTTATATTCATTTCTCATATGTCACAAATCTCTTAGCCCAGTAGTTATTTATCTAATCATCTTTTCTTTATAAAATTTTTTTAAAAAATTAATATTTACATTTTTATACATCTTTATTTTTAGAAAATAATCTCATTAATTATTTGAAGTTCAATTTGTTTATAAATTGATGTTTGAAAAATGTGTCTTGACACTTTTTTTATTTTCCTAACAATATAAACCAAGTTATAATTAATAACCTTTTGAAAAAAAATTTAATAAATACATACCAAAGCTCAATAAGTTGATATATTTTTAAAAATTTTCTGTTTGTTGACATTTTAATCATTAAAAAGTAAATAACAAAATTAAGTGAAAGAAAATATGACCTGCAACTTTGTTTACAGATTACCCAGACATATTTAGTTAGTTTTTGGAAAAAAATAATAAAACTTTCACCTAATATTATTTATGAAATCAAATTTAACAATATTTAGGCGAGAACAATTTTGAATCCAGAGAATATTTCCGTGAGTCCGTTTAAATAATATTCAATATTATTATAAATATTTATTTTTATGACAAAAATTAATTTTAATAGCGGTGGTGTTGAAAAAATGACTTAAACTAAAAATATTATCATTATATTTAATAATTAGGCATAATTAGCCATTTATATCAAATTTAATTGGATTTTAGTTTCACCGTCACATTAAGGTTTGTTAATTGATGATTGAATAGGTCTAGGATAGTTTATGTCTTCCTGATATTCTTGAATATAATAATTAGTTTAGAGTGCCATTTCGATTTTCCCACAATATATTTTACCATACCTCGACATATCATGTCATATGTATATCTATATATATAAAAATTTCGTGTCACGATGTATGTTCGCGATAAACTCCGAAACTACTGAACGGATTTTGATAAAATTTGGTAACCATTTATAATATGGTCCAACTTAAAAGATAGAATAGTTTTTTTTCAATATTTATATGTGGCGAGCGCCGAGAATATTCTGGAACGGTTATATATATATATATATATGAAAAAAAAAATTTGAAAAAACCCAATTAGGGGAGGTGCTGAACGGGAATTTTGTGATGTACTTTTGAAATTTTAAATGGTTGCTATTGGTTATGGGAAAAAGTCAGCCCATTTATATCATATAACCCATTTATACATATGTACGTATACCTATACTGTAACCATAGTGACCATTATCATTGTTTATAAATTTTTTTGCGAATCATTTTCAATTAAAATATATATACGTGTTTCATATACTTTTCACATATACGTACATACTTACAACAGGTTAGTAATTTTTCATAATACAAAATCCCCCTTTGAGCACCTCCCCTAGGGGGATGTATACAAATAAATCTACAAACTTATTTTTCAAAATTCAACCCTTAAAAGAAGGGGTAAACTTTTCACGGGCTAGATTTTGAGATGCAACGATCAGCGAGTAATTTGCATTTTATATGAATAGATTATTATGTCATCAAAAAACCCGACGATCTTTACCAAAAACGAATTGATTTTGCAATATCATATTATTACATAACTTTTATCGAAATTGCGTGGGTGCGATGAACAATAGAACTTTTTTCATTGGGCGGTCGGATACGATCGCAGGCAAATCTATAGTCATTGGTCGATAGGCTCGATAGGCGTATACAATTTTAAAGCGAAAACCCGACGACGTTTACGCAAAAGGTATGGATTTCGCAACGTCATATATTATTACATAACTTTTACCGAAATTGCGTGCGTGCGCGCACCATTCCTCTTTCAATCGTAGACGCCGTCGTCGCCACGCACTTACAATAAGTCAGTTATTTTTTATACTGCAAAATTCACTGGAAATATATGGCAAAACAACGTTTGCCGGGTCAGCTAGTACTATATATACTATACATATAGTCAAATTATACTTTTTTCTTCACATAAACCGAGCTTTCATTTATTTACAAATTTAACTTTAGAATATTATCATTGTAATCAAATGTAATCGATTTTAACTTTACTCTTTATTTTATATAGGTATGCTTTATTTTGTGTTACTGATTGACATATTATAATATTCAAACCATTACAATGATAAGTTAATAAAATCATAGTTGATAATTAAATCATCTGGTTGTCGTGTCATCTTGTCCTAAACATTAGATTAATATTTTGATTTTTATCAAAATAAACTGTTTCGATTCATTGAGTTTATAATATGAATTATTGTTTAATCAACAATGATATTGTGAACTAATTATATTTTGAACGTGATTTTTTCAAGTTATGCGTTGATTAATGACATTTATTTAATACAAATATGAACTTATACTAATACTTTTAGAAAGAAAACTCGATGTACTAGTATTTAAGAAAAATGTTTTGAAATTAAGGACATGTTTAGGTAAGTGACACTTTGATAATTTTGTTTCAATGTTCACTGAGATAACAGTTATTAACAATTATTTATTCTTATTAAATAGGTTATTCAAAAGATTCAATCGAGAAAAATCGTAAGTTACCAAAATTGTATATTATTTCAATTAAAACCATCGTTAACTTATTTTAAAATGTTTACAACATTTAAGTTGTACAGATTTTCAATAATAATAAGGCAATTCAATAAAACTTAACTTTGCAAAATTGAAATCTTCCATAAATTTAATACTACTTTCATCCTCCAGAGATGATATAATTTTGAAAAGGATTTGACTTTTTTTGTACTAATTATAGGTATTTAAAATTGTTGAGTATTATACTTTTTATCCAGGTGAAATTTCAAAAAATTAAGTAAAAATCCTTTGGTCGTAAATTTTTTTTTACAAGCCTTTGATTTTAATACATTTTGTCAAAACTCAACAAAATCTCAAATATCTGTAAAATTGTTATCATAAAAAAATAAAGAAAAGTTCAAATTTAAATAAATTTAATATTATATTTTGGTTTTTGTTGATAATCTACTTTGTGGTTTATAATTAGTTATAAGCATTCAGCAAATATAATTTAATAAACATTTGTAAATGTTTATTAATGTTTATCTAATGTTTTAGACACTATGTTATATACAAATTTGAAAAAGTGTGTGAGTAAGTTAAAAACCTAATATTTTAATAGTATCTTTTGCAATTCAGATTAAAAATCAAACGGGGATTTCATTTTACAACAATTTTTACTAAAAATTTTTCAAAACACTGGATATATAAGTAATTTTCTAAAATCTCTGTCGTTTTCTTTCCAAGAAATCCTTCACACCACCTTAAAGAACTTTGAGTATGATTCTAATTAAATAATAAAAAAAAATAATCATGTCAGTAGTTTGAATGGGTGTTTTATTCTAAAGTAGGTAGTTCTTAAATGAGTTAATGCCATTAAATGACTATGAAAATCACTAGAAATTTGTTGTTCGTATAATGTAATAAATACAAAAACAGAGTACAAAAATAAAAGATGTATCAAACTAAATGTTCATAAGAGTAATGCGTACAAGAACTTTTTAATTGATAAGGTAATGAAGAAAAAAGAATCATTAGCACGTGCTATGTGTTTGGTAAAAAATAATAATAATAATACGACGGCCAAGGAAAACAAATTGAATTTTTAATTAGTACTTATAGCCTTAAAGATTTATAGATTTCAAATTTTTCAAGAATTATTGAACATTTTTCAGGAAGAATGTTCTATAGAGAGGAAATGGATAGTGGTGAGTAATAAGTTTTTCTTAGTACTTTAAAAATCTTTTTCAGTAAAATATATTAAACACAAGTATATAGAGAAATTCAAAATCTATAGGTACCTTAAATAATAACTTGTTAGAATGAGAAGCACAATGTACATTACCCAATAGGTAGGTTTAATAAATTTCTATTGTAGAGTTTAATATAATGTAAAGTGTTTTTTTTTCAGTTTTACAAGGATATCAAAATACGTCAAATACATGTATAGGTGTGTTTCCGAAAGTTAAATAATTCATAAGTATTATAATGTTTTATAATAAGTATATTAAATATTTATTTACGTCGAATTCGATCACATTCATTATTTTTTGTGGTTAATTATTTTGTACTTGTGTTAAGAATCTGTGTTCTAACTCACTTGACTTATAAAATCGAGTGTTGATATCGATACAAAAACGAATTCTAAATAATTATTGATTTTGTAAATAGTAAAATATTAAGACTCTACAATCAACCGCAAAAATTAAAAATAAATAATAAATTATTATTATATACTGATATAATTATATGGGAATAGATAGAAAGGAGAAAAAAGGAAACATTTATTTAATATTCTATAATAACCTACTCTTGCAAAGACCTATTTATTATATTTTATTTATACATTTTGTTTTTTAAGGCACGAAATTAAGTGAAAAAGATAAAGAAGTATTACAAATTTGTGCGTGTAAGTGAATATTTTAAATCGAGTTTATAAATAAAGTAAATAAAAAAAACATCATAAATCATAATTTAAACTTAAAAACAAACCACCTAAAAATCAAATTGACAGTGAATTTCGTGTAAGAAAGAAATAAATTAAATAATAGTTTTTAAATTTTTTAGCTGAATTCAAAAACAGTGTATCGAAATATGTTAATCCAAATGCAGGTAAATTAATAAAAATTGCTCTAAACCATGAGATTTTCACAAGAAAAAAACATTATTAATATACTCTCTGCTTCATAAATGTAAATTAAGATTAAGCATAACTATTTAGTTCTAAGAACCAACTTCAAAAGTGCATGGTATCATTTATTATTTACATTCAACTGAATTCATTGTAATTTTGTAAACATAATTATACAATTTATGTCAGTAATATTATCATTACACAATTCTCGTGCTCCATACAATATAGTATATAGCACCTCGCTACTCCTACTAAAATGGGATCAGGGGTTGTTGGATTGTGTAGGTCAGATTTTAGGAACTTAGAGTTTAACCAAAACTAGCAAATTCTCGAATTATCAATCCAATAAAATATACTTAGCAAGTAAAAAATCTAATAAACTAAATAAATATATCTTAACGACTAGTGTCACATTACTGAAGTTATGTAGACTAACGGGTGTCGGAATAGTAAGGTCCTAATAGTGATATCTAATTAACTAAAAATTTATAATTATATATGTATTTATTTGGATAATTCATATTTGTTAAAACTATAGTGCATCAATCTTTACTTAGAAATTTAGTTCTAACAATCTTAGTATAAAAAAATATAAAAACAATAAGCATGTTCCAAAAATAAGTCTTATTTATTGGGTAATATAAAATAATAACCTACATTGTAAAACAAAAAAATCTTTTCCATACCTTTTGAAATCATATGGATAAAATTTTAATAAATTTATTTTTATCTATATAGCGAAAATCTCAGAAACGGATGAAGGAAAAAGTAATTATTAATACATGTATTAATTTTAATGCATAGTTTGTAAATATTAACTTTAAAATGTAATTTTGACATGTAACACTTAATTTTACAGATATTACGTTTGGATTTAAAATATTTATAATTTTGCTAGAAATTTTTGGTATGTTGAAATAAAAATAATGACAAGATTATAAATAAAAAATTAAAGTATGCATGTTACCTATATAGATAAAGTTTAAAACTACTTAATATTTATACATGTAAATATTTATTAAAATATTTAAAGATCCCTTAATGTGTTTATTTAGATCCAGGTGAATTGATCGCCAAACAAAAAAAAATGTTTAAACCAATACAATTATTAAATTATAATACAGTATAAATTTAAAATAAAGGATAGAATTAAAGCAATAATATACAATAATAATACAATACTTATAGTATAGAGTAATACAAATGCTGAATTATAATGTTTTACACAATATAGGTAGATAATAATATATAATATGTTTACATGTACATAAAATGTACTCAACTATACTTAATTTAAAATCATTTAAAACAAATTAATGGTAAAAAAAATTTGCTTTGTAATCAATTAACCTGGTGGCCAAAAAACATGTGGTCATCAATTTTACTGGCGATTAATTGTTCGAGACCAATTCACCTGATACTGTTTTATTTTATTTATCATTAAAAAAGTACTTGTTTCCAATAAATTATTAATTTATTGTAATAAATCAACTTCAATTTTTTCTTCTTTTTAACAGTGTCCACCTTTTATCACAATTAAAATGAACGGTTTTGAAACAAAATTTAACATTAATTTTAATTGTTTTTTTTTTTTTAATTTTTCCTTTTAATAAAACCAAGTTGTATAGTTAATATAGCCCTCGCTGTACTAAAAATCTAAATGTAAACACTTGATAATAAGAATTAAGTCTAAAGTTATGGTTGCACTGGGCAATCATTAGGTGGGCTAAATAGTAATTTCTAGTTATTGCACAATTTTACAAAGGAAATCAGAGTAATTATCACAAATAATCAATTTATAACTATATTAACTACAATAGCCATTCATTTGCGATAATAATCTCTTTAATATTTTTCAGATGCTTCAATCTCAGAATCATACAAAATCGAACAGTATGAACTAACTTTTAATAGTAAGCCAATTTTAAATGTTAATTAGTACATTATTAGAACGGCATTGAATACAAAATTTTTCATTTATTATATTTGATCGACATTTTTTCAAGAAGCCTTAGGGACTAATAACGTATTGACTAATATTATTGTGTTTATTAATTTCTTCGAAAAAAAATAATAGGTTCGACTAGATTTATGTGGCAGCCTATGAATTCGCAATTCATAATAAATTATTAAAAAAAATAAATAGTTTTAATGTTTTACATTTAATCAGTTGAATTAACTTTAACTTTCAAAATAATTCTAAACTAAAGGAAAATTATTTAACTTGGCAAAAATATTGACCATAAGTTTTGTCCCAAAATCGTTCAATTTCTTTTTATAAAGCAAGTGTTTCTAATTTTAATGTCCAGGACCATAATTTGCAAAATAACCACAAATAACAAATAGATGAATGTAATTTAATAAAATCTGGATTAGAAATTAAAAGTTTCCGTAACTGATAATTATCTAGAATAAATGTATCAAAACTTGTATTAGTGTAATTTATTGATTGATTTTGAAAAACGCAGAATACATGGGTCGTAAGTATATATTTTTGAATTACATTATCCTCATTGATGTAAAATGTTTAAAATGACTATTGATAGTTCATTTTTTCTATCAGTAGTTATTCTCAGAAGACTTTTACAATATTTATTTAAAATTTGTTCTTTTAGTCAAAAATAAAATATAAAAATACAAGAAAATCATAAAAAACAAAAATGTATTTTAATTAAATCTATTATTTCAACGACTTTGATTAAATAATTTTTAGAAAAAGCTAAATGCTGATATACATGCCTACCTTCATTAAGAATAATTTTTTTAAAGTAATAATAAGAAGATATATTGAATTCAAATTTATAAGAATAATTCACATATAGAAGTAAACCGAATCTTGTTCCAAGTCTTTAATTTTACTTTTTATAGCATAGTTTAGCATTTATTTTCTCCTCTTACTAAAGAACAAATTAAAAATTCCAGAACCAGTGACTAACATCTAAATTGAATTTCTGAACATTTTCTTATTCCTTTGTTCAATAATGAACCAATGTATAATATAATATAATATTAAAATAATTAGTCTCAACTAATATCGTACTTACAACAATTCATGTAAGTTTAGATCAATAAAAAAAGAAACAAAACTTACAACTTATTAATGATTTACAGACAAAAGCTTTCAAAATCGATGCACGAAAAAAGAATTAGAAGATTGTAAATGTAAGTTATTAATTTATTAATATTATAGTAATGATCTTTGCGAATCCAAGACAGACTTAATGACGAATAAAATATGTAGTATCATTTCAATGTTTATCTAACTTTTTACCTATAAATAATTAGTAACAGAAATCGTGACTTTCAATATTCCCAAGTGACCCGATAGAGCTATATGATTGGTATTTGGTACTTGTTTGTCGATCTCCATCGGCGTACCCAGCTCGTGGTGGTCCTGGTTCAGTGCAGACGAGCTAGGCCTTTTCTGGGAGTCAATGTTAGATGATGGCCACCGGCCCTAGTTTCAGCTCTCCGTCGCTTACTCCGCTCTTTGCTCTACGTCCTCACGTACTCTTCTCTGCACTTGGCGTCCTGCCTTCAAAAACGAAAACAAACCTGTGTTATTTTACTAGCAAACGGCAGACAACAACGATATGATTACCAGTAACAATTCATATTATAACAATAATGTTAATAGTAGTAATAATAATTTCGATTCACGTAATTCACGGACACAAAGACATTAAATAATCTACCATAATAATAATTCACGCGCGAGAAATTGGATAGAAAGACGACAGATTAAGACGGGTCAACGTCACCGGGAGCATAACTGCACGTTGTTGCAGTCACAAATGTAGAGTTGCGTACACAGATATAAAACACGTGGTTTATATCCATGTGCATATTAATGATAATTCACGGCGCAAAAAATAATATTAAAAATATATTGAATTTATTTATTATAATTGAAAACTCAAACACTATATTTAATATTATATAGTTCAACCATAGATTAAGTATACAATATATTAATCTATGGTTCAACTTACTTTTTTTTTTTATACCACCCAAGAACAACAAGAATGGACACTCGATCAGCTGATCGGTCCAGTGTGTCCCGGGGATAAAACACAAAAAAGATTGTACCGTAACCGTAATTAAACAATAAGTTGGCAAACCTTGTATCCGTTTAGTCGCGAAATAATGGAGACGATTCGACTCGTGATTATTCGGCATGTGGTGTGTTATCGCGGCCTTAATTGAATAGTGAAATTGATTAAGTTATCATTTTGGCCATGTTCAAACAATTTGAAAGTCACAGAACCAAAATCCGACCTTTGAATAGAATGTCTTCATGATCAGTAGTAGCTACTGACGGACGTACCCAAGTACTGATTTTATCATATTTTCAATAAAAAATAATATGAACTATATTCTATTGACACTATAATTATTGACCATTCCAACAAAATAAGTCGTTTCGTTTTCAATAATTTTTTTATAAATCACCCTTTTCCAATTAATGGTACCTATCTACATATTATATCATTTATATCTGCTGTTGACTTTGGATCTAAATATTTCATTCGATTTAAATAATTTTAATCAAATAATAAAACGTTATGATGATCACGACGATCTTATTATATCTTAAAATAAATCGTTCACACACTTTCAGCCAATATGTCAAAACTTACAAATGATGAATACAAATTGTTACAATTAAGTAAGTTATTTGGGGAAAATGCGTGCATAATAAAAAATACGTGTGCTACTTGTTTTATTAACGTTCAATCTTGAGCAAATAATTAAAACAAATATTTCGTCAGTTCTATTACCTAATTAGTAGGGCAGAGGACTTGTAGCTCTAAAAAAGCTCTAAATATGCAAGCACTTATGCACTAAAAAACCCCATAATATGCACTTAAAATATGCACTTAAAATTTTTCCGCAGAACTGACTGAGACTAAATACTAAAATATTGATTCTTGTCGTGTCTAGAAACGTTTTATAAATAAATCCTAATCGAATAAAAGCCCGCATGGTGCGTACACGTCTGTAGTGGTGATGTCGTAGGTATAGTTTACGTTAGATAGTTATCGCTTCTAGAAAAAATTTGTGCCCGAGCACAGTAAAAAACCATATTATACGACAAAAATTAAAAATAAATACATTTTGACTGTATTGTTTGAAATAAAAATGTCACTGTGGAAAAAATCGTTAAATATGTCTCAAAAAGTATAAAATAGCGTATAAAAGTGTAAAATATGCCCTAAAAATCAAAAAAACGCAAAATATGCATTTATAAGCACAATAAAATTTCAAAACTAGCTTTGTGGAAGCATGAAACGTATTTGTTTCGCACTCTGCTATTTTTGTGACTGTGCAAAAAAAATATGCAAATGCTACAAGTCCTCTGCCCTACTAATTAGGCATTGAATATAACAAAAAGTTTTTTTTTTTTTAAACTAAAACCTATTTAATAGTAAATTGTAGACCGACGAGTATAATATATGCCTTTACCTACATTTTTTACCCAATTAGGGGAGGTGCTGATGCTGATTTTGTGATGTACTTTTGAAATTTTAAATGGTTGCTATTGGTTATGGGAAAAAGTCAGCCATAACGTATTATGTTACACATTTATTACATATGTACGTATACCTATACTGTAACCATAGTGACCATTATCATTGCTTATAAATTTTTTTGCGAATCATTTTCAATTAAAATATATATACGTGTTTCATATACTTTTCACATACACATTCACGTACATACTTACAATAGGTTAGTAATTTTTCGTAATACAAAATCCCCGTTTGAGTACCTCCCCTAGGGGGATGTATATAAATAAATCTACAAACTTATTTTTCAAAATTCAACCCTTAAAAGAAGGGGTAAACTTTTCACGGGCTAGATTTTGAGATGCAACGATCAGCGAGTAATTTGCATTTTATATGAATAGATTATTATGTCATCAAAAAACCCGACGATCTTTACCAAAAACGAATTGATTTTGCAATATCATATTATTACATAACTTTTATCGAAATTGCGTGCGTGCGATGAACAATAGAACTTTTTTCATTGGGCGGTCGAATACGATCGCAGGCAAATCTATAGTCATTGGTCGATAGTCTCGATAGGCGTATACAATTTTAAAGCGAAAACCCGACGACGTTTACGCAAAAGGTATGGATTTCGCAACGTCATATATTATTACATAACTTTTACCGAATTTGCGTGCGTGCGTGCACCATTCTTCTTTCAATCGTAGACGCCGTCGTCGACACGCACTTACAATAAGTCAGTTATTTTTTATACTGCAAAATTCACTGAAAATATATGGCAAAACAACGTTTGCCGGGTCAGCTAGTATATAATATATATATATTTTTTTTAATGAAGGAATGGCAAGTACGTAATAAATTTTATGTTTTAATTATTCTACATTATTATTATTTGATACATATTATATTGACTCGTTAAATAATACTTTCTACATTTCTCCGTTTTACATTGAGTTGTTATTTATTATCATGATTTTATTCAAAAACTATATAATGTTAAATTTTAAACTATATAATGGGTGCAAGTGTTTGTTATATTTTTTACATTCATAGGAGTTAATAATTTTTCTTATTCTCAAGGAACTACTATCGCCCATATTTATATTTACAATAATTTTTAATGATATGCTTGAATATTTTTTTTTACATGTAATGAGGCCTGCAAATTAACGGTCTCAAAACATAATCGACTACATTATGCACGGGCGGCGCATAATACGTATATCGTGATTGTAACTTTAAATGAAAATCCAAGTTTCACAAAAAACAAAAATAATTGAAATAACGTTCTTTAAAAATATTGTGTGGTTACATATTTATAATAATTATATGTAAATGACCTATAATTTAAAAACTTATGTTCTAATCTATTTTCAGGGCTTGATCACTTTTTAAATAATAACGCAAAGGTACCATTTCGAAGAAACGTAACGGGTAAGTTTTGAAAATTATATTTATTTATTATATGTACATTGTTTAATAATAATATCATCGTCTTTATTGATCCATTGAATAATATTATTTGTTATTCATGATTTGTTTCTAATGTATAGTTAAACAATCCAATCAACAATTAGGTATGTAGCTGTTATACAGTAACCTAATAAAATGTAATCAAATTATTATATAGGCACCTAAAATAGTTTTCAAATTGAAATGTATTATTGTTTTCAAAGTAGAAAAGCTTATACTAATCTTTAGACCAGATTACTTCCACCTAAAATGGTATCCAATATACGACTTTTTAATTATTGTGACACGTTCTATTTAGACATGTAGGTATTTATATATTTCATGTTGTTTTAAATACCTAATCATTTTCCTTTTATATATTTTTAGACGATTTTTATTGTAAGTATACAAATGATTTTATTTATAATAAAATTGTAAGTGTCATATTATCCTTATACTTACTAGTACTGATTATCATATTTTTGTTCGTTTTATAATTTTAAATCAAAACTATTATTTTTAAAGAGAGAAAAAAGGGTTTTTTGATATTTTAAACATAAACTTAAAAACGATCAGTTATTTTGACGAACCACTTATCCTGGCAACACTTTGTCTAATTTAAATTTGCAATAATTTTAGCAAAACTTGGTAAGTCAATATTGTTATGTTACAGATCATTATAGTTCTGTATAACTTGCTTATCGTCAAATAATTACTATAATATAATTTTCTGCTGTTATAATTATATAAATGTATTATAAAACTATAATAATGAAAAAAATAATCTTGTTTTTGTCTAAAGATGATAAATATAAAGGTCTTTATCAATCATATATTAGCAGTAAGTTGAATTAAAATTAAGTGAATATTGAGTCTATTGTAATACTTACAAGTTATTCGTATTAATCGTATTTGAGTATTTCGTAAAAGTTAATAAGAACATGATTCATTATTAATCGTGTTATTGTTATTATTAGAACGTTTAGAACTAATATTTCGGCGATTCAATTCTGTAATAAAATATATTGTAAAATCACATAAAACACGAGAAAAATAAAATATAATCGATTGTTAATTAATAAAAAAACTTATTTATTTTTCGGTTAACTCTTATTTTGTCGTTTTCTATTAAGTTACATTTTAATCTATAGTTGATATTTAACATATTTTAGAGCCATTTATACCAGACAATATTAAAGAATTAGGAACGCGTAAGTTGTTTAAATTATCGTTTGTAACTAGCATAAAATATTTGGCGCGAAGAGAAATTATTAAAGTTAATGAAATAATTAATATTGATTTTGCATCGTAAAACCAGTCAGTTTATAATTTTCATCTAGATATCAAGATTTTTGAAATCGAAGACATTTATTCAAAGCATTTACAATTTTTTTTTGTTCGTCCAATAGAGAACATCGAATGTGTGGCTGTTTCGGCACAATCCATATGCGCGAATCATAATGAATAAACTTGTATCGAAGATTAGATAAATCTAGATGGAGCCGCGCACTTCGGTGTTTTCTAAAAATGTAAACAATTCGAAACTTCTTCAGCGGAACACTAGAATGTGACAACTTTCTAGAAACAAATTGATCGTAAAACCATAGATTTAACTATAATTATTACATATATAATCACAGATCTATAGTAACGTGGCATACGAAATTCAGTGATTAAAACATTTTTTTTCCCCGAAATGTTTTCATAGTAGTAAATTATCTAAACGCATTTAAAGTACCTGAAAAAAAATAATTTATGAATAAACTGTTTTGATTCTAGTGATCCCACTTGAGTATGAAGATTACGCGTCATATATGATACGGATGCGATTTTCCGGTAACTTTTTTAATAATTAATTTAATCTATAATTTGTACTTATTTAGTTTTTCAAAATACAATTTGTATTCTAGTGTAGATTCTAAAGGAAACGAAATGTGTACTCTTTCTTTTGTTGTTTAATGAATTCTCAAACGAGAATATGATTTTTGGAGAAGAATATTCATTTTCGAGCCAAAGAAAAAAAAAATCGAATGACACAATCCGTCTGTAGTTTTGATTCGAACTACCCACGTCCCGCATAAATAACGAAACTAATATTATTTATAAATAATAACACATTTTTATTTTGTGATGTGTAAAATCAAATGTAGTTATATCTATAGCTTTACAAAACGCATTATGTATGTAAATTGAGATTTTCAAAAGTACGAAGTTTTTTTTTAAAAAATATAAATCCCTATAAGTATTTTCATGCAATTATTGTTTATGAAATCTATACAATTTAACGATCCGGATAAACTATTCGATGAGTTATATTATAAACATGTTGTTCCAACAGATTTTAATAAATTAATAATTATATATTAGATTGTTATCCATTAACCATTGAAATGTGGGCTGACAAATACATAGAATTGTATACAGGTATGTTGAGTAAAAATATGAAATTTAAAATTATTCAAATTTACCAAGTATACTAATTACTAATAACCATGAATTTTGTTTTTCAGCACAAGATAAATTTTCGACAATACAACTAGAAAAATATACTACCAAAAAATAAAAATAAAGGTTCTACGTCAAAAAATATGTACATTTTCCAAAACGATAACAGTTTGAAAAAAATGATAATACATTAATTTATTGTTTCAGAAGAAGATTACAAAATGGTTCATCATCAACAGCAAAATTAAATCATAAATAATAATAACAATAAGTTTAAAGATTTTCAAATAGTTTTATGAATATTATATCATATTCTCATAAATATTTACAATGTTTATGTCACTTCGCGGTGTACAGTCCACTGTTTTCTATGCGTAGATTGAACACAGCTATTTGATATAATTTTAACTTTTTCTATATATTAACTATTGTATTAACTAATTGTGCTCGTAAAAGCTATAATTTATAATATTTTATTGAATAATTAAATGCGTATATTTAAAATTCTTAATGCATTGATGAATATAATGGTCAACAAATTATTATTTTTATTTCAATTTTTTTTTTTTTTTGTATGTGTGTTTATCCTAACGGTTTTTGACTAAAAAAATGTGTCCTATATTTAATTTCAGCGAGGGTTTCCGGAAGAAAATATAGTCTATAATGTACTTCTAGGGTGAATTCCTCGAATTAATCAACTTTCAAAAAAAAAAAAAAAAATTTATATAATACGCAGAGTTTATACAGGGAAAATCGAACAAAAGATTACGAAAAACCGACAAAATGTACACAACACCGCGATTGCTGACAAAACGTAATTATATTTTGATCGTAACTCGAAAACGAGTAACTATTATTGAAATTTGAAATTTTCATAGACTATTCTTTAAATATTACATAATTTTAATAGATTTGAATTTATTTAATTTAGCTTTTTATAAATATTATTGAAAATGTGCTCGTAAAATGTCAATAGAATAATTGGTCACGTCTCGTTTCGCCCAAATCCGACCGTTTCAGTTTCATCTAACGAATTTCGTAAAAGTTTAAAATTAAGTAGCCAAATTAGGAATGTTAAAATTAAAACACGGATTATGATTGTGAAAGTTGGTCGAAATTTAAACATTATTTTCGTTTTGAAATTTACTTTTAGAATTTTATCGAGTTGTGAAATAATTACGTGAAATATTTAATAAACGATTTTATGGTCGGAAATCGGATCTAGTCGGTACTTTCGAGAGGTTATTTTTCGAACAGTTTTAAAAATATATGCCAATTTAAATGGAAAATTTTAAAAACAATAAAACTGCGATGTTTGCGACAAAATCGATTTTTTTTTCGTCGTAACCTAATTCAAATAACAATAACCGCAGAGACCTGCAATTTTCACCGACTTTTTATATCATCATTGTGCCTACAGAAGATTTCCTAAAAGTTCTGACTTTTTTTAAACTATTTATAAATTGTTGAGTTTTTTTTTTTTTTTTAATATTTTTCGTACAATGTCGATAAAAAATGTTCGGTACATTTTTAAAGCTTGAAAATTTAATACAAAGTGTCTCGTACATTGTTCTTAGTCGTATGCAAAAAAAAAAAAAAAAATTCGAAATTCATTGGTTCTAACAAATTTAAAGACCAAATCACCAGCATAAAAATGACCTATATATCACTCGAGTCTTGTAACTTACCCCTTCTAATTTTGTTTCGTGTCGATAGACGTCGGATAAATACTAAAAGTAATTTATCTCTTTAAAAATATGACTCACATACATTTCGGTAACAGTTTACACAGTTGTTTTCACGTCATTAGGTATGACCTATAAAACACCAAAATGTATTCGGGTGTTGCCTACGTTTTACCATAGATTTATAATTTATGCATTGAATAGATTATCATTACTTTTATAGTAATATTTTAACCAAAACTGCAAAATGAAAATGGATTTATATATAATGTAAAATGTATATAAAATTGACAATATTTTTGTTTAAACCTCGTAATTTTATGTGTGATTTTATCTCAAATAAGGCACCTCACTTAAAAAATACAAAAAAACCAATACTGAACAAAAAAACCTGTTATAAAGTCTGCTACAAATTAGATTTTAGACTGAATATCTCTAATCAAGTTTTTTTCTTTTTTTTTATTACAAAATATTCAATGTAAAACGCGTGCATTCGATTTTCTTTTTATTAAATTAATTGACTCGACGCATCAGTAGTTATTGATTTATCCACTGGTTTATGAGAAAAATTTTGAAGTTCACTGTAAGAATATTTTTACTATAGAATAATACAAATTAAAAATAGATTTTTTTTAATAAAAATCATTTTTGAGGCTTTGTAATCTACGGCTTATATTTCTGAATCGAATTTCTACAACAAAACACTAATGATTATCTATTCAAAAATGTATCGTAAAAAAAAGCCAAATGATTGACGTTACAATAATTATAATACCTTATTTCTTATTAAATGAAAACATTCTCATTCTTGTTTTCGTTTTGACTAAAAAATTGTAAAAACTATTTTCGATTTAAAAATTGTTTGAAGCAATATAATTACACAATCGTCTCGTAGATGATTTACATAAGTAAATAAAAGTCCTATTAAGTGTAATTTTAATAAAAATTTAAAAATCTCAACAAATAATTTAACAAAAAGTTGGGAGTATTTTTACCTTCGTGTCCATCACAAATCGAGCACTCGTATATCATGAGGCAATGTTTACTCAGTTGTTTTCAAATCGTCATGACCTAAAAAAACATCAAAATGTTCTCCGGCGTTTACGACGATTTCATAGTGTAGCTAAGAAGAAACGTTAATAATTATACATTCTCTAGTCGTTGTTTTCATAGTAAGTATTGTCTTGATTTGCAGACTGGAAAATGAAAACTTACGGAAATTACTTGGGAATTTTATACACTGTTTTCACTGTATTTGTTAACACCACGGTGTTTTCTACCAAAACATTTCGTAAGTACCGGAGAAAATTGCAGATCTTTATTTGTAATCGATACATAAATATATTACAACGCGATTGTGCATTGCAGTGTAGTGCTGCTCATCGTTTTCAAAGATCGAACCCGTTTCCACAATTCGTTCAACGTCGCCATTGATATCCTTGTTGAACACGAAATAAATATAACTAATAACGAGATTCAGTAATCGTGAATACTGCGTTATAATTTGTAACTTGTGATGTTCAAGTGTCAATTTATGTTATATAAATGACATTAAAAAGTAGCAAAAATAACTCTCGCTGTTATCGAGAAGAAAATTATTATTCGGAAAAGTGGTTCGTTTTAATGAATATTGAAATTTACCAAACACCCATGTTATTACATACTATTTATTCGTGCCGAAACTATAATATTCTGTTCGAGGAGTGAATAATATAATTAAAAGACTATTCGTCTTGTCGATTTTTTTTTAGCATACATTTTGATAATGTTACTCATACGCAATTATTAAAAACACTAATAGTTTGTATATAAAATAATATGCTTTCTTTGTTTTCAGAATTAATAAAGGGCGGCGAAGCCGATTATAGTATTTATTCAGCAAACTTTGATAAAAACTCAGGTAAAAATAATTGATTAATTTTAATTTCATACATTATGGAAACGTTAAAATGTATACAATTATCAAGGTTGTTTCGAACCCAATAAATCGAAACATTATAAATTTAATTATCTCGATACCTTGCTTGTTGATGCTATTTTTTAAGAAACACTCGACAATGTTTTTAGAAAAAAATATCCCGTCGATTTGCATTTTGTTTGATGTAAAATCTTATTATAACATGCAGCGGCGTATTTGAAAAAACGTCGCGAGGGCGTTTCTGGTGTTTCCGGGAGGGTTTCTTGTTACGTAACACGTAACTAACAAAATTAATTTGAAAAGCGACATGACAATTTAAAATAATTTCTCATGATCATTCTGTGTTATAAATAACATCAATTTGCTATTAGTTCTTTTATTATAAAAGACCTGTAATGACGATAATATAAATTAATGTTATCTTTCTCGGTACCCAAGTGATATAAGTCATTTATAACCTTTGAATCCAATTTCATAATATTTTTTTCGGCCATAGATAAAATAATTATTTTTTTTTGATCCTGGGGGGAGGGACGAGACCCATGAACCCTCTCCCCCCCCCCCCGAAAATATGCCACTGATAATAGGTATTGATATCACTTACCAGTGGCAGCGATTGCTCCTCTCCCTCAAAATACGATATACTATATAGGTGTATTATACATATACATATGGTGTATGTATATATATCTACATGAACTTTAATATTAAACTTTTATTTTAGACCACTATTAATTTGTGGACTGTTTTATTTTTAGAATATAATCAACTCTCTCCTAGTGAATATTATGAATGCTTTTACTCTAGTAAGTTATTTATTATTTTTTTTTATAAAAATATAGTTTCAATTAATCATTATAGTTGACCCAAATATTTTTACATGTCGGAATAAAATTAAATAACAGGATACCTAAAATACTATATTATATTATAATTTAAAAATATTATTTTCTTTATGTTAAATAGTTTTGATGTAATCTACTATTGATCGATCGAATAATATTATAAATTATTTGTTTGTTTTTTTTTTCTACACACAGACAATGAGTTGAGAAGTATGTATTCTTGTCTGTCATGTATGTTTTATTATTAAAACTTCAAAATTAACGTTTTAATTGACCTATGGTTTATATTAAAACCAAGATATCTGTATGTATGTCGGCGAAATAAACATCTGTATTTCGTTATTTAACATATTTGTTGCACTTCAACATTCTCTTTATATTATATTATACCATCGACATACAGCACAACCATTCATATAGAAAAATGAATGATGATATGATGCATGATGATTAATACTTATTTTTATGTTTGCCGGGTTTATCGTAGTTTTAATACACATTATAACTACCTTCGCAATATCTACCTTTAAAAGTTGCATCAGTTTTTATTAAATAATAATTTATTTCATTTCAGAATTTCCACTCAATTATTCAAGCGATTTCAAAACGTGGCAGCTTCAATTAGAACGTTATTGTGAGTAAATTAATTTAAATAATAAAAATTAAACTTAATAAACTTTGAAAATAGTATAACTGTGGTAGGCGTTTTCTCAAGAAAACTATAACTACAAATAAGGATATGATACCGGTACCGGATTATCGATTTTGGTGAATTGTCTTTTAAATTCGAATCTAATGTAGGTAGCAGTGATCTCGAAAAAAAAACGATTCTGAATGAAAGAGGTGTGGCGAATCAAAAATTACAAAAAGTTAACAAATGTTCGTGTTTTTATCGAGTTTTATGAGTATTTAATCATTCAAACGCTTGTCGAAAAATTGTGCCTACGTATGTCCGTGATTTTTATATTAAATTTTCGAGATTTTTATTCAACTGACGTTATTTTATTGACATTTTGCAAAAAATAAACTAGGAAAACTCTCAACCATTTCAAATGCTCATGAATAGCAGAAAAAGAATTCGAAATATTTGAAATCTCTACTGTTTCTAGAGAATGATGATATAAAAATATTTAATGAAAATTTCAAGTACCAACAACTATTACTTTTAAAGTAATAAAAAAAAAATCGATTTTGGCAAATAAACCAAATAAAGTATGTCGTAAACTTTACCGTTAAGAGGGGGAAAATAAATAATATTACTTACAAGTTAGTAAAAAATGATTTTCAGTTTGTGCGACATTATTTTTTTGTTTAATAGTATTCGGTTTATTGGTGATGTTTTTTTTTTTGTGCGATTACATTTATAAGTATTTTAGGTACCTCCATGTTTATGTCCTGGGAATATTTTGGTAAGTACATTCAAACGATACTTAAAATCATTAATTTATAATAACAATCGATTCGAACGTAATATCAGCTCTCTAATTTTTTTTATTGTAATGTAGTTTTGATCAAACTGAATTTTAGTTTTATTGACAATTAATATGTTCTTCGATTCTTCTTCCGTTGACACGGTGTTTTCCAACCGGTGATCCACATGATACTAAACAACATCGTTCGCCATTTTTTTTTTTTTTATTAATTTTTAACACATCGTAGACAAATTTAAAACGATCGAAAAATAGTATACGTTTTATATCATTTTTTTAATTGCAAAATAGTCTATAGCCACGACTTATTGTAAACGTCGTCAAATCCACACATGTATTTTGATCATCAATATTATTCGTTGAATTGGTAGTTTATTTGAGAAAATGTCTCAAATTGGTATTTATCTCGTTATTATCATTTACCATAATATATACGTTTAATTATTGACACGTATGTGCAAGATGTAATTTCGTTTGCTTGTTACAAACCCATTATTCGTTTTAATTTCAATTGGTAATTTTATTCTGATCCTTTGAGTACAAAATATAAATGAAGTATCCAGATGAACTTGTTAAATCGGTACATGCTATTGAACATTTAAATTAGTGCTTTTAAGGTAATCGAACGATGACGTTTATTAAATAAAAATATTATTTGCATCTCATCTAAATGTACTTTTAGAGAGAATACTTCAAATAGACAAATTCAAGTCAAATGTTCAGGAATTGAAGACTTGTTTGGGTGAGTTATTTTATAATATTATATAGAACTAAATATGATCATATAAATAATATACGAGGGTTAAAAACAATAGAATTATTTTAAATAGCGTTTTAATAATATTTTATTACATTAAAAATTAGGTTATATAAACAACGACGAAGAGGGAAAGAGTAAGTTATCATAATAATTATTTAGTATTTCATTTAAATTAATATCTATTCATTTCAAATTTATAGACGAGTATTTATGTGTATATGTGCATGTGCGCATGTGCATTGTGCATGTATACCGTTCGTGTTATTTATAGGCACTTGTAACTTTTAAGTTTCTCAGTTTCTTCTCTTAAACTGTCGATAACATAATTATGGTACGTTAAAAATTCTTGTAATATTTTATTACATTACAAATTAGGTTATTCAAACAACGACGAAGAGGAAAAGAGTAAGTTATCATAATAATTATTTGATATTTCATTTAAATTAATATGTAATCATTTCAAATTTATAAACGAGTATGTATGTCTATATGTATATGTGTACCTATATGTGTGCATGTGCATGTATAGATATACCATTCGTGTTATTTAGAAGCATTTGTAACTTTTAAGTTTCTCAGTTTCTTCTCTTGAACTGTCGATAACATAATTATGGTACGTTAAAAATTCTTGTAATATTTTATTACATTACAAATTAGGTTCTTCAAACAACGACAAAGAGAAAGAGAGTAAGTTATTATGATAATTATTTAGTATTTCATTTAAATTAATATGTATTCATTTCAAATTTATATACGAGTATGTATGTCTATATGTATACGAGTATGTGTACCTATATGTGTGCATGTGCATTATGCATGTGCATGTATACCATTCGTGTTATTTATAGGCACTTGTAACTTTTAAGTTTCTCAGTTTCTTCTCTTAAACTGTCGATAACATAATTATGGTACGTTAAAAATTCTTGAAATTCTAGAAAAAAGTGTCTCATATGTTGGTCTTATTTCGATTAATAAATTTCGGAAATACGTAATAGAAACAAATTTCTTTTGATAAGCGATCGAACGATCAAATTTCGATAATATGCTACAAACAAACGAAAATCTGCAAACTTTTTGTTGTTTGATCTACCCCGCCTCTTTACTAGAGTTCATTTTTCTTCTTTTTTTTCAAAAACAACGGTACATTGGTTTAAAAATTAAATGATCATTCAACCTCTTAACTGTATCTCACCCGAGTCTCATATCTCACACTTTTTTATTTTTAGCACTCGTATAACACTATAAACTAAACAAATTTTTTTTTTGTCGTTTTGAATTATACTCGATTTATATACATACAAATGTTATATTGTTTTATTACCGATAGATAATAGATATACTGCATATATTCATATTAATAATGAAAGTGAACGTTTTACAAAATACATACGGAATAAATGAATAATTAAAATCACATTTGTTACTTATACCTAGGTTTATTACCACGCATACTAATTCAATGTACGTTTTAGATTGTACTTTATATGAAAATTTACAAGATTGTGTCAGTAAGTTATGAAACCAATATTTTAATCGTATGACGGTTTACATTAAAAATCAAATAGACATGTGTAAATGAATTGTACAACATCTAAAACTCCTTAAAACAGTATTTATCAGCCATTTTATAAACGTTACTTTATCATGTTTCATTTCTTATGCGTAGTTACTCATTGGTACATCGCACGCTAACACCACACATTATAGAAATAAGGCGATTTTCAAAGTCTATTATATAATCAGCTAATATTTTAAATACAGAGTTGGCTTCCTTGATAACCCGATAAAGGATTTATACTAGTACCCGTTCATACGTAAATACGTAATAATATCTAATATGATTTGATCGATAACTCATATTTATACTAATACACACGTATACACGCAAATACGATCAAGAAGAAAATATTTAAAAGCCTAGGGTCTCTGTATCTGTAGATCTAGTTTAAAAAACGTTCAATAATTAATGGAATTTTTTCAGGAAGAGTTATCACTAGAGTAGAAAACGATGAGAGTAAGTACTGATAGTAAAGTAATTATAAGTTGCGACGAGTTCAGGAATCTATATATAAAAATGGAGGCAAAAATGTATAACAATTCATCAATTGAGAACGGCTGGGCCGATTTGGCTCAAATTTTTTTTGAATTGTTCGTAATTGCCAGGAGAAGGTTTTTACAAAAAAAAATGTTGGAAAATCCCTTTTTTTTAAATTTTTTTTTTTAATTTGATTTTTTGAGTTTCGGAATGTTTTTTCAATTATTGAAAAAGCTACAGCAAGCTAAAATTGTCCATATGACATAATTAATCGTTAAAATGGGGCTCCCGGCCAACACCAAAAAAATGGATCAACATGGAGAAATATGTACATACATACATATGTATGTATGTCGTGTATTGAATATTAGGTATTAATATTTAATATTATGTTTCACTATATAAAATGAAAAACGTTATTTCTCGACCGGATTTTTTTTGAAACTTAGCATACATAGTGATGAAAAATCTACAAACTTATTTTTCAAAATTCAACCCTTAAAAGGGGTAAACTTTTCACGGGCTAGATTTTGAGATTCAACGATCAACGAGTGCGTGGTAATTTGCATTTTATATAAATAGATTATTATG
The DNA here is from genome assembly GCA_948098885.1 of Drepanosiphum platanoidis. NCBI lineage: Eukaryota > Metazoa > Arthropoda > Insecta > Hemiptera > Aphididae > Drepanosiphum > Drepanosiphum platanoidis. Next base: position 20,187,392 of record OX402530.1, on the reverse strand, counting down.
TCATCAAAAAACCCCCGAAGATCTTTACAAAAAAGAATTGATTTTGTAATATCATATTATTACATAACTTTTATCGAAATTGCGTGCGTGTGATGAACAATAGAACGAATACAATAGAACTTTTTTCATTGGACGGTTGAATATGATCGCAGGCAAATCTATAGTCATTGGTCGATAAGCTCGATAGGCGTATACAATTAAAGCGAAAACCCGACGACGTTTACGCAAAAGGTATGGATTTCGCAACGTCATATATTATTACATAACTTTTACCGAAATTACGTGCGTGCGCGCACCATTCATCTTTCAATCGTAGACGCCGTCGCCACGTACTTACAATAAGTCAGTTTTGGCTCACGCATTATATCATTAATTTCTTATTTCAATATTATAGATAATAAAGATACATGGACACGCGCTTCTCGAGAGCTCGCGCCCTTCTGACGCCCATTTTTCGATGGCTTAGATCAGATATTTCCAAACCGTGGGTCACGTTACATTTTTAATACCGTTTTTTTTTTTTTTATATAATAAATGTTCTTTGTGTATCTTTATTCATTTAGTCGTGAGCAACTGATCAACGATCAACAAGCAAAACGAAAAAAAAGATTATTGATTAGTGTGGGTGGCCAAAATTTAAAAAAGTTCTTAATGGGTCGTACCGTGAAAAGTTTGGGAACATCTGGTTCAGACATAGTGGTTTAGACACGTCAGTCATAAATATATTGAGCGAATCAAATCAATTTCTGTTCGATTTTAACATAATGTTTCAAATTTTTTCTTTTTTCAGTTATCAAAGGATATCAAAGAAAAGCAAATGCATGTATAAGTGAGTCTTGTCACAAATTTTAAATATGACATAAAAATAAAATATCCATTGTTTTCCGTGGTTAATTTTTATAGGGCTATATTTATAGAATCGTACAATTGAAATGCCATTAACGATATTGATAAATTGATATTATTGATTATGCGTAAATGGATTATTCTTTAAAAATTTTTTTATAAAAAGTGAAATATTAGATTCTACAATAAAAAATAAAACGATATTGATGTTTAATGATTGTTATGTATTAATATAATATTATGGGGATGTTTAATATCAAATAAATATTGCAAGGGAAAAGACAAAACTTTGTTTTTTTGTATTATCTGGTCTATACTATAACATAATATAACATTTATTTATATTTTTTTTTAGATAAGGCTGTTGAAGACGAAGAGGATAAAAAAAAATTTGACAAATGTTTTTGTGAGTTATTTCATATATTATGTAAACGTTAGGTTTTCATCAAGTACTCTTAACTGAAAATCTTAAAAGCTCTAAATGTGTTGATGGCTCTAGTGTTAAAAGTGGTTCTAATGATTTATACGAAATTAATATAAAAATATGATTACTATTTTTCAGTGTTATTAAAAAAATTTTAAGCTTTATAAAGTCATAATCAAACTTCATATTAATAAAATAATGGTGACCTAATAAATAGCCGAAAAAATTCCAAGAGGAACTAAAACTTAAATAAATGTCAAGAATAATTTTGTAAAATAACAAAAAGATAAATTGTTAAAAAATCATTAATAAAAAAAAAGAAAAAAGTTTGCTTAAATGTACTAACATGAATTGAATAAATAAATAATATGTAAAACATGATAACACAACTTGAAAATATGAAATATGCATTTGAAATTAAAAAAAAAAAATGCAATAGTCATCAAAATCTCTTGTAACAAATAATAGTTTGATATAAAAAAAATATTTTGAAATTCTATATATGCCTAATAGTAATAAATATAAGTGAATAATCTTTAAAAAACAATTTTCAGCTGAATTTCAATCCGCTTCATCAGAATTTGTTCTTAAAAAGGAAGGTAAAGTATTCATATAACCCATTTAAAGCATTACTTTTAAATCTATTGAAAAAAAATATCTTTACAAAAATTAAAAAATATTGATTAAAATAACTATTGTTCTTCTAAGTGAATTTTTTTACCAGTGTTTCACACAAATTACAAAATATTAGTTTACTCAAAAATTCAATTACACACTTTAAAATCATAATATAAAATAATAATAATTCATAATATGACTTTTAGAATCGACTACAAAAATGCACATAATTTTCTTATTCACAATTGGAAAAAAAAATTGTATACACTATACAGTTCATATCTATTCATGAATTAACATGAATTTCATAAAAATATTTCGATAATTATACAGTATCAGTAAAGTATTAATATGAGTATCAAGCAAATGTTTCAAATCACTAGGATACTTGGAGAATAACAAAAAAATATTTGTCGATCAAAATTCGCGATTTCTTAAAATAAATAAAACGAAATGCACTGACATCGTGTAATATTTCTCGTTTCGCTTAGAATCTATAAATTAATAATCTTTATTGCTAAATACATAAACTTTCGCGCCTTTTGTAACTATATAACTGTATTATAGTATATAACAAGCTTGTGTCTTTTTTTTATTATTATTTTTAGAGACGACTTCACAAACAACTGTGAAGGAAGGTGAATATTTGAACGTTAAATATAGCTTTATTAGTATCACAATACGTTTTGAATGTATATGTTTTTCTTTCCTCGTCTGTACATTGTAACACATATGACATTTAAAAATTCACGAGAATAAACAAATATTTTATTTCAAGAGCAGAATATTAAAATCTGATACACATGTTATAATATTATACGCCATAGGATATTGATTTATTTACACTTATCATTTATTCAACTCGTGCATATGACAAATAGTTTTGGAGTATTCACCGCCCGAGTAGAATCGTTCGCTTTGATTTTCGTGTGCAGAAATGAGTGACGAATGAATGAAATTGTGATTTTGTTGTTATGTAATTTTTATTTTTTGTTTTTTTCTACTTGTCTAGTTGAAATTCGCAAACAGATGTAAGCAGATAATCGTTTATCTGACTTAAATAGAATTTCGATGTTATATAATAATTGCTGTTATTTACCAAAACGAAAATCATCGATCATATTAGAATACTTCAAAATTGATATCGTAATTATTGTTTTCTTACCTGAATAGTTTTAAGTTATGTATCAAAGTTATTTTCAAAGTTTATTCGATTATTATGTTTTTTTGTAAAGCAGTTTTCTTTCGATTTAATGTCAGACGTGGATTTTAAATTTAATCACAAAATGTATTATTCGTCTATATAATATTACGAAACGTACTCATAACAATATTATATAATATTTATGTATTTTTACAGATGAAACTGTTGGATTAAAAAATTTTATAATTTTGGAAGAAATTTTCGGTATGTTGAAATGTAAAATGGATCGTAAATTATAATATGCAAAAAATAAAACGATAGAGCATTTAATTTATTAAATTAAAACATAGTTATAGTTAGTATTATTTCAATACTATATTTTATTAAATAATTTTCAGTTCTTTCTTTTAAGTCAAATTGTTTAGTCAATTCGTCTTTTTGCTTTACTCGAAAATGTATATTTAATAGAAATGTTAAATACCCATTGAAATAAAAAATTTCAATCGTCAATATTACACAGTATATTATTGATGAATAAATTAGTTTAATAATAAAAAATTAATTAATTATATAATATCAACTTAAAATTAAATTTTCGGTCGATTACTTTTCAGATGCCGGATTGGATGAAAGAGATAAAGATTTACAAGTTTATGAATTAACTTTTAATAGTAAATAGATTTGTAATATTAATTAGTAGACATATTTTGAAGAAGTCTTGAAGAGTTTATTTACCTACATGTTGCAGCATAATACATATTTACCGTAACTGCTGCGATAATAACGTTTAAATTTGTTTTAAAATTAATTGTATTATCTATTTATTGGACAAAGCGATATAATCTGTACATATTATGACTTGCAAAATATCTTGTGATACTATCCCCAGACCATTTAAATCGAGTTTGGGATGGTTTAAATTAAGCTAATCTAAAGTAAGAATTTTTTAGTTGATTAGCTAAAATAGCTTTAAAAAAAAAAAAAAAAATCGTCTATTCGTGGCATCAAAAGGACGTTTCTTGTTAGAAAATCGAAAATAAATCTGCATAGGTACACTTGTACGTACAGACAAATAATGCAATCTAAAGTAATTGTGCTAGAATATTTAATATTTCTTAAATATTGATAATAATTTAGGTTATAAATTATGTTTCATAACATTGATATGATTGATAATATATTATGTATTGATATCTTAATTAATGCAGACTACACTGATCGTAAGTATATATTTTTAAATTTCGTTATCCTTATTTTAATTAAATTGTATATATATATATTGTTATATTAAATTATATGTATTTACTATTTACTTCAGCTGGTATCGTCAGAAAACTAATCATTACAATCTTCTTTAAACACTCGATAACGCCAATTAAATTAAGTTTTATTCACCAAACATTTTTAGTGTCAGTTATTTATTATTTATTTATTTATTAGTGTATTTACGTAATTATTTCTTTAACTCGACGTGCGTGATTTGCTGTTTACTACTTGAAGTCTTGAACTACTGCATCTCTCAGAAAATGTAGTTTTTATTTCTACCACTACTTCTTATTTCCCAATATTCAACGACCGCGATATAATTAATAAGTAAAATGACGTGTTTATGAATTTAAAACGGTATAAGAAAATTAATTGTGATCTCACGTGGGCAAATCACGTTACCTACATTATTTTGCATTATTGAAATAATTATTTTCAACGGCGTTCGAGTCTAAGACAGTCTTATCGATGTTAAAAATTTCAACCTATAATAATTGCTTCGTAGATATATCATTTGAAAGCACAGCTACGGAAAAACAATCGGAAAATTGCAAATGTAAGTTTTTATCAATACAGTGTAATTATTGCTATAGTCTCATTATGACGTACTCGTTGTATCATATTTTAGATAAATAATGTTATATGGCCAGTGAACATTGTATCACTGTTAAAATAAAAACGGTGAAATAAACTGTACCGGTGTGAATTTACATTTGCTTGTAAAAGCTTGTAAATTTGCTATGTAAATATGCACAAAATGTATAATTAATTTCAACGTAATGGAAATTAGTTTATTTTTATTATTTTATTAGTTAAATCAATCGTTATTACAATCATTAAATTGATTTCAAACTTATGAAATACTATAATGATTAAAATATTACAACTAATTTTTGTCATTTTAGCTAATATGGAAAAAACTACAGCAGACGAATACCAATCTATAAAAATAAGTAAGGCATTAAAGGGACATAATGTTATGTTTATATTAAAACTTGCAAACTCTGATTTTTCTCCAGTTTAGATTCTGAGTGTTACGAGGAATCTATTGATTTGGCCAAAACGTGTTTTTGTTTTTTAATCAATTTTATTTCGAATTTCCCAACAGTTTTCGTAGAAATTGCGAAAAAATGACGAATAATGGCAAAGTTTTCGGTACATTTGTTTTTTACTAAATCGATTTCTATCGAACTAAATCAAATTTTGATGAATTTTTTTGTAGCCGATCCATCTCACCGTTTTCACTCGGAATCGGGTTTTTTTCATAAGCAATAATGGTACATTTGTTTCAAAATTATAAGATCAATTGACCAGTATCGATCATCCGTCCGATGATTGATGTACCTCATCAATGTTTTGGTGATGCATCTTATCTGAGTCTTGATCTCACCTTTTCTTTTCTTTTTTATCATATATAACATTATTATACCGACAATTTCAAGTAGTCGTTACTAGCAATCGCTGGCGATTGATAGACGTGCATTAATGACAAGTTTTATCTAATAAAAATTTAATTTTTCCATCATTTTATAGTGAAGGGTTATTATATAATGATATTAATTTTTTTATCCACAACCAGTGTCATCTACGGACAATTGTTGTACTCGTATTATTATAGCTAGATAATAAACATATAGCAAGGTTAGGATAGGTGGACTAGGTTTTTTTTATTTTAAATGGGTCGGTACACGTGCAACCAACACTTATTGTTCATGAAATGAAATAAGAAAAATCATAATATTTCAATTACGTCAAATAATAATGTTTACAAGATCATAAACATTCGGTTTTGTTTTAAATTGTAAAAATGTAAAGAGTGGCCCAGTTAATGAAATTACCTCACATATTATGTGTTATATATTTATAAATTTGTTTTTTTTTTTTTTTTATAAACGAAGAAATGGCATGTAAGTCAGATTTTTTAATTATTCTGTTTATTGTCTTTAAACAATACTTGTTGACTATCGAAACAATACTTTTGATATTTTTGTATATTTTGATTGTGATTGAGTAGTTATTTGGACTTGCCAGTGGCGTAGTTACGGGGGGGGGGGGGTGTAAGAGGTTTCCACCTCTCCAGATATTTATTTTTTTTAATGACATTTAATTATTATGTACCTAAATATTATAGTAAAATTATATTTTCATTATAAATATAAAATACACATAACAATATATTATAAACGAATTAAAATTAATAAAATAACTTATTTAAATTAACCTATGATTACGATTAACACTGCATTTGAGATATAATTTAAGGTGTTTTTATGACACACGAATGTCTAAATTACTTTTAAATACAATTTTTTATACATAAATCAATTCCTTGAAGAATTTTTTCTCATCTTCAAAGTAGTCCATCTTGTTTGTAGAATTTAAATATGGTATATTGCCTTTTTCTGCATGCTACTTGACAATGAATCGTCTCAAAATCTAAATTGTTAGCTACGCACGGGCAGGTGCTTAATAATGTACTTCTCTTTACGCGAATAACCAACCTTCACAAAAGAATAACGAAACTAAAATTTATTATAGCTTTAACTAACATTTTTTTTTCTTTTTTTTTTAGGGTTTGAAAATTATTTGAATAATTACAAAGATGGGAAAACTCGAGAGGAAGAAACACGTAAGTTTTGACTGTGTAATATGAATTTTAATGTTTTTATTTATGTATTCAACAATATTTTAAACATGATTTGTTTATAATTTAATAATGTACAGTGAACTACTCAAAAAATCGATTGGGTATGTTATTATTAACCTATAAGTAAACTGAAATAATACAATAATTTATATTTTTCAATATTACAATTTATTATTGTTTTCGAATTCTTACATAAATTATTATTAAACCAGATCAGCCAAACCTAAAATCGCGTACAACATGCAACTTCTTTACCGTTGTCGTTTATTTCATTTAGGAACGTAATAATTATTTGTACTTGATGTGTTTTTCAACATATTTACGTTACTTTTACTTTCTTTATTTTAGAAGAATATTTCGGTAAGTAAACAAATCAATCGGTCGACGGTTAATTATACTACAAATTATATGAAAACAATATTATAAGTGTTACTTTACTCTTATAATTACATTTATAATTACGTGTACTCGTACGTCGCATATTTTGTCAACCAATGTTATTTATGAAGTAAGTAACATATCGATTAGACCCAAGCGAATTTGGAAATCGGTACAATTCGGTTGATTATATTTTGACTTTTAAATCAATTAAAACTAAAATACATTTTTTCAAATTTGACATATGTATAGCTACAATGGGTAAGTAACAAACATCGTATAACTAAATAATATAGTTCTAAATAACTCTTTTATCGTTATACAATAACTTTGGAAAATAACTTGGATTTGCTCGAGCTGATATCATCTGCTGCTATGAATATATAAACGTATTATGTAATACTTGAATTATGAATTAAATACACTCATTTTGGTTTATAGATGAACAAAGTAAATCAGATTATGAATTACTTACAAAAAGTAAGTTCAATGAAAATCATGTGATATCGACGTTATCATAATTCTTTCTTACTGATTAGCGATTTATGGCAACGGTTTAAGACAATTCGATAATGCATTAAAAAGTTAATATTTAATAAAATATGAAATATTATAAAATACAATTTAACTTATCGTAAATATTAATAAAACTTATTTTTTTTAGTATACCCTTATGTTGTTATTGTCTTTTTAGTTTCGTTATTAAATTAAGAAAATATTAACTATATTTTAGTGCCCACTAACCCAGCGTATCAAGAAAAGTTTGAATCAAGTAAGTCGATTCAATATCTAACACAAAATTCAATAGCTGTGAATAATCTAAACGCTGTCAAACCACCTGAAACGATCATTGATCAATAAACTTTTTAATTTTAGCGATTCCGCTTTCAAAAGAAGATTATTTGTCATATATGATACGAATGATATTAGTTAGTAAGTAGTTTTTTTTTTAAATTCATTTTACTATAACTCGTACATACATATTCTGTTTTTTTATAATTAAATTAGTATTTTAATGTATAGATTCATAACGAAACGAGGTATATAATCGATTTTGTTTTCTGACAAAGTTCCAAACATTTGTGATTTTCTCTGCTGTTATTTTTTCAAAACCGGTGAAAAATTTGAAAGAGCTCAAAAGCTTCGAAAGTTTGTAGTTCTGATTGGAATAAGGCACAATAAAATAACCACAGATCAGATGACACCAGATGGTGTACTTCAGTGTTTTCTGAAAATGTTAACCTAACCGATATTGCCCTGAAGGAATGTGACTACTTTCTAGAAATAAATGTATTGTTTCATACTTTTTTATTATGCTCACGAACATAATAATCATAGATCTATTACACAGCGTCAAATAAACATACAAATACCTAATGAAAAATATTCATTTTACGACGTGTAAAAATCAAACGTACCATACCTATGAATGTACACGCGTTATATTTTATAATATATTATAAACGATTGAGAAATTTGCAAAAGTATTCAAGTTTTTCATACACAAATTATTGTAAGTTATACAAGCTACAATTATTGTTTTTGTGACTTATAGAACTTTACAATAATCAGAATAAACTATTTAACTATATATATATATATATAGTATATACATATTGTGTTTATATACGTATATAAATATTAAAATCGTGCGGGATTAAAAGATGTTAATAAATAATAATATATGTTTAGATCATTTTCCATTGACCATTAGATTGTGGGCGGTTGAATACAGTGCATTGTATACAGGTATGTCAAATGAAAACATGAATATTTAAAATGATTTGTATTACCTAAGTACACTAATGCCTTTAAATTTCAATTATATTAGACGCAGACGAAAAATCATTTGTGAAACAACAAGTTGATAAGTACACCTCCGAATAAAACAAGAGAAATTCAACATTAAAAGATGCAGACAGACAATAATAGTTCAAAACAAAATAATAAATTATCAGTCGGGAAAATACTACAAAATAGTCTTTGATTATTATCAGACTTTGATTATAAATAATAATAGTAATTTTTAAATCGGTTTTAAAGTACTCTATCATATTCAAATATTTATAATATTTATGTCATTCTAATATCACTGTACTGTTTTATATTTACTGTTACCGAAATGCAGGTTGCATACAAACTATTTGTAATGATTAAAATTGTATCGTATCCATATGGAATGTTGATTTATATTGTTCTATGCATCTAGGTATTGAATTTGTACATTTAAAATGTTGAGTGAAGCAACAGAAAAAAAGAAATCAAAGTAGGCTTGTCTCATATTGGGTATTAACATCATATACGTACAGATCGCATGCCTACCTAGACCATATTATCGTCGTGGGCCACATATTACATAGGTTTATATCATATGAGTAAGTTCAATAATCAATATAGATTTGTTTGCGAGAGTATTGTGAGTTTATAACATCATACAAATCCCTTTGAATTCTGATACTATAGTTACTATAAGTTAACTTTATAACATCTCGGGTCGACAAGTATATACAAGTAAGCAAATTTATTGAAATTCTATCGCGACAGACAATAAAAGATGATTCATAATATTTTCTTATGTCATTTTAATGTCACCGACCGCTGTACTGTTTACCATTACCGCGATAAATAAAAAAACTATACCCAATTAATTTCGGGATTTACAAATAGTGATGGCAAACACTGAGTTTATGATCAGAAAATTGATACAGCCGTGTTCAAAGTTCAAAAAAATAAACAAAATAATTCCAGGTGTTATTGTCACAGCACCTACAGGTACTACCTCAACTACCCGTCAAACACAATGGTACCTAGGGGTTGAGTTCAAAACTGAAATAATCACTTAAACGAGCATTATTGTTAAATAACCTACAACCAGTCAAGACATCGGTATCTAAGGATCAGGTGAAATCTATAAGACGTATTTCTCTATCCAATCTTTGTCACTTCGGACTTATTCGAATTGTCGTCGAAATTGTAGTATTCACAGTTATGGTCACAAACATTGTGGTCGTCCAAAATACGTTGTTGGTTTGTTCCATTTTTCGCGCGTATAACATTTTAGCATGTAGCTCAATTAATCGATTTCATTTATTTCAATAGGTCAAACGTCTAAATTAAACTGGCATTGTGAATTCAGTGGTAATATGATGGATATAAAGTTGCGAACGCCGTGTTACGTTAAAAGTTTTTGAAAAGACACAACACTTTCTCAAAACAGGTGAACCTATTCCTATATTGTCGTTTTATTCTGTTAGGACTTCGTAATCGTTCCAACTTAAAATCACCTAAAGTTGTTCCGAGATATATGACTTATAAATCCACGCAAAATGTTCGGCAACCCTTGATTATGAACGCCTAGCGGCACACCTGGTTAACGCTTAAAAACATTTGACAAATGCACTAAACGATTTATCTAATAGTTCTCGATAAAAAAAAATGACCTCACCTGTTAATTTTTGTAACTCGGTTTACACAGTTGTTTTTAAGTCACTGTGGCCTATAAAACACCAATATGTATTTGAATATTACCAAAGTCTTGGCGTAGAAATGTTAATTGTGCATTAAACTAGTCATTGTTCTCATAGTACTGTTTTAACTGAAAGCTGCAAAATGAATACAGACATATATTACTACAAAATATATATTATTTCAATTATATTTATGAATATTGTTTGTGTAGTTTTATCCAGTAGTGCTTACAGTGAGTACGAAAAAATAGTTTAAACATTAAAATTATTTATTGGAGGGCTCTGTTCGATTCGGTTGAATGTTTTTTTTTCTCCGCTGCGGTTCGCTTACTCTCACATTTTTGCCATTCCTCGCACGCATCTTTATTGAAGACAAAAATAAAAAATATCAATTCAATAATATATTCAAATGTAATGAATGCGTTTTGTAAAGTGATTTTATATTATTTAAATGTACATCCAACGGCGGTTCGTGCGGTTCGGTGGAAGTGAAGCACAAATAGTTTACCCTTGTCTCTATTATAATACATCTCAATTCACTGGTCACATACAATAATCTCTTGAAACAATTTAATTCATAGTTTGGAGGAGAGGGGAGATATTTATTTTTTATTACATAATTATATATTTTATATTGTATATCGTACGAAATATGATAGAACTTATGTTTTACTTATGATGAAACTAATGTTGTAAATAAAATTTCAACCGACAATTAACTAAAACATCAACATGGTGCGATTAGAAATTATCTAATCCTAAGTAGAATTATCCACATTATTTAATGCGTTAGATAATATTATGTTGTATAATATATACGAAAATGAATAGTAAAACATTTCCCAGTTACGGAAATGAACACGATGTTCTCTCGAGTAAAAGGCTAGTGATAAAGAAACATGGAAGTTGCTGCAAACCAATCGGCAGTTTGAAAACTGAAGAAGAAGGAGAACAATCATATTGATGAAATAATCAATTTTATAATTCGTAACGTTAAACTTTCACGTTCGATATCATGCGTGTGTTCACTATTTTTCAGGTGTAATACCAAAAGATAATCAATCCGATTATGAAAAATATTTACAAATTGGCATTTCGTCTGGTAAACATAATTAATTGATTTATTTTAATTTTACACATCTCGATACAAACATTTTAAAATACATAAATGTATGTAAGTATTGTCATTATCTCATACATTTTTAACATTGTACAAAATGTCATGATATCGACACTTTTTTAGACCCTTTTATTAGACCCTTTTTTTGAATTTCTTAGAAATATTTTTTGGAATACAAATTTTAGTTATATATATTATTATAGTTTACATACTATCATAATAAATGAATTTGCCTCCAAGACCAAATCATCAAAATATTAGAGACGATACCTGTGAATTAAAATATTGGTTTTATAATTAGTTAATGAATAATTGTTGTTTTTAGGCTACAAGAAACTCAATGCAAATGAATATTATGATTGCTATTACAAAGGTAAGTTAGTTTATTTTTAAATACAATTATTATTATTGGAGCTAATGCTATGGGTTTCATATTCTTGTAAAAAATTAATTAACATGAATTAAGTATCTCATCCAAATTTTAAATCACTACATTATTATTATTTTTATTTTTTTTAAATAGATTTTGAATATAAAAGTATGTACTTATTCGTGTCTAACTTGTGTTGCGCTATTAAAACGCTATTTTTACTTAATAATGCTCAATCATTTTGAGAACTTCACAAATGTTGATTTAAAAAATACAATTTATGCATTCAAAAAATAATAATTTCAGAATTGCCACAAAATTATGAAACTACTTATGATGACTGGCAGTCTCAATTAAATTCATACTGTAAGTTATTAATAATATCTATTGAAAATAGTTTTAATTGATAAATATTAATTTCTCGTTTATATACTTCTCAAATCTCTTAGCCCGATAGTTATTCATCTAATCATCTTTTCTTTATTAAATTAATATTTACATTTTTATACATCATTATTTTCAGGAAATAATCTCATTAATTATTTGAAGTTCAATTTATTTATTGATTGATGTCTGAAAAGCGATTGTTTTGACACTAGGCCAGAACGAATTTGTATCCAGGGAATATTTTCGTGAGTCCATTTAAAATACATTTATTTCTAATTGAATTGGATTTAGTTTCATTTTCTCGTCATGATATTTAATTACATCGTCCAGTCAAATGATTGAATAGCTTTATACAAGTTTTTATTTTCCAAATATTCTTCCATACACATCGTTTAGTGTTTATCACTTCTTTGTTTTCACACAACATTATTTTTCACTTCACCCATCAATCATATCAACTCATATTATTATTATTTTGATATGCGTTTGTGCAAGTAATGTTACTCATAAGTTCATCATTATTTTTCAGGGTATTAAAATAAACTTTATTCCGATACTTAAGAGTTCACACTATGAATGGTTTTTTAATTTACAATCGTAATATTAACTATAGAGCAATTAAATCAGTGTTCTTTTTTTCGTTTTTTATGTTGTGCATAGAATAATGAAATTTATTGAATACGGATATGTTTTAATACTTGTATAATTTTTTTCTAGTGAGAAAAGTTGAATTTACAGCATTTATAAAATTTATTAGAAACTTTAAAGATTGTTTAGGTAAGTTTATATTATTGCTTTGTTTTGAAATTGTTTAAAATAAATACGATTTTAATCGATAAATTATTTTTAAATTTTGAACAAATTATACTTATTTAAATATTATTAATTAAATTATCAAATAGGGTTTTCGGAATATCACAGGCTTCGTAAGTTATCAAAATTATTGAACTAATAAAATCGTGATCACAAATTTGTTGTATAAATATTTGATTTTAACAATTTCAAAACTTGAAAATATCGCAAATATTTTTAAAATGTTTAAATAAAAAAAAAATCATAAAACGTTAAATTTTAATTGAATTTAATAATATCAATTAATGATGTAATTTAAACTTTGTTTTTTATAATTTATTATAATCACTAATATTTTAGAGCTTAATTTATTGTAAAGCAATAATTTAATATAGATTAATGTACGTTTTAGAAACTAAGTTTTATAAAAATTTGAAAAAATGTATTGGTAAGTCATTATCATTATATTTTGATAATATCTATTAAGATTCATATTAAAAATCAAATAGAGCTCTTTTTTTTTATTTTAAATTTTAACTCTACAACATTATAGTAGTTAATAATTACTTTAACTTCTCAAAAATGTCTAGTAACCAGTCATTTTTTTAAATCTCTCTCACATTCCTAGAAAATTTGCCCTACTTCTTAAAAAGGGGGCTTGATGTAGGGGCAAAATCTAAATTATAAAATTTATTATAATAAATATAAAATATAATATAATATATTATGAAATTAATTTAAAATATCTGTAAAAGTGTATCAAATGAGTGGTTTTTTTTTTTACGTCAATTTCATATTATTAAAAAAAAAATTATCAATCACATTTTAAAATCATAAACGAAGAAAATAAAACGATAATTCAGTGGTAATTATTCAAGGAGGGCGAATTTATTTTTTAATAATTACTTATATGTTTATAAGATTTAAAGACATAACATTTACATTTTTTTCAAATTATTCATTATTCATTCAGAAAGAAAGTTTAATAGAGAGGACAATGATGAAAGTAAGTAATAAAATCTGATTCTCATATCCGATATCTAATTCAAAAATAATTAAAGACTAGATAAGCCTGATTAGCATTCTATGCTATCTATACGGTATAGAGTCTATTATAGACTGTCCGCCCTCGAATAAAACACTT